>JAEUYN010001480.1:0-64214 GCA_018257835.1 Euura lappo
ATTGGTGATGGACAAATATCCTCCTCTCAAAGGTAAGCTGAGAGAACCATGACAACGGAATGGCCTGTTTGTTTCAAGCAAATACTACGAGCATTTATACTATGTAAGCAATGGAAAAATAGGGAAACAAATCGAAAAAAATTGCGAACGGTAGACCGATGGCTGAAGTTCCTATAGTACGGTAACAACTTTCAAACACATGCATCCTCGAATTATGAACTACGATATGAATCCAGTCAATTTAATAGGATAGAATTGAATTATCACGACATTATAGGAGTTACAGGAGTTGGAGCCAACTCGGAGAACACACAATATAACTAAAGGGAATCCAGTGTGTTAAATTCTGGAGGATATATAATTGGCCCAGGTGAAATTGTTGAAAGCTCGCTTCTAGTGATAAATTATTCGTAATTTTATTTTTCGGTGCCGTGGCTTGAGAGTATCATAATAATTACAAACCAGACAGAGCACATCGTGTAAAAAGGTCTCCCTCCGTGTTGCCTCGTTCTCAATAACCCTGCCAAGACATTTTAATCAAGTATTTAGATTAAATCGAATAGCGATTCGAATTGAAATGAAGAACGGGAAGCAATTATAAAGTAAATTATTATCCTTTCGCAAGTTTAACGCGATCCTGTCTGGATTTTGGAAAATTTTTATAACAGACACCATACCGCCACTGTGAAGGAGCAGCGATAATTCATTGTGTGCACAAGCTACCGCTAACGATGAAGACCGTGCACGTTAAGTGCATGTAAACATTAAACAACGAGTAATAAGGAGTATAATGAAGATCGGTGTACCGATAATTCGTTCTTGTCAAGAAAGTGATACAAATGGGGGGAAAAACCGGCTTACCTGACGCTCGTTAGTGTTTTAGTCGTACAACACGCTTAGCTGCCATCAAGCACCCTGCAGCATCACACTTATCGGTGTATCCATCTTCCAGAGATTAATACACCCAATAGATTCCAGATTCTATAACCATGGGGAAACAGACCGTAGCTGATCGAAGGTGATACTCGGAACAGCGGATATTCAACAAGTGATAATTAAGTTCCGCAGTGGCTTATTGCCCGCACCGTTATCGCACTCCTCGTTAGTTAATCACTCTTTCAACTCCGACTGATCCTTGCGGATACAGACGTCGAATCAACGTTTACCGTACAATGAGCCCGTAACGCAGAAAAAGAATTAATCGGAGCGAACTCACCTCTCGTGGAAGAGAAGGTTGGGCATTGAATCAACGTTTCCGAATACCTTAAGAAACTGGTCTGATCCTTGATTGCTAATTCATACCCAGAGGAACACATTCTTCCAGTTAACGAGGCAAGACTCTGATAAATTTCAGATGGAATCTGAAAGTTTCGAGAGTGTCGAAAGGCTGGATAACCCTCGATACCAGTCAATCGACCAGTTCACCTGCCACCCTTGGCAAGAGCTCCCTCGACGTACAACGTCTAGCGACGGTTGGGGTAACCTTGCTACAGGGAACAATTTCAAAGCCCAATAGCATTGTGAGACCCTACACCAGCTGATTCATGAGACATGCGATACATTTATTGACGTATCGAGCCTCGGTGAAGATTTATGGCTCGCGTCGTTGCGTTTCTCGAATACCTACCACCAATTAGAAAAATGGCATCAATTTAAACCGAATTGAAAATTTACAGTTACATTTTATAGGGATAGAAATTCGGAAACGATACGTTGACGAGGGGTCAAGTATTCTCCTCGGAATAAACTAAAGGGTTCGGAACAAAACTAGTTAGCCACAAAGTGGAAAGTTACATCCTGCAGGGATCGATATCGTCTTCCTTCTGTCAGAACTCTGGGACCGGATGTGTTAACACCTATATACGAAAATGGTCGGGTTTGAACGACGGTGTAGTTGCCTGCAGCTAATTACCCCAAGTTTTGTGGACTCGAAACTTCAGGAGAGCGTAATAAGTTCAAGTGATATGACAATATCTATGAATAGATAATCACCATCGTCGTGAGCCTCGGGTAGCCGCGATGAATGAATAATTGATAAAAATCCTAGAGTAATTTTACCGCAGCGTAAAAGCATCGTGGGAATCGCGGTTGAAAATCTGAAACGAGCTTTGAGGTTGATTAAAGATCAGCTAAACGAAAACTTTCAATAAACAGTACATTTAGATATCGAGCGTTTCTGGCTTAACCGCATTCGTACGGTTGTATCTACGAGCACCGTCTGTTCGTATGCACCGAAGTTACACGAAAGCTAACGCAGTTTCCTCCTCCGCCGCAAGATAATGCCGCTATTGATAAGTGGGTTATAAAACTAATCGCGAACAACGCTATGGTCTGCGGTTGTCCCAACGAGTTTCTCCACCACCACACTTGGCGCGAGCCTCCCACGCGATATCGTTACTCGAATAAATCTGCGGCGTTCTCCGCGGCAATGGTTTATGAATATTTATTTCGTGGGAAAGAAACGTGAAACGGGGGTTGCCTAGACCGAGGGGGCCAAAGAATTTCAACCTTAACGAACGAAAGTTTGTTCAAACGCAGAATTTAGTTTGCGAACAGACAATCCTCCATGTTTATAAACGCGCGACTCAATCCCCAAGATTCCAAGAATGAAATATAGTTATTCTTGGAAAGTGAATTACAATTTCTTTTTCAGGATATCAAGTCGATGATAAATGTTCAATCTTCTTCATCTGGAAAAACAAAAATTCAACGAGAAAGGAAATCAACGTATTATATAATCATTCCGCAAGGCGTTTAATTTGCGCCCAAATTGCGTCGACTATCGGCATTAGAGATACGATAAAGCGAAAATTACCGAGCAGTGTAATTGAATTAGGTGGCACTGCTGGATGAGCGCCAATACTTGGAACCACAATTACAATCGCGCTCAGATACACGCTGTACGTACCGGGTATCGTAGAGAGATAACTTCTGTTCTAGGTTCTGGATCCTGATATCGCTAGGATATTTCCCTCTCCCTTGCAGGTACCGCGCTGTCGCCCTTCACCCTTGTCTGCACCAAGGCTGAGCTTGAGTGTCATAAATAACGTAATTTCGGGAACACGTGAATTTCCATTATGTATATACCTACGTATACGTTTGAATGTACGCGAGACGAATATCGCGTGTATTCACCATTTAGCCGTACCCGCCCAGAGGTTTCGGAACGTGAGATCGAAAACTAACGCTTGATTCGAAGAGACTGCGACGAAGATGGTTCTTTCTTTGTCGTGGAAAATTTTTACAATTTCATCATAGTTCTTCTAAAGTTGTCAGAAGTTTGATGATTAGCCGAAGCAGCGACGCGGATGGAACTGATATCAATTTAGCATACTCTTTTGAAGAATGGGAACGTGCTGGTCCTTTGACACGGCTAATAACGCGCGAGCGTGTCCGGAGAGGTAGAAATCTTCTGTCCTTCCGTGTTTACGACTACTAGAGATTATACGTATAGAAACATGTAAATTAAACACAATTGCACACAATATGTGGGGAATGAAATTCCGTACAATTTAACGCTCCGGCGAACATGAGAAGATTAGTTTTGCCCAGTGTGCGGAAGATCACGTATAAAATACCAAACCCGATTGAACCGTTGGTTGTCGCATATCCGTATAAATGTACATCGCACACCTTTCGATCCTGACCATAAAAATTGACAACTCTGCATCTGCAGGACGTAAACCGTAACGAATATTTTCATCTCCGCACATAACAGTCCGACACCATCGGTTTCAGTGACACGACAAACATAGCTATTAATCGGAGAGGTGGTCGATCGCAATCCCAAGAGGTACATTAAACTAGATTGAAATCGATCAACCGCCAACGGGGAAATCTCGTCCGGACCCGAGAGAACGTACACAACCGTACACCGACTGGGAAAGGGCGGCCGAGGGAAGAGGGGGATGGCTGAACAAATTTTAAATTGACATTTCGCCGACTCGACCCACTTCGCATCTCCTCGTCTAATTTATAATTAAAAATTAAAGCTGTCTGCCACTCCGTGCAAGACCGCGTCCTAGAACATCTAGTTTCCCGCCCTAACCGAGTCTTAAAACCCTTTCGCTCCGATCCTCTCACCGTGCCGGTGGGGTTTATCCGCTTCCAGTCGCTATCAGTCAGCGTGAAATATATCAGCCCCGGCGATTAGGGACTGGCGGCAAAGCTGATAAGGTCAGTATTAGTAAGCACTAGGTAATCTCCGAAGCGTTCACCAACACCCTGATGGAAACTCGGGGGGTTTGGCAGGAATGCTAAGTGCGGTGGTGCGTTCCGCGAGACGGAAACTCTTGTGGATTCTGGACCGGGGATGAGATGAGGAACAAAGAGACTCGGGAAGAATGTAAGATTATGAGAAAGGTGACATGACGGGATAAGCCGGAGAGCCGTTTTACTCTGAAAACTTTCGGGAAGGGGGGCTTTAAACTTGATAGCTTGATTCCGCATATATTACCCCGAAAGTTCATAGGTTGTTCGCAATGGGTCGGGGGTTGGTTCTCCGTTCAGTTAGAGTACAAGGATTAGCGGCAAGTAGGTTCGACGCCAAACGACGCCACGCCTCGAATTATTAATGTAGTAAACCAACGACAAGGGGGCGAGATACCGAGTGAGAAACCGTCTGACAAAATGGGCCGAGATAGAGACGGAGATAGCTCTCGCGGTTCGAGGTGTCTTTTCGAGGACGAAATATATGTCACCCCGTAACACCTCGCGCCCCTTATTAAAACTAACAACGATGCGCGGTGCGGTGCGGTGCGGTGGTGGAGGGTTTATACGACGCTCTCCTCGCTTCAGCCCTCGTGTCTTGTTATTCCATCATTATTACCGTTCCTCTTTTGATCCACGTACTCAAACAAATTGAATCGATTGAGAGACAAAAGACGAACGCTAATGGTTCGCGAAAGACCCAAAGGATTGTGTTTTACGCTCAACTCTGGGATCGATGGGTGAGGGAATGTAAAAATATGGGATTTGAGAGTAGAAAAAAGTGGGACACACCCCGATTGTGGGAAAAGTTTTTTTTATAGGGTTGAAGGTGGTCTCGCGCGAGATATGCTGTGGAATTTTTATGTCTAACAGAGTCAGCTGTGATGTTGGAAGCTTGAATTGTTTTTTTTTTTTTCGATTTTTATACATTTTATTTCTAATGAAAAATGAGCGTGGATAAAAAACCGAACGAAAGAAAACGAGGTGGTCGTAACTTTGGAAAACCGTTTAGCATAATGGTTTTACCCGCTGATTTGTAAACCAACTCGGATATTGCGAGGTCGCCATCTCCAACCGAGCAGAAGACATTACAACTTATTCAGTCGGAATTGAATACTGTTTGGATTCTTAATGCGGGCTTCGCACAACCCCAGATATCAACGACGTCATGACCATCGAGATGTGCATTAAATACACGTTTCGTTCGACATTATGACTATGGATATTCATCCCATCAAACATCATCTCCGATCCACCGGTATTTTGTATACCCATCGAAAATTCAAAACTGTTTTTGATATCGCAAACAAACTGTTGAACTGTTTCTTTTTTCCTATGCTCGCTACCCTTAAGATGTGAACGTCGATTAGCGTGTCACAATGAACGATCATTGAGGTAGCATAAAATCGACGACTTTGGAAGAAGTAGTAAATGCCCATGGGAGATAAAGCTCCCGATTTTTGAGAGCTGCAGAGATTTCAGCCCTGTCTTTATATAGTCGGATATTTGACTCCACCATCTGGCATGATTATCCGCTTCAGCTCGACTCGGCTGGGCTATATTATCCGATTTTTCCTCAATTTTGTTTTCATATAAGAAAAATTCTGGGGCGTCATTCCACCCGTTTTAGATTTGTCGAAGATCAAATTTAATATAAAGCTAAACTTCTAACCGGCGGTATAGCAGCACACGTGGTGTACTGCGCGATGTTCAACTCTCTATGTAAAATAGAAAAAAAAAAAAAAAATTAAAAAAAGTATCTTCACGGGCAACTTGTCGCCCAGTGCCTCCAATCACCGTACTGCAGTAATGCAATATCGCGTCAAGGTAACATCTCGCTCGTTTCTCGCAAATGGTTCGACGAGATATGAACGGTACTTTTACAGCTCACCCCGAAAAGAGTCGACAAAGTATCGTCAGGAGTTGGTAACGTGGGAACACACAGGTACAGAGCACAAGGGGGTGCCATGCAGTGCCAGAGTTATCTTTCCGTTGAAAAGTCCAATTTATCCTATTTCTCTCTCTCCCTCTTGTGGCAGTTTAATATAGGTGAGCAACTATTTTATCTGCGCACCCCCGCATGTGCTCGACAAACCGTCCACCGCACACCAGACGTATGCACACATGCACGAATTGTGTGTATGTGGCATAAATACAGACGTACCAAGTCGTGCATCAGAGGTATCCACATCTGTGAAAGGTGGGTGCAGGGCATTGTTCGTGAATACCTGGAACTCTTCACATCCGTAGTGTATATCGTGGTATAGTTGCACATGTGGGGAGACCCTATGGGTAGATGTAGTCTCGAGGAGGCGGTGAATGGTCCCATTAATTCATCCCGTCACCCCTGTACGCCGCGTAAACCTTGGTGTCTGGCATGTACCGGTGTACTATACGCTATATTTATACATTACATTACACTACATTACATTACACATATGCACAAAGTGTGCAGCAGAGGTGAACCGAACTTACTCGTTCTCCTATGCACAGGTCTTGGAAAGTTTTAGTCGTCCGATCCTATATCTCTCCCAAAATCAGTTTGGGGCTGCACCCGAGAACCGGTGCGCGAAACAACGAGGGTGTACTGTACATCCGAATTGTGTAATGGTTAGGCTATTGTTCGATTAGTTAATTTACTCTTTACCATGTTCAAGGCAAGCTTGTACCCGGTAGGATATAATGTATCAGAGATTATAATCCCTAAGATACCTGAACCGTGTTATTTTGAGTAATCTGTAATTCTTTCCTCCCCAGTAATCGTAAATTTGTATTCCACAATGGGGGCCATGCTCGAGCCTAGAAGAGCCAAGGGCTCTATTTTCGTACTTTATTTGGAACCTGGAGCTGGAGGAACACTGGGTATATCGTTTGGTATACACAAGGGTCGTTTTATGGTAAAGCCGAACGTAACTCGGAGAACCCTGAAAGTCAGGTGGAAGGTAACCGCCATCAAAATCCCTACCATGATATTTGTGTACGCGATCCGTGAAACACCGAGCTGCCAAAAATTCAAGTCAATCCTTTCGAGGGATAGATCAATCCAGAATCTGTGAGGGGTCATAGTGTAGAAAATTTTTTTTTAAATAAAATAAAATTAGAGATGAATCGATACTTAATTTGCGAGCCAGCCGATCAAACCCACTCTGGCTGGGTCACAGTGCATCCAATTTTACGTAATTAAAGCACCTCACCATTTGCGAACGAAATCAGTTGTGGATTAAAAAAAAGGCCAATCGGAGGAAAATGGGGAGCTAGGTACAAATTTATTTATGTGGACAGCCGACGTAGTTTTCCACTCTGTAAAATATACAGGTATGTGAATTTGAATACGTGGAATTTGGCTGGAAGTAAAATCCCAATACACGGTCAGTAAAATATACATAGGTATATATGGTTCATAGTATCCACAGATCATTGCGTAATGGAATATCCATGCCAGAGACCCTGTATCAATGATAAAATTATCGCTATACCTAATTGGATATTTCGTTTGACCAGATGAGTGACGCCGCGGTACGAGGGTGCAAATCAATTTCGATTTGCCTTCGATAATGCAAAGCCGATTTTGGGCTAGAATTGTTGACGAAGCTTGAAACCGCTGCGCCGAAACTGTGAAATCTAAATATCGTACGTAACTTGCGTTTGGAAATAATCCATCGCGATTATTCGATTAAACGATTATTCGCATGCGTTAACCACCATGAAATGTAGGATGACGACCGCGAGACATAAAATATGAAAGAGGTCTACTTTGTTAGAGCAGTTTCGAAGAATACGTCGTAAAAAAAAAGCATCCAGCACCCCAGTCTGCTCGTGCGACTCGTGCCTCGTCTCCATCCAAGGAGTTAAGGGCCACCCGTAACGGTACCCTCTTGCGGATGAAGTCACAATCAGCATATTCTGGGACACAATAGGTTCGAAGTTCACCTTTTTCCTTGGTGGATACGCCACAAACCTCAGAAATAAAAAATAAATAAAAAAAAAAAGAAGAGAAAAGAATACTCTCTTCTCTTCTGTTCTCTTCGACCTCTTTCCATTGCGTGGAATCCACGACTTTATTTTTCCTCGCCCGCGGTTTTCCCACGGGTAACCGTAACCACCGTTTGCCGAGAAGAGGGATGAATTTCTTTCACATATACAGGACTATTGGAATTCACCGGGAATGTATATCTTAACGATGACCGACCGAACATATACCCCGAGTACAATATATGTTCATCGAGTAGAGACAAAGGATCTCATCCGTCAACGACCCTCAGGAATCAGCGACTCAATTCTCTTCCAAACAATCTCATAGGCACATAAAATCAAAATTTCGCTTTCTTCACTTCTCCCTCAACAACGAAGAAAACGATATCAAGCTGTCACCAGAATTCTCATTTCAATGCTTCGTGAATGCAGACACGAGCAGCACCCACTTTTTGCACCGCGAAAAAGTTATAGGCCTGCACAAATAAGGATTGCTAAACCACATAACTTCGATGACAAATGCAAAGGTGTAATTAACAAGTGAACTGTATGGATCTAGCGATTAGCATACTGACTTAGTTGCACCGACTGTGGTCGATGCTGAGCCCACACCGAAGCATATCCAATTGTTCAAGCTGGTATGTAATGAACAGTTGCTATTCAAATAATTGGTTTAAAAAAGTTGTTCGACTCTATGTGACATCGCGATGGCTCGAATTCCCGTTTCAAATCAAATTATGGGTGCAGCGTGTGGCAATCAGGTTCACTGAAGCATAATTTAGAACAATGGCGTTTCGTATCGCGAATCAATTACCTTTTTCATACCCTCCGCAGTAGCCATTGTTACCTTCCTTCGCGACAGCGAGGAGACACTACTGCAGCTTAAAACCCATCAGTCCATCGGACTTCGGACGGACCAGGACAGCGGGAGCCCGCTTCTGTTCGTGATCGTCAGCCGTGAAAAGGAATGAGAGAGAGAGAGGAGGAGAGAAGACAGTGGATAAGAGCGGGAGGAGAAACTGGGCTCCGAAATGGATCTGCACGATGATTGACTGATTGACGCGGGTCCGATACCAACGCGGTCCGAAATAGAGAAGCTTGCCTCGTAACTCATAGCCTGCCAATTCCTATCAGCGCCCAGAAAGGACGCAGAAAGCAAAGTAAGAGGTACTAACGGGACAGGGTGAGCCTTCCGTCGCCCTTCGCCGCTTCCCTACCATTTGTATGCGTAGGTAGGATGAAGGTATCGCGGTCTGAGGCTGTTAGAAGGTTGCTTAACCGCTTCGTTCCAGTCATCAGACACACTCTACGTCCGAACGAAGATCAAATTCCCCTACGATCTTCTGTTTCGAAAGATGGATTCTACTTACACCGTAACGGATCCAGAAAGAGTAAAAGAATAACATTTTTTATCACCCTCAACATGGCTTTCATAAAAATCCTCCTTTATTGAACCCTGAGACGGCGGCAAAAATTGATTTCCTCCCATTCGGGGGGAATTTTCCTCCGACGAGGATAAGATCCTGACCGTCACTCAAGGCTAACTTCGAACGTAAGATGTCGACCGTAAGTGTACGATAGGAGAAAAATAAAAGGATTACACCCGACCAGAATGTCGCTGATGTAACGGAACTGTTTGCTCCTAGTCGAACGCGAGCTTCCTCGATAACTTGCATTAGGTGGCCACAACAGTGACTTACCTACTGACTAACAATTATATTGTAGGACAGTCAGAGTCGACCACGAGACTAACTAGAGAGCGTTGTTGTGCAGAGTCTCAGGTCCCCAGTTCCAACTGAAGCAAAACTGAATTTGGCTTTGCCAAAACGCGAACGTGTAGTTAGGACAATGGAGAATACACAATGCACAATGGTAGATACATGCCACCGAATACACCCGCGTCGACGTCGTAGAATCGTACAATACGTCGAGACCATGGTGCCACCGGTCCCTCTGCACCGATGTTGATTCGGTTTAGATACTTCCGTCGTAATTAGCTCCGAGTCTGATTCATTGTCAGACACCGCGTGAGGCAACACGACGTTGATGACTCGAAGGGACATGAACGAAATTTTTCATCCGTCTACGTGTGCGAGTTGGAGTAGGGTTTTGGCATGTTTGCATAGATACAGTAGCAGGAAGCAATTCCATTCAGAGGGGATGTACATCTTCTAGTCAATTAGAGAGTGACTGGAATTTCCCTCCGTCGATGCCCAATGCGGGATCCATAGGGGTTGCAGCACGCATACACGTGTCGGTTGGCCGAACGGTTCGCCAATTTATCGGAGTTGGGTCGGTGCCGTGAATATTTGGGGTTTCCGGTCCCACATCGAAGCACCTTCCGCGTGCCTAAACCAATATGTCTTTAATGCTTCTGGTTAAACATTAGCAAAGCGCGTTCTACCGGATTACAAACGTCCACGGTTTTCCTGACGAACCGGGTTCCCTCCGTCTGGGAACCTCGCCGGGAAGAGTCACACTCGACAAACTAGATCCAGGATATTTGAGAAAATATCAACCCCGACGCTGTTGGGTATACCTCGTTTTAATTACGCACGACTCGAGCCACTGTCGATTCGATTTCTACCCCAGCTTGTCACTCAAACTCGCCAACGGATGCATGCATTAAAGTGGACAGAATGTCATATAGCCCTGGAACCTCGCCGAGCTACCTGACTACATATCCGTATGATTGTCGCCTGCGTGAGTTGGCAGATAGAACCAACACTGTGCCACGGCTGGGTGAAATCGAGCGACTCTGGACGGCCAACGTGTCTGCATCCTGAAATGAGCTTGTCGCTCTGGGTGTACGGATACCGTCTCTATGTTACAGATATGCAGGAAGGTTGTCAGCATACGTCGGCTTACGGATATAAAATTCCACATTGACAGAAGTTGTGCGACATATCTCTCAGTTTACTCACGTTTTGTCGATCACTGCATAGGATTGCTGCCCTCTCGATGAATATCTGCAACAGAGATAAAAGAAAATGAATCGTATCCTCGCTTTTATCACATTTTACGTTTATAAATTTCGAAGTAAAGTGAGTGGGTAGACAGATAGCATGAACGCGGGTCCAAAGTGCATTAGAATCGTGTAAAAGAGGCGGAAGTAATCGAGCCAAAGAAATTCCCAACCCCATGAACTCCGGTAAATGAAGTGAGCGAATCTCACGCTTTGGGATATCTGAGAAAGGAGCTACTCTCTTTTATTTCAACACTTTTCACTCCTTTGTCCTGCAGCTCTTTTCTCTAAAATAAGGAAGTAAGACCTCCCGAACCCGAACCTTTTATTCTCCGGACCGGGGAGTTTTCCTCCTCTCCTTCATACATTCGGGTTTTAAATTTCACCTTATCAAGAAAACCAGTATACGCGATGTGCCGAATGAACGAGCGTGAGTGAGTTGTAGCGCTTCGCACTCGAACGGCAGGGGTTTGAAGATCCTGATTGCCTGTATTGTGTGACCTATTGTTTCGAGTATAAGGGTGGCACTGCGGCGTGATCGAGTAACAGCCACCGTCGCATTACCGTTGCTTCAAATTTGCCTACACATGTGTGACGAAGCCAACGTACCTTTCTACGAATTATAAATTACGTGATATTGCCGGCTAATTACGGGAGTACCCCTGGGTCCTCGACAAAGGAGGCGTTTTAGTTACCCTCCGCCTTACCCGGTTTTGGCAAGGTTAAATCGTTCTTGAGGTACCTACGGTTAATTACTCCCACGACGGACCGATGGGCTCACTAGATTTTTAAGTCCAAGTGCTGCGTAAACATTGTGATTATGGCAAAGTGTCGAGTAATTGAGAGCTATTTGCGTTAAAATTTGAATGAGTTACTGTCGTTTCGGAATTAACGTTCCTCTCTTTCCTCAAGGTAGTTCGATCATAGGAACGTAAATCGTTCAGAGGAAAGTAAAACAATTTTACTTCTGATTGTCAACGGGATTTGCTTACGCAAATATATTCCGTGGATGGAGTGCAGGAATGGGTATCGCGTTCAAACCACGAAATTAGCGAGGAGGTATACATACTTCAGGAATTCGATCCTGGTTTAATGGACAGGAAATCAATCTCGGGATCCGAAATTCACGAATTATATTACAGCTCGGGGATAGCGTAGTCGACAAAAGGGATGATCTTGTGCTTCGTTGCTGATTACTGTCAGGGTGGAGATGAGAGGCAAAAAAAAAACACCCCGCGTAGTGAAATCTTACGACCGGTTAACTCATTCACGAAAGTGGAAGATCGCAATTCGATGGACGCGAAATCAATTTTGCGAACCAAAGTGCTAAACTATCGCTGTACGTCAGGATCTATGATTTACAGTGTAGGGGATTCGGGGCCTGAACTATTCATGAAGTCACGTCCAAGAACCGCTTTTTCGTTATCAGATTCAACCGCGGCTTCAGGAGTCTCAATTATCAATTATTAATTCAAATATACAAAATTAATATGTATAAGCATTGGCTATATACGTCTCCGTGGGCGCGGGTAGGAAATCAATGTCGGATTTTTCAGAGAGCCGGGAAACCTTTACCGACAAAATAATCAACGACAGAAATCTTCGAGGATCGTAACTTGGTTACGGGGTTTCTTTGATCAACCATCGACTTGAGGTGAGGGATACTTACCCAGAGGAAGATTTCCGTCCCTTCCGAAGGAGAACAGGTTAACTATATCCTGACGGTAAAATACACTAGCTTTATCGCCATTGTCAATTGGCGATTCAGCAACGCCGATGGGGTGGACCAGTGAATAGTGGTTGAATTTTAGTTTAGTTTAGACTGGATGAAAGGGTTTTTAGAAAAGGGGATCGTGCGTACGCGGGGTAATTAACCCAGTGGGCTTGATTACTAGCTATCGTGTAATTAAAAGGGGACCGATCAACAAACAACTTATTTTTTGCCCAAGTTCTTGTGGAGGGTTGATGATCCCTACGGTATTCGTTGAAAGCGTTATTCTCTTGAGAGGTCGTAATTTCGGACTTGCGATCGTTTGTAACTTGGCCCATATATTATAATGGAATAAAATGAAATGTAAAAAGTGGGTAAAAATTTGCTGACAATATAAGCCGGCAATCAGTTACAGAAAATCCTACAAAGCCCTGTGGGATTTGTGAAATGATTTATAAACAGCCTAACTTCCCGTTTCTCGAATACCCATCGACCCCGTGACCCCTACATACCTACCAAACCTCCACATCTTATTCCGCACGACCTCTTAAGACGAAGGTGTATCAATCATCTCACACCTCGACCTCACTAGAAAACCGTATTTTCCAAACTCGTCCAATGTGGAAGAAGACAGCATTTGTTTCTCCAACGTCCCAACAAAACTCCCCCCTTCATCCAGCCTGACAAATCACACTCCATTATTACAGGGTTGTAACTGACCCGTTCACTTGACCCACTCGTCTCCTGGTGAGAAAAAGGAGTTCTCAGATAACTTTGGAAGGTGGTCTACCAGCGGCGAGCCTCCTTCCGAGTGTAATCTGTGGCAAACAGTTTCATGTAATGACCTTCCGTCACTCGATTCACCGTAACTGCATCGTTGCTGTGGAATATTCCGTTGACACTTGACTCTATGGGACGCCATCGTTCGAGCTGCATGAGTATCCGGATCCCGCATGAATATTCAAAGCACAAATGTGCCACAGATTTCATTTGCCACGGCATTGCACTCCTGCCGTGATCGTGATTAATCGCAAATGCATAGAGAGCCCATCGGATAGAATTGAATCCTTCATATTTCGAGGCAAGGTAAAGCCCCTGGAGGTTTGAGCAGAATTTATGATCCGGGGTCTGAGATACACTCTCCTTGTTAGCCTGAGATTATTGGTAAGTCAGCGATTATCCGCTCCTCAAACATTGACTTTGGGATACTCCGGTCTTCCGCAGACCGCAAATTCGCGGCATGCAGATCCACTTTGGATTCGTATCGAACGATTCTTGCGCAGATTCAAAAGTGAGCGATGCGTAGCACTTTAAAGTGTACGTGCGTACGTCGGGGGCCCCGGCCGAGCGGATGGCTGACTAGAGCGTTGTCTCCACTACTGCAGTGCCGAGGATGTAGCAGACAGAAAATCAGCAGGTTCCACCCTCTCGGGAAAACCGGGTGGGTAGCAAGGGACGACGGGGCAAGATTCAACCCTCTACAGACCGGAGGAGACAAATGCGAAAATTATACCGCGCAATTTGCATCCTGTAAAATTTATGCATTCGCAGAGTTCTTATTGAGCTCGGATTCCGTGCACTTAGTAATACGACGGAGATATTGAAAGTACAAATCATGTTAAAATCGTGTTGTGAAAATATCAAATTTCGTAACATTTCAAAGTTAAACCTTCGGGGATAGCACCTCAGCTCCTGTAACGGATAACCGGCAAATTTCTAACATTTTCACTGCATCGATTCCACCTCGAGCATCTCGCTTCCGCTATTCATATAATACGGACATGGTTACGGCTTCTAAACCTTTGAATTTACGATGTATTAAATTCTTCACAAACTTCCGTAGAACAAACGGTTCAAATTAGGTATAAAGCTCGAACGAAATTTATCCGACCCACCCTAAATTCCTCTGTAGTATCGAGAACATCAATTTTAATTTAATTACAGTGGCATAGAGGCATAAACGAATTCACCCACGGGCAAGATTCAAGGCAAGAAGGAACAAATCCTCCAAAAATAATCCAAGAGCGGTGGCAAAGTTAAACGTAAGATGGAAGTGGAAATCTCAGTCTGCGGTTGTTTGGCCTACTTGAGCCGAGTGACGCGTTCAAACTCTGAATACTTCTGAGCTTGCGTAAATATATCCGGACGGAGTCTTACTAATCCTTGGGATTGTTTAGCCGGGTTGGAAATATATATTCTTCGCACAGTACCGAACTTGGGGCGTAATGGAGTTTGAGGAAAATTAAAGTTAGCAACGATGACTTGAGTCGCGTCGAGAAAGTGCGCAAAAACGATATTAGCAATATCGTCCCTAGTGCGATGTAAATATTGAAAATTCAATAAGCCGTGAAAATAGTTCGACTTTGTTGTACCAGCCCGCAACACCGTGAGGTGGAAAAATAAGTTAATAGCCACTTCCAATATCGTACTTATATATTTATGAGAAAACCTGAGTCAGCCGTCATGAAAGCCGTAACTTCGGATCCTTTCACGGTCTTTGTAAAGAAAAATATTAACAGCGAGTTGAACAAACAAGAATAACTCGACAAATTTTATTACCCCAAGTATAAAACGAGAATCTTAAAATTAATGTTTCCCGTTTCGGTAATTAAAGCGACTGTAAATGAATAGAAAATAAAGAGCAGAACAAAAAACAAAAATAGGGGCGAAGATATTAAAAGCTCGCCGCGGTATCTTTCCCTCGTTGAAACTTTGCCAAGTTAGCGACCACGTCCCATCGGCCCTTTTCAAACTACTCTCATCCAACGAACGCGGTCACGTATGGAAGAAGCCTTGTTTGTTCATTCATTGTTGCTGGTTCAAGTTTTGCCGGAGTGGCGATGCAAAGAGTGCCGACGGCGGGTCGCGAGGGTGTGTGCTCGTAACATAAGACCCCGAGGCCTGAACCACCGGGAAAGATCTGAACGAGGAAATTGTTTGCGACTCCCAACTTCCGAATCTCTGCGCATTCCGTCTCCACCTCAAATTCAATTCCATCAGGCATACATGTAGAAGACGAGACAATGTTACTAAATATCACGTGCCTCGTTGTCAGTTAATTTCCACCCAAATCATTCTCGCTTCGTCTGTTCGCAACTCTGAGAAACTGATATTCACGCTCGACCGGAAGCAGCGGTACAGTCTCGATACTAAACAGCAGGAATTTTGCTCTACGAAGTGGAACATTTAATGGAATACTTTTCAACGGATTAGGTCCGGGACCCACGGCTCGTTAATTTAATTCCAAGTTTTCTAATTTTACACGTAAGGGTGAACTTGTTGTTCCTTTTCGGGGGTAGGTATAGGTGTGAGACACTCCAGGCTGTCGCGACTTCCGAAGAGGATATTTGGCGGAGCTCATTTCACCGAGGCAATAAGCTAAGGAGTTCCAAGTGATCCGGACCCGCGTTCTCCTCCGGGACGAGGCGCGAGGGTTCGAGGGTAGTGAAATGCCAGTTGCGAATGCAACCAAGTGCAATTGCCGAGGATAAATTCAGGTGCGATAAATTCTACCAGGACAACCGCATGGTTCAAAGCTCCGGCTTCACTCCGGACCGATAAATATTCAAGTCACTCACTTAACGGATTTCTCACCGCTAAGTTGGTTAAGTCGTATACCGGGAACGAGACACGGGGGCGCGGCGGGGGCGGAGGGCTTTGCAACCTTAATGACTCCGGCAAAGTCGGTGAATAATAAATCAGGGAACACGGCCTCGTGTTGTTACTGCTCGCACCGGTACAAAGAACTCGATGGCACAGCTTTAAACTGTTTGTGCATAGCTAAATATGCCGTGCTTGTTCGAGGATCTGCAACGGGTCGTCGCTCCGCTCCGTCAGGCGACTCTGGAGCGTTTAATTTTGCGATGGTCGCCTGGCTATTCCTCCCTGTGACCTCGCAACGGTGTTTGAGATGCAGATTTCACAACGGACATCTTCTCCGTGGTGGAGTTTGTGTCGCGAACGAGGAAACGACGGGGATGTACACCTGGCGGAGTCTGCACCTCGAGTGAATTGGATTCGACGGAAATATAGCCAAACTTGAAAAGCATCTTCAGTTACCCCCTGCGCATCTGTGGTTCAATGGGGAACCCGCGGGGTATGAGGGTGTGGAATATTGCCGATCCGCGAGACCCCAGAGAAACGAGGTTTCGTTTTTAATTTGACTCGCAATCAGCGTTATGTGCATGCCGCACCTATAACGCGGATTTCAACTAAAATCCCGTTTGAATTTGAACAGAAGTTAATAATGAACGCCGTTCATTTCATTCCGTCCACGTTTTTGCCAGTCTTTTGGATTTAATCTGGACAAAAATTCGGATCTTCGGTTTCAGAGGCACTCGAAATTATCATACAAGGTACGCGTACCCCTGAGATTTCTTGCGATTTGTTCGATTTTTTGGCAGCTATGATGGTGTAACTTCCGAACGAATCCGAGGCCCATAATTTCCTTTGGAGGATAACTTGATTGTGGGCAGATTGCTCTAAGATGGCCCACTTAAGGTTTGTTCAACTAGGTACATAAAGAAAAATAACGACATTAAAAATTATAATTTTTCTACGAAATCTTTGGCCCTTCGATGACATGACAATTATTGCACTCTAACTTTATATTAATTTGTCAATTGTCGCCGAGAAAAAAATCAAATGCATGAAAATTTATTTGCGCACTCTTACAAATATCAGTGTGTAAGAGTGCGCACGGTGTTTTACGCAAATATATCAGACGTATATCAAATATGACCACTGCGCACTCTTATCTCCCACGCCATCTTAGAGCAGTCTACCCTAAGTCGTTGATTACAGGTAAAAAATTTCAGGAAAATCGAAGATGTCCAAATGAATGATAAATTGAATTTTTCTCTGTTATAAAAAATATCCCAGAACCGTGTAGTTGGAAAAGATGATGCAATTTTTTTTCGAAACGTTCGGACTTTTTGGCACATTTTATGTCCCTATCATTTTTCGAAAAAAAGTCGAAGCTTTTGAAGTTAGAGCCAGTTGAAAAAAGTCCGTTTGCGAAGAGGATGAAAAATGAAAAATTCAAAGAAATAGAAAACGTGGCTGAATCGAAAAACGGCCGAACACGTGTTCACTTATTTTGATGGACAAATTGAGATAAAAATTGACATCAAGATCAGCGTCGGTGACCTTCACCGATTAGGTGAAATGCCATGGACCCCCCCATATTATATCGTTACAGCGCGCACAGCAGCTGCGATCCTCCGTCTTTGACGAGGCGTTAATATCGCTTATTAATTGGCGATTCGTATCAAGCCTCAGCATCTACGTTTCGGTAATCTATATCTATAATCTTATCTTAATTTATGTTTTATTTATCTATATCTATAAACGAACGAGTGGCATGAACGCCCAGCCGAAACCCCTTGACCTAGAAACTTGAAATTTGGGCAACATGTTCCCTTCCCTTCATAAAAAGCGATTTTTTGAAATTCGTCCCCCAAGCGGGTTAAAAGGGGTAAAACATGTTTTCGCGGATTCGTCGATATCTCCTCGGCCCGATGAGATATTGACTTCGTCTTTGCTTCAAATGGTTGCTTATTCCGGCTTATTCAAATACCTAAAAAGTAGTTTGAGCATTTCTTGAAATTTCACTCCAAAGGGAATGAAACGGAGTAGCACCAATTTTTGAGGCGCGCAGCGCCAAACAGCGAAGCGCAAAGCGCACAGGGTCAGGGCCCCTAGTTAGTTTATATTTCGACCGTGGAGGCAAAAGCTTGAAGGAGCAAAAACGTTGACGATACACCGAAGCGCGAACGGAGTCGAGTTACCGAAACGGTACCCAAGACAATTAAAGTCTATCATCGACGGAATATTTCTCTCGCTCCCAGGTGTGACATTACCGATGAAATATCGGGTCACCCCGAGCCAACTAATTTACGGAATAATATCTACGTGCACTGCAGTATACAGTTATGAAATACACTGGCTTTCCTATATAACGAGCACAAGGGCTTTGCGTGTCGAAGGTATCGCTCATCTGACACATGCAAATTATGATAAAGTTCAAGGATACGCTGACGATACACTAGAAACTGGATCGAGAAAGTGCCAAACGCGCAGGATCATTTCGAATAGAGTAGAAAATTCCTTTTTCTGCACGGAAATATGTTATGACGCAAAGAATGATAACTTTAATATACTTCCGAGGAGACACATAATATTTGAAAATCGTTCAAATGAAGAAGCACCTTTATTACCTCTATTTTCAGAGGCATAAACCAACCACGTTTAATTCCGGTACAAGAAATATTGAAGAGAATAACATTTGTTTCTCCGCATTTTTCCTCTATGGAGCATTCATCCATCAATTTGCTAATTAATTGCGAAACACTTGACGATCTATAATCTGGATTTAACTGCAAACGTGTAATTGGTCGTAATTGTTACTGCTACGCAGTGATTGACACATATGGAGTTTTTCAACTCGATTATACGCCACACAATAAAAAGTATTAATTAATCGAGCTTTGTTCCCCGACTAAATTGGACACAAACAAACGAAACGAATCTGTAGTTTTTTTTTATTATGGAATATTTTCACCCTCCGAGTTTTCGACCAGAGGTGTCTATTCATCAAGCCTTAATTATGCAATTTAAGATTGCTTTTATTGTCAGTCGAGGGTTTTGCAGTGTGGGTGTCTTTGGTGCATTTTAATTATCGAAATTATCAAGACGAGCTGCTGCAGCGACACACCTATACAATGCCTCTTGTCTTTAGAGCGAAGAAGAGTAAAGTGAAGTGAAGCAGACCGACGGCCGACGTTGAAAAGAATGTTAAGAAAATACCGGAGGGAGAAAAAAAATTCCAGAGTTGAAAAAAAAGGCGCTAACAATAGTTGGCAGCGCTTGAAGATATCCGGAAGTTTTTTTCCATCATGCTTTTGAAAATTTTTTCAAACAAAAAGAGCATAAATTTCCCTACAAGGCGAATAGGATTCTTCTCGACTTCCTATCAGAGCCACTAGCGTACCACCCTATTCGAAGGGGTCCTACGCAAGTTCTGCGTAGCTACAGATAAAGCGATTACATTTCGTCGAGATACAACCATAACTCACTGTCCTCTGGACACAAAGCGAGGAATCGCTTGTTGGTGGATACAGACTGCAGACACTGTAGTCTGAAGATATGACTTTACAGCTGCCGTTTTCATTTGAGAATAATTATTCGGATCGAGGGGGAAATAGCTCGACTTTCAACGACTTATGTCCCTCTCGATTCGGATTTAAAATCGCGGTACACGTCATTCAGCCAATTTCAAATGAGGCTAAAAGTATTCAAGTAAACGTTCTATTGCATTTGTAGATAAGCTTATGAATATTGAAAGGATTTACAATGGTCTATTACACTATACCTGACTGCTAAAATAACCAGACAAGTTTATCGCATGTTTGATTGTGTTAGTTTCTTCCAGACGTGATAATTTCATAAATATGTCAGCAAATAATGCATCACCGCGGATGAGTGCGTTGCGCAAGACCATTGCGAAGGTTACCGGCTCGACTGGTTTAATCTATGCGACGAGATTACTGCCAAAAACATTGAAACTTTAAACTTGAGACGACGATCGAGATCGTCAGTCCGGTGTTAAACGAACTTTTGACGGTTTTCAGCTCCAAGGAATTTGAATTCAATTACATTCGTGGCTGTTTTTTGGAGGGCTGAATCTTCCGCCGGAGATTTGAGAGAACTGACAAAAAATAAGTAAAATGAAAAGGATTGAAAAATAAGAGGAGATGTTAATTTTCACGCCAGGTGGAGATAGTCGACGTATAATTGCTGCTGACGTGTTCTGGGATGTAAAATGGATACCCGAGATCTTGTGACTACGGTGGTAACGGAAAAAGGGCTGATACCCAGCGCGAAATAATTCAGGCGCAAAGAATAAAATTTTCCTAAATGTACATACATTATCCCACGTTTTTGAGAAAGGTTACGTTAAAGAGCGACGGACCCGTGCAGAAGGGGTTTGTTCCAGTTTCATTGGGACAGTCTCGTCATAAAGGGTTGCAGACAGTTTCTTCATGAGACGAAGAACAAGCCGGAGTGTTGAGAGTCAGATATGAAATTTTAAACATCAAAGACTTGTCTCTCTCTCTCTCTCTCCCTCTCTGATTTTCTTTCCCTTCGCAATGAGAGGGAGAGAGAGTCTAAAAGAAGCCTTTGCATACTGCTTTCAAGCAGTTGCATTCTCATCTTCACGGTTTTAACACATATTCTGAAGCACGCAGGCCGTAAAAGACTTGGGACTCAATCCTTGAATATCTGAAAGAGTTTCTTTTCTTTTGTATCCCAACCATTTGGTTGGATTTCTACTACTACTACTACTACTACCATTGCCCCGCGATGTTACGTTCAGATTACCTTGTACTCAATTTGTAACATTTTCACAAAATTCAACGAAACCCTGTGATGCTTTGTACGCTATTCGATTTATGGTATCATTAGTTTCACGGGAATTAACGTTTTGAGTTGATAATCCATACCTACATACGGAAAGCTTTTCCGACGAAATAAAAATCTGCCACATAGCTTCGGATTTGATTTCGCAGCTTGCCCGTTTCAATATATCTACATAAGACTTAACGCGAGTTTCATTCATCGTGTACGCTCGGAATTTTTGTAGAAATATTCATTGAACTCGACGTGAAAAAAAAGAGAATCTGTAGCTAATTCGTCGGATCCAGAAAGCTGGGGATGAGCCGTCGGATGTAGAGGATTAAAACTCAAAAAACGTCATTTCAAACAGGTTGAAATGAGAAAACAAGACCTATATTATATAATCCAGTGATAAAAAAATGCATAAATTTGTAGCTAATTATATTAGCATTTAGAAAAACCTGTCGCCGGACTGGACCATACGAGAGATAAAGAAAAAGGATTTAAAAAACGGCGAAGATGTACCAAAATATAATTCCATTCAAGGTACTGCATGACGAGGAAGCGGAATGAAATCAGCAACGTGCATACGCGTCGCGCACAATGCAGCCTCCGGACTTTTCGCAAATTAAGGAATACCCGCACATCAAACAGACGCGTGCCTACGTGTACACCGAGTCCCAACGACGGTTGCATGTTCACACAATACAAGTATACGTGTGTGTGCATACAAAAGTAATGGACCCCGTGCCTCGCGGTTTCTCTTACGCTTCCCAGTTCGCGACTACATCTCTGGTTTTTATGGATCGAGAATTTATTCAAAGACTCAATTTATGTCAGTCACGGACCAACGCGGTAAGTCACATGACCGCCCCCAGCAAACTCTTAGCTGCAAATGCACATCGTCAACTGCAGCGCGCAATAGACTCGTGCAGGTGGATATCAATGAGACATCGCCATCGTTATAATTCTACGAGATGAAAAGTTTTCTCGAGACCGTAGGATGATTTGCGCGGTTTAAAAACGGTAGTTATGCGTTTACCCGGAAAAGGAACCAAAACGTCGGGAGATTTATTGGGTCAAATATCGTTAGTCATACGGAGAACGAACTCTCTTTATAAACGGAGGGTTTCTTTTTCGAATTGGAAAACGCCGGGAAAAAGATTAAAAACCATAAGCTACACCTAGACTTTTTTCAGGGCAGTATTCACGATCGCCGTGAACCGGGTAACGGAGACGCGTTCACGCCCGAGGGAGAATTTATCAGCCTTCTACCACCAGTCGAGGTACATGACAGGGTAACGGCTCGGGGTGGATTTTCCAAGCTTGCAAACGTAACGTCGAATACGGAATTGATACGGTTTGATTTCGGCTCCTATCCCTTGGCTCGATCGGATACATCGAATCAAATGGCAAACAGATGAAATTGCGATCGAAACAATCGGAAGAATAAACGAGAAATATGACAGGCACGAAGGCAGATGAAGGAACAAGTGGCAGTGAAGAAGCACCGGAGAAATACGAGACAAGAAGATAATCTCCTCCCCGTCACCCGTTGGTCTTTTCTTCTACCACCGGAAAATCTGTGGCCAACTATAATACAACACGATTTCCTGATTCGGAAGAATGTGCACGTAGATGATCTCTCTGCGACCTCATCAATGTCCGTTTATTTCTTCGTTTACTTGTTCAGCTGCAGCGAATGCAGACGTGATCGATTAACATTGCGATGTCACGCTAACATCGGACAGGAAGAGGGGTAGTAGGCTATGTGCGATGCAATACTGCATTGAAAATAAATATACAGTTGGCACGACTATGAGACAACTGTAAAATATAGTGTTCACAGGGTCTGCCAATGTTTTATTGTTATAGCAACTCCGACTATTAATTATGCTCACTGATACCCCATCGCCGACGATAATTGCATAGTTGATTCACTGCAAAATAGCGACCAAAGAATGAGTGCAGGGTGAAAGTTCGATAGTTGATTTTCTTTCAAAGTCTGAACGTGTACATGAAATATTTGCAGTTCATTATCAAGCAAAAATCGATGAAAACGCATCTCTAGTCGCAATTCCTATTCGTCCCAACTGGGATCCTAGCCATCGCTCGCATTTACTCTCGCGGATTACTCGTTGCATTCCCATACGTATAACTATAGGCCAAACTACCTGACGGAAAACCATTACTTGATGTGATTCATGATACTGAACACGATCTGCGGTTTCGTTCATATGAATCATCAGGTGTACAAATGCCTATTGACATGTCAGTTTCGCAATTCGTACGATGTATGAATACGATTTAGGACATCTTGGAACCTTCCAATATTCATAGATAGACGTTGCGATGATTGTCGATTCAAACGATTCACTTCGGACAATTTCTGTTCTCTTGGAACAAACGAAAATTTCAATTTCGGTTCATTTCTACTGACTATATACGTGAATGATGCAATTAATACTATATTGAAATTGTTGGCTCAAACAAATGCATTTCCTGGTGAAATATATCGGATTTATAGTTTATACTATGAAATTATAGTACAGGTATCACTATTATGTGGATAGTTGTATCTCCATGTTGAAGCAACTATGTAATATTTTTAGGACAAGAATTTAGTTCAATAAAACGCTGTGTGTAATACCAACGATAAACTCATAACGCCAGGTACTGCTTAGAAATATAGTTAAAACAAATTACAAATTACAAATTACAAGCAATTTTGTAATTCTAGCTTGTATGGGTGGAACAATCATTGAAATTGACGATCTGATAGTAACTTCTTGCATAGTTGTTTCAACTTCAAGCATAGAATTCTTTTCAGTGCGAGACCTTGGATTTCTTTGGCTTCTTGAAAATCCGTGAAATGCAGTTCCCCGCGTGACGTAAACTCCCTTCGCTGCGGATAAGCTTCGTATGACAATCAATAAATTGACGTTTGACATTTCACATGGCTGCATTTGGTTAGCGGATAACACGGTAATTTGCAGGTAATGCGATGCCACATAATTGATGCATACATGAAACCTTCGTAATTAGCAATTGTTTGCATTAGTCAGTAGCCTGTGATTTTTCAAATTCCAGACTACAAACAATGACCATGTTTCGCAATATATACTCAACCTGCAGCGTTCTTTCCGCAGGTTGTTACATAAAGCTTCGTCGCACGTTCTCGACGATCATTACCAGCTCCGACTCTATACCTTCCATCGATTACTCTTTCCTGTACACTTTTATAAAGTTATATATGCATCACTTTGTGCACCGGCGGAAAGGGGATTACAATAACACTCCTTCACACAGTGGTGAAGAATTTCACTGTTAATCCGTATGCTCGTAACATGGGATTACGTAAGATAACACAACAATGGTCTCTGAGCCAAATTCTAAACGTTGAACAATCGTATGATGATGTGGAATTAAAGAATCCTCCCTATCTCTTCCAATGTTGAAGCAACTCTTCAATTCTCGTCTGCTTTGACGTGAACCAATTTGCTTTTCCAAATGCAAGTCTGCTGTATCGTCACTTCGAACGCGTTTCCAGGTGTGTTAAAAATTTTCAAATTATCTGATAATGACACACAGTGACGTGCAATAGTCGTCCGTGGTGTGTTTCACAACAAAAGAAAATCTCAGCGTTTTCAAAGTGACTCTGAGAAAGTACGTTATTCCTATACAAAACACGTTCGGAATGCCAGTGATATGTGAATACAAGTATAGCGAAGCCCGCGTGCTACCGATCGTGAAAATGTTCCGGGCATTATTCGCGAATGGGAAACGGTAAACTAGTGAACTTCGTGTTCGTGGAACAGGAAATTGAAGGAGCAATAAGCGGTTGACTCTGGACACCGAGGACTCTCAATTCCATCCTGTACTTCTACATTCCGAGTCGAATGGGCTAATGAATTATGAATCGTCATGTTACGCCGCGTTAGGCCAGTTTACGATACGACCGTATCGTGTGTTCGCTAAATCGGAACAGACGATATTGCCTACATCGATAAAGTGGCGGAGATTCGGTGAGAAACTGGAAGTGGCTGTGTTGGGACCGTTATCTCATAGATAATGATGCTCACGATCAGTAGCAAAGTTCAGAATCGGAGCATCCCAAATTGCTCAACGCCGAAGATCAATGACCGCCGGTGACCTTTGATCGAAAATCGAAGTAATTCTCGAGGATTTCAAACCGAGATTCGAGTCACTCGACGTTAAATTAAGTCCTCGGTAGTAAAAGTCGCATTAAGCGGAATTCTGTAGTACTCCCAGTTATACTGACACGAGTATCTCCCGGGTCTTCTAGTCGGGACTTCGCATCCCCCGTGCACGTACATCCGAGCTCAAGATGTGTTTCGACGTGATTGCGTATAGGACATAGATTTATGCTTCCGTATGTATCAGAGATATAAAGTCGGTGGTATTTATTGGGCTCCTAAACATTGGTTAAACTCAGAGTCTGCACAGCGGTGGACAATCGTTTTGCTTCGCTCCTGTGGCAATAAAAGTATGAAAGTGTAGACAAAGACGGCATTCATTTATTACAGAGGTAGCTCTGGGCACTGTAGTCCGTAGTTTTCTTCCCCAGTTTTTCTTTCCTACCTAATACCGCGACCGTACTATTTTCAAGTATGAGAGGAAGCGCAGTTTCAGTCCGGTAAAGTTTGCACAAGTTTTATACCGCGCCGAACCTTCATATTCACACTCCTTCACGTCGCTAAATTATCATTTTTCATTCTTCATTTTCAAAATTGGTACGAAATTGAACTTCACAACCCACCGAACTGACCAAAAGCGCAGTCCAGCTGGTGGGATCATTCATTATTTAAGAAGCTAAACTCATCTGCAATTCTATGGGTCTAACTACGAGACACCAAAAGGGAATTCCAAACGTGACACGTTGAATTCTACATGTTTTAGCGCAGTCTGCCTCAGTTTGATCGGGACCCTCCTACATCCCAGAGGTAACTGGAAATACTACTTCCAGCATAGGTAACATTTAGATGTCACCGACAGTCCTCCTGATAGTTCGTACAACCTTTGCTGATTGGACTTTCCACATTCTTCAATGACTATACCCCGCAAGAAGGCTCTAAAACATTGATGTATGATTGTGTGACACCGAGGCTCGTACTTTCATCACTCCTCATTTTCAGGATACTCAGTGGCTGTGATGCCATGTTCAATTTGGGTTGCTCTAATTTATCCATCATTGTTTTCCCTGATATATGGGATGTTATTGGATTGTCTTTCTTCCCCAAGGGTAGAATAAGAGCCTGATTTCGAAGATGCCGGCCATTGGATACCGTCGACTGAAACGTTAACTTCTGGACGTCTATAGATACACAGGAGTAAAGTGGATTTCCTATCTTGTTCCACGTGTCCGCGAATCTCTCAAAGACGGAAACGATAACCTTGTTTAGTACTTGGTGAAACTACGTTATCAGTTTTACTCGTGACGCGACGGTCGCTTTTGAACGAGAGCTAAAGAGCAAAGCGTAAATTTATTTATCCTACACTCGTATAAAGTAACGGATGCATGTACCCGTACGATAAGCGCGCTTTTTTCTACGTCAATCTTACAGCCCCTTGAAACTATATTTACAGGAGTGCGTCTAGTGTAATTATCACTTGATGCGTGGTACTCTGCTCCAATTTAACTCCAAGTTACTCGTCAAACAAACGGCCTCTGCTTCCACAGTGTATATCTACGGCTGACGCAGTCTGGGCAGGAAGTAGACACAGCTAACGCAGTTTCCTCTCTCTGCATTCTGTAGCTAATTATTTCAATTATTGTTCCATACTAACGTACGTGTACGATTTCCCATGCTCTTCTCCCTCGCGAGAGGATCCTGAATAAACCCTCGGGTGATTTTGAGGATCATTTCTCAATGTTTGGGAATATAATGTATAAACTTTCATGGGGTACCGCGTAGGATGGAGGGTTTGAACGGGTAAAGTGGATACTCCAGATCATGCGATATTTCGTAGAATTTCTCAACATCCGGGTCTGGTTTCTTCCCGAATAACATTACCCTACGAAATTGGGATGAAGATCAGTTTCAAAATTGACAAGAACTCACTGGAGTAAATAAAATGTCTCCATTTGTAAGATCCTTATTGAATCAATTCCAACTTCATGGAGGGGTAAAAGTACTGGTATAAAAAGAGCGATAGCTGAGCTTGCGAACTTACTTAACCCTCCAAAGCCATATAAATTGCAGCTATTCGAACTGCAGGACAATTATCATTTGTGGGAAACGACATTCAGTGCCTTCTTAAGAAGAATTTATCTATATCGTTACTTTTATATTGTTTCGAAAAGAAAAACAGCGTTCTCGGTATTGCTCGAGTATTCCTCAACTTTTATTATTCTATAAAAAATATATACATGTGACGCATCAAACGGTGCAATTACTATTCCACACTCTATAATTCTCGTGCAGTATAAACAAAGATTTCCATAGCTGAGCGATTGGGGAGCGGAGGATTCCCGTTGTATCCGTGCGACGGGGGTGGGTGAAAGTATCATCAACTTCAAATAAATGAATGTAATTGGGTAAATATTGGTAATTCCACATCAATTGCTAAAATTACTAGCACCAACAACGTATAACACGACCATATTCATACGATTTTCATTTCATTTTTTGGTCGTACGAACAGCCTTGTCGGTAAAATGCTGAGTAGTTTTCCGTGCTTCACATAAACCACTCGCGATTCTTAAGTCAGAAATTTTGAATAAATAAGTATTCGAAAACTTTACCCGTCAGTACGCGATAACCAGGGTTCGCAATCAAACTTTTACACATTCACTGACTTTTTAATTACAATTTTTCTATACCTGTCAGGTTTCGTTGAGTTTGTCAAATTATTCGCACGCGAAGTACATGTCAGACCCTATTCACGCTACACTCCATTGTATGTGCGAGCATTCGCCAAAATGTAGACGTACATCCGATTTTCAGCTCTGATTGATCCGATCCGATGTAATGTGGGAAATACGAGGACTATTCCCACTCGATCAGGTCTCGAGGACATCGGACAAAAGTAGCTGGATAAACAGCAACTTATGTACGTAGGTACGTTGCACAATGCCTCTCACGTACGAACCAACACATACATCCGCACATCCATCAATCTGTACGAGTATAATGCATGGTACAGCGCCCATTATGCTTATGGATGAAGATATACCTCTATCGTGCAACGTGCTATGCGACCGTGTATGTAAATCCGTGTATGTTGTACGTTTGCACTTATATGCACAGAACGGAACGACCACTGGACTACGCAATGCGGCTGGCGAGCCGTCATCGTCGAACCAAGTTTGCGCTCAATCGAGAGACAAGGACGACTAGGGTGTTGCATTTGCATAGTTTATAAACAGACTGATTATTGCGCGGGCGCGTGCATGCCGCAACGTTCACTCCATCAGGTGGACACGGAGCCAGGTGATGCACCGATATCCTCACATTTTCGCAGCATAGAATTTCAAGAAAACGATGGATCCACATGGGTAAACTTAACTTGCATCGACATCTTCAGGAGCTATCAGGATCGTTACCTAAGTGTGACTAGATATGGTTTTCATTCAGGTTGCATCCCGTGGACACGGAACCCGATGATATACTGATATCCTCACATTTTGATAGCGTGCAATTTCGAGAAAAGTATGGTTCGATATGCGTAAGCTTGCATGGACATCCTCGTAAGAGTCATAAGGTTCGTTACGTAAGTGTAACCAGATATGGTTGTCAGTCAGGTTGCATCCCGTCAAATTAGGTTTCTGCAGCAGTTCCTTGGGGATCTGTGACATTGTCGGAAGTTGAAGACGCGCAGTTTCTCTTCCCTCGAGAGATGCGGAAGGGGATAGGACGAGGAAAGGGGACGCAACGGAGATGGCGAAACGTGCATCGGCGCTCAGGGACGAAAGACGAGAAACGTCAGACGTGGGACGTTTAAGTACAGTTTATATGGTTGCGAAACCACGTAGTTCGGGCTTTGGTCCTTTGGACCGTGGAAAATATAAGTTAGAAAGCTTCGGGAAATCTCATCGATGCTACATCGTGACAATTCTCGTTTATCGCGGTTCGCCAGTCCACCGCGTCGAATGTACGGTGACGAAAAAATCGATTCAACCACAATTTTCATAATATATTCACCGTGGCGGAAATCCTTTCTTCTTCCTCTTATTCTTCTTCCACTCTTGTCTCTCCAACTTTCGCTTGACTTGATCTCCAATAAAATATCCGATGCTGCATATACCAATAACCCCGACGTCTACTTTTATCTCAGCAGTGAATAAAACCCACATCTTGCAATTGGAAAATAAAATAAAAATTTACATGTATATGTATTCACTGACTAAAGTTCGTCGCAGGTAAGTATCCTCATGTATATTATAGCAACAAGAACGGAATAATATTATATTACAATGGTTTCATCTTCTTAGGAAACTCCCGCTACTTATAACTTTCGACCTAAGGTAGAACTCTTCCCGGTTCAAAATATTGTCGTCAATGATGTAACATGGAAATTGGTTGATCTCGATCAAGGTTAAATGAACAAAAAATAAATAAAAATTGTCAAAATTTGTACAAAGTGTCTTGACGCACGGTGAGCTGGACACGACATCGGTTAGAAAAACCGCCTGCAGGTGATTCAGACCGTAAGAGTAGCCTGAAACTAGCGCTCTTTGAATGTCACGAGTGCCAGCTTGTCAAACAACTCTTGAATAAATTCCATTCATCCTTTATAAATGGGCGCTACTTTACACTGGAGCATGTACATGCACGCGACTATCACAATCTCTATAGTAAAATGACATAAAAGGGACTCCCACTATTCCGAGTGTCCAAGTGTGGACATAGACCTGCACACCAACAACCATCGCTATCCGTTTCTTTCGTCAAAGCAGGTCGCGCGAACGAGCGATGAGCTGGGTTCATTTACTGCGGTTTCGCCATACGGGGCCTCTGTAACGAGTATTAAAACGGGCTACTGCACTCGTTACATTACCTGTATTCGCTAATGCTAGACACGTTACACCTACGTGCATACCACCATCGAGTTATTGGTACGAGGTTATTGGATCGTCGATGCAGTTACTGGATTAAATTTGTCGCTGAAACAACGACTAGTAGGTACTACATACATAGAATCCGAGGACTTGATGTTAACCGCACCATGGTATTAGGTAATACCAAACAGCTGACCGTACGAGTGAATGATCAAGGTGAGCCGTTCAGTATGTGTGTATCGGTATGTTTTCACGCCTGAATGACTCGTGAATCGGTATAATTTGCATTTAATAATCTGTATTAATCTCTATCGGACTGTGTAGATTCTCGTTTTTTTTTTTTTTTTAATCCTATCTTTAGCACAAAACTAGCTGTACCCGCGATGCCCTTGAACCGAGGTATCGCAAGTTCTGACACATGGGTATATGAGATCACCGACGTAATTATCAATCAATCAATCTTGTTATCCCCCGGGGTATCTGAAGTCTGTGATATTTCGCCCGTAACTCCCGCGGCTTATTTCCTTTTCAAATAATAATTTGAACTCTCGAAAGCTCATTAAATCTTCGGTAGAACTTCTCGGAATACCTCCACAAGATGAACGTCAGAAATTGCGTTCTGAGCACAAGAAGCATCAGCCCCCGTACCTACGTCTTGCCGCTAATGGAGACGTGATGATATCGATGGAATCTTCGGTATTTCGAGGACCTCACGGAGACCTCGGAGAAAATCCTGGGCAGCACCCTCCTTAATACGCCTCTCGAGTACATTACCCGAGGCAGACGAACCCCCTCGACGATAATCTGCGGAGGACCACAATCGAAAATTCCACCGAGTTGATCGAGGGCTGTATGATTATGACTCGTGGGTCTATGATCGACTCGGGTGTCTTTTAAATATTGATAAAAACGCCGGAGGCAGTGAGACGGGAAGTGATCGAGTTGGTAGGCCGCGTGCCAAGAAACTAATAAAGATATCGATTCGTAAATTTGCATACGATGTTGGAACGCGCGTGCGATAAGGCCGGTGACGCGCTATCGACTTGATCCGAGACACGCTGATCTACCGGAAGCTGGGAAGACTGGTTATTTGGTCCGTGAGGCGAGGGAGGCAGAGGCAACGTGATTTACAGATGATGAAAAAAAGACGAGAAGAAGAGTAAAACCATTTTGGTCCTGATTCGTAGATCTAATAATCACGACTTTACACGCGCAAATTACGGAGGAAGAATCGATAATTCTACTAACAAGTAAGATGCAAATGTGTGAAACAAGAATTCATCAAAGAATATGGAAATATATGTAATACAGGCGAGAATTAATCCTCGAGTGTCTCTCGTCAATTACAATAAATTATGAATTTCTCTTATCTCGAATATAATTCAAGTAGAAACTTCATCAATCGTACAAGTGTATAAGTATTAGGGGCCTCAAGTTTTACGTGAAAGGAAAACAACGAGTGTTGAGAAAATTCTTCTCTCGTTGATTGAAACTAGGAAAAAGTTTGAAGGAAACGGTTGAAATAAACGCTGCAGTTACACGAGCGACACCAATCGATAATTGATTCAAATGGAAAGAAGTGTAGGGGCTTCGTGGAGGTTGAAATTACATCACGATTTCAAACCGTTTTAAAGGGTTTCAAGAATACATGCGAGTCGTCATCAATCGCTCGCAATATTGTTGGAGTTGAGAGAGTGAAAATGGGGTTTAGAGGTTAACTGAAGAATAATTAGGGGCCAATGAATACAGATTAATTGTCAAGAAATTAGCATTTTAATCATCCACACACAGGTCCTCCGGTAATGGCGCGAACCACACGCAGGGAAGACCTTAATTTGCACGACGATTCCCTATGGCTAGACGAGATTAACCGCTTGGAAACAACAAATGGCGTCTAGTGAATCTAGTATTTTTTTTCTTTCCTATAAATATGTATACGTATAAATTTGAATTTGCCTCTTCTCACAGAATACGTTTTGTCCTTTTTTTTCAAATGCCTTGTGAATTTTCTGATGATGTATTCACGGCTGGTTAGATAACCGTTTGCCAACTCCATATTTCTCCCAAGAGTATAATTTACTGTCCATATGACTTACGATTTCACGTGAAAGAGTTTCGAGTCTGCCGAAGGCTAGATGCTCCGTATAAAATGGACTGTAAGAGGGCCATTAATAATGGCTATTGGTAAATAGACTTCAATCCCAGACAATAGAAATAAATAATTTCTCAAGCTCGCATCAAGCAACTTTCATTTGAATATTCAAATCAATACGATTTGACCATTAAAAATGCATCAATAAACTTGTCGACCCGCAACTCTAACATTTGCTCCGATCTATAACGATCACCGACGACACAAGATCGATGCTACCCTGATAAATGATACCAGATTCTCGTTCATTCAACACCCATTCGAATCAATTCACTTGCGATTTCGCACGTTATTGATGAACGTACAATAACCAAGTTTGGAGCGATGGTGGTTGAATGAAACGCGTATAACTTTTGATTTGCGTAGTTCGCGTTTGTGGGAACGAAATCCTGATCTCAGCAACGGTGGCTGCCGCCAGGCGAGGGAGGACCGTGAACTTACAACGATTAGCTATCGCGCGGCTATTGACCGGTCTGACGATGAGTGTTTATACTAAACACACTCGTAACTTAATTATCATCCCGCACAGATACGTTATGAGAAGAAAGAGGCTGCGGTGATCATTAAGTGTATTCGTATAAGGCACTGAACCCGATCAAACGTCCGCGATTTTACGGAACGTGGTGAAACTTCTGCGGACATTGAAACTACGATCTATTCTCGTCGAAACTTTTTGGCGCCAGTCTTAAGTTCCTGTGCGGATTAGAATCAAGAGTTGCAGCACAGCGGTCCGGCGAAACTGTAGACGAAACTTGTGCACGGAATCGAGTTTTGGCGCGAACGCGAAACGCATTCCTCGCAAGCACTGTACCAATCCAGGGCGAATTCCGGTTCCTCTAGGACCTCTTAACCTGCACTGCACATGCATGCAATTGAGAAGTTTCCTGTTTCTGTATCGACCGCACGTGTCTAGAGTTTCACAGATGTTCGCATATACGATTCGCGATGTCGTTCGCATGAACCACACACATAGCCAATAAATTCATAGGTACGTTCTCAGCGGCGTTAGATTATCATTTATAAGTCCGATTCCGCCTGGTTTCGAAACTTATAGGTTTCACTACATTGCCTCGATATAGCTGTTCGACGGTGCCTATATTCTAACGCAGGTTATTTCCTCGCTTATCCGTGAATAAAATTTACAAGCCCACGTCGCAGGTTGAAATATATGGCGGTAATGCATCACAATCGTTTGGTATTAATTCATTCAAAAGTCTAGCGGAATGTATATTGCCCACAAATATGAATCCCGTTTTCAAAGAGACGGAGAGAGTCCGATATTTTGAATGTTTGATCATTCGACAAGAGGAGGGATGAATTCATTTCTCTTTCTTTTTAAAATTCATTCACTCTGTTACACAGTTTATTTCTCGTTCCGTTTTTCAGCTCATCGAAATTGCATGATTAAATATAATGAGTCGTTTGAATTAAGAAGAGATTTAATAATTCAATGCACGACGAGAGCCATTGTATCGTCAAAGAGTTTTCATTTCATCGTAATTTCGATGGATAATGAGAAGAGGGTAGAATCACGTCATGAGGTGCCGACTAATTTATCCGTACATTTTGCCAAAGGGTTGATGAAATTGGCCAGATCCCAAACAATGGGAAACTTTTTGGGTATAATGAAAAGTGTGACAAGTACGGTTAACAACAACTAATTTGATACAGTAAAGGTTCTGTCAATTTTTCGTTCCCCAAGAGAGTGCACAAAGCGATTCAACGAGGTAACAAGCATGCCTCTCCAGTTTCCTCGTTTATTTTTTTTCTCCCGAAGCTGAGCCCGGTTCAACAAAAGTTGTACAATCAAAATCCTCCTAGCTTTGGGCTAAGTCTTCGGTTACAAGACCCACCCTGAAAATTACATACTTGAATTTAAAGTAAACCGTCCTCTTGTCTCATTCTGACAAAGAAAAAATTGCCACAATCGACATACACATATCGCGTGTAACGTAGATCATGTACTGAGACGCGAACCGCGTATATGTGTCCAGGTATTGTACGTACCATTCGCGCGAGTATGTTATATATCCAATTTAACATCTGACATCGAAGTATCCAGGAATCGATTTCCCGCGATGTGAATGGGTAGGTATATGGGATTGAAACATTTGATACAAATTCAACGGTTCGCGACTTCTCTGATGGGAAACGATTCCTATGATCCCCGACTAGACCTGCACCCGCAGTTTCTTTCGTTCTATTGCACCAATTTGTATGGGTTTCAGCGCCCGCCTGAACCACGCCCGATCCTGACGGAGTGAAACGGAATTCGCATAGCTATCGAACAAAATGTGGATGCGGAGGTGGGCCAGAGCGGAGTGTATCGCGGTTTGGCTTTATATTGATCAATAGATCTGCCATTGTGATAATTAGTTCGGTATGAGGTTGAGTATGAAATTAGTAGGCTCTAAATCTTGATTGATAAATCGCCTGATGGTCCTGGACTCCGGACACCCGTGGAACTGTACAAGTTGGGGTTCTTCAAACGACTTCCTCGTTCTTGCAGGATGTGGCCGTGGGGTTCCGTCAAAACATATTGCAGACTCGCAAAAGTAATTAAAAAGACGGTAGAAGACGGGGTGAAGCGAAGAAGGCGAAGCTAACCCTGTTCTTTTCCTCCCCTAATTTTTCCCCTCGGTCTTAATATTTATCTTTCTTAATTCTAAGCTGGTCAAGTTAAAAGTCTCGGGTAGCGGGATACCTCTTGTTTTTTCTTCTTCGTCTTCTTTTTTACGCCCTACCGATTCATCATTGAGACTGGAGACTTTCGAGCATAAAATGAGAAACCAGGGTTTATTAAAGAGTTCGAAATAAATTTGGAGTACAAAGGAAAACTCACTAATGGCATGAGCTCTGAATAACGCGTTATGCTTAAATAAAGTTCGCTTTAATTCAATTTACTTGACAGTGGAGATAATTTTAATTAGCTGTACACAGATTCTACTTAAAAATAAACTGCGAGGAATAAACAATCTTTGATCCTCTCTGCCCTGGTCGTATAACTATACATAACGAGCAGAATACTATTGAGGACAATTTGGCCCAGTCACCTTTCAACCATGATAATAAAAAAAACGTCACAAAAGACGAGACACCCACATGCCTGTATTCACATCGGCAAAGAATACGGCAGTAAATACCGAGAAAATTGAAACCTCGAAGGTACAGTGTATGTGTGTGTGTGTGTGTGTGTGTGTGACCGGACAATAAATCTTTTTCTCTTGGGATAATCCGCAAGGAGGACAAAAAAAACCATCGTCGTCGCGCCAGTCTATCAAAAACTAATGAAATCATAAAAATAATATGCTTTTCGCGTCGGGAGACACTTATTTGCCAAATTTTTTTCTCCACCTCTTTCCAAACTTGGACGTAAAAATAAGGACTGAATTTACCATACATCGACGTGGCATAGATTAGGCGAAATTTGGTCAGATTCCGAAGCTTTATGTTCCTATATCCGGCCCACTTGGGATGGGAACCCACATCAAACATCTGTTACACATTATGATTGCTTTAGATTCTAGAAACTGTTAGAAACACATGTGGACTCGGTACTTTATCGGTGGATGATTTCTTGTCGGTCGCAGCGGCTCAACCAGGTAGATCCGGAGGCCTGTATGATAGCTCAGCAGTATGTATATTCGATCTGTTACGTGGTCGAAATGTCGTATGCAAATCGTCTGTACGATGAAGAGAAGTTTGAGACAGGGTTGGTGACGAAGCGGGGCGAGCAAAGCCCCTATAAAACGGTGCATCCAGGTCACCCAATGAAAAGAAAAACCCGAGCTTGATGGCTGCCCGAGTCGTATCAAGTTTAAAAGAACTGCGAACCCTGGCAGCCTTTCACCATTACGTTGCGGCTACATTTGCTTCATCCACTACGTGATAGGCCAAAGCTTTTGGTGGGTATAAAAACTGCTTCCTAATTTCGGGTTATCGTTGATGATAAATCTGAGAGTTTTTCTGCCCGTAATAGTCGGTCGAAATGAACTCCGAGTGTCTATAGAGCTCGATTATATCGCGGACGAATCAAGGCCGGTGGTCGTATTTAGTATTTACTTTGCACCGCAGTGTCGTTGTGTAATCTTAATTGAGAAAGTTATGATTCGAAGCGGAGTTAATGTTCGGGTATAACACATACAATTGATTCTCTTGATTTCTCAAACTCTCAGCCACAGAACTTTTGGCGTAGGAATTATTTCCGCGATAATATCGTTATTAACTCAGGCACAAACGAGGATACGGAATGGTAATTACTGATTCGTCAGAAGAGGCTTGGAAACGGGAGACGTTCTGACGAGAAACCTATTATACTCGGAAATCCTACTGAGAAATTCATGAATAACAAAGTCAAAAAGCCTCTATCATTTTTCAATTAAAACTTGTCTGATTGCTTACTACAATTCGAATTAACAGTCATCAATGACCTTGGTCTTTCGCTAAACACATCGGGACCCTTCTGGCATCCGCGGTCCAGTCTGGTCCAGACCGTCCAGACTTCACAGTTTAGTCAGACACTTAAACCTATCGTTATACTCGTACGACTTTGCCACTTAACGGCAACACTCGAGAGGCCTACCTAAACCAGAAGTGCACTTGTGTTCACGTTCTGTAGATTGGTCACGTTATCAGCTATCACATTATTCGAGCGGAGAAAACTTTGGTCGTAGTTCAGAGTGGAGGAATTTACAACGAGTGTTCAAGGGCTTGAGATACGCTCGTATTACCTTCTTTGTATTCTGCTCGTTCCAGATACATCATATCCGGAATGTTCAGCCTGTGTGGATTTGAGAGCATCGCGTATCCAATTTGCCGAGGCGAAGGTGTGATTACAGGGTAGATTTTTTTCGGTATATGCAGGAGGCAATGAATCCTGAATAATCCCTGCACTGAAAAGTAATCTTTCCTCCGAGGTTGTTCATTCTATAGAACCCCGAGCAATAAAGCGAGGATTAATGACCACTCTCGTTTGCGTAGTTGCAGCGGTGGCGTGACATTACAAAGCGAAACTAAAGTATCAACAACAGAGCAGCGTCTTCCATCAGGCTTTTCCCGAGTCATTATACCAACCGAGTAACTCACTCTTCCCCCATTTCCCCAATTTCGACACGAACTTGTAAGTAAAATATGCAAAGCAGGGGACGCACGGCTGCACGGAGCAAACCGCTGCTCAAAACTACATGGCACACCCCCGCAAACCCCTGTACAGCCCCGATACCATAGGAATACCCGTACCACCCATACTAAATAGTTGTTTCTATAATTAATCCCGTTCCACCCGGCAAGGAAATCTATACTTTAAATATAGTTCGGGCCTCTGATATTTCTTCTTTGTTATCTAAAATCAACCTGTGAGTAGCGAGACACTTTAGCATCAAAGCAAGGTCGACCCTTGGCTGTCTGGCTCGATCACGTACATAGTCCTCGAGTCTGCGGTGATTGGTCCGATCCACAGATACATAGTTCGAGGAGTGAATGGTATCCTCTCAGCTGCATTCCCTAACTTCTCAGAATACCGTGGCGCCATAGAGGATTAATTTCATTTGTCACTTGCACCTCGCTATTGTTCGAGTCATAGGTACAACGAAAATCTCCATGGACAACAAATCAGATTTCGCATAAATTGTGAGGGAACAATATACGCGCGAATGACACAGCATCTTTGTCCAAGCGGATCCAATCGCGTGGGTTGATGGATTTCGGTTTCAACACCTGTTGCCAAAATAATACCTGTGTATTTGGAGCAACGAGTTTTGTGGTTATCCGAATGTTTTCATCACCCGTTTAAACCAAGTGCGAAACGATCCAAAACATAATGCCCACTCGAATTTTGATCCCAATTTGATGCAAGTTCTACATGTCCCAGTACCGACGCAGAGACGAACGAATATCTGCATATATTCATGGCGAAAACCGTCCTTGAAATGCCCCGGGGCATATATTTATGCGCTGCGGCGCTGCACATCACCTGCAACTTCAGTTCTCTGTGGGCTTCGTTCGTGACCTTGTCGAGTCACGTTGTCTCCGCTGCAGAGTATCCGGTATCCGTGATTGTGGGCATAAATCCCTTGGGTCTCGGTCATTGCCTCTGCAGGACCAACATGGTCCAATAGAGATCGTGACGGCGGGACATTAAGGCATCGTGACAATGTCAGAAGATCAGAATGTCGTGGGTATGAGGCTCGTGGACGAGATCGAATGTCGACCAAATCATCGGAGAGTTTTACATTTCTACTTAGACAGCCCTCGGTGCGGTCCAAACTTTAGACCTTGGGCAATGTCGCCGGGTCTATAATTCACAATGTTCACACGCCGCTCTGAAATCGAGGACGATACTCTTGGTCAATGTCAAACTATCCATCAACTGGAAGCCCACTGTGCAGATCACTCAGTCGAGTCTGTTGACGAGCATAGTGAGACAAATATCACATACAAATTGTGGGTATAGGCAGGATCGATCGATTGAGCAGACAAAACGTGATCTATCTAAAAGAAATAATGAGGAGCTGTAATTACTCAACGAATAAATAATATCTCCCATTAGACAGCGAAGCCAGCGAAGGTGAGGAAGCCGGCTGAAAGTCAACAGGCCAAAGAAAAGATTGTAACGTGCCATGGACACTCAGTTTAACATTCTGTGTTCCTTGAACACGCAGTGGCCGTTTAGACATCGCGGCTAACTGACCATTTCCGGAGCTTATACATACTCCTAGAGCACTCGGACAATTTGACTGAATGGAGGTGCCATTTAAGAGTCTAATAATTAGCGCGCTGCCGACACTTTGCGTACCTTAAAAGGCACGATTTGAACGTTCGAATGATGTGTCCTGAAAGATCGTTAAAAAGTGCCACATTTTAAGGGAAAGCAAGTACAGTGGGCCCTCGTACCTCGAGGAGGATATGGATTAGTATCCCGTAATAAGACTCCAATACTGAATCATAAAAGATTAACTTTCCCCAATCCCAGCGATTTTTATCTGAATTTAATTTTGCGATGGTCTTTCTTCATAACTCTTCATGAAAACGAATGTCGATATTGGAACCTCTGCTGTCTTCAGAGACTGAAAGTCGTATGCCTTTGCTATCAGGGCGACAAGTCAACTTTAGATTCGAACCGCACGTACCAGAACTAGCGTAATACATAAAGTGGCGGTAGAAATTTAAGCCGCTAAAATATATGAATAAAACGGTCGCCAAGTACGTAGAACTAGTACGTATAGGTACGAAAAGCAAGGCATGCACACAGCATTAAAATACTAACTAAAGTTCGCAACTGTACCTATGCCCGTACCCATAGTATACCGACTCTACTAACAATCGTAGTTCCCACTCGCAAGAAAACAATGGGGTTCCATGCACTGTGCTTAAATCGTATTTAGGAAAGAAACGCGCCCGAAGGAGTTTTAGATTTTTGGCACGCTATCCACGTTCGTGAAATAATGGCAATGATAATAATGGTTGAGGGGATGAAGCGGTCAAGGGGTGAAGGATCCGATCGAGGATGTATGAGAGTGCCCCGTGGATTCGAGATATTCATCTCACGGCCATCAATTAGCGTATTTGCGCGGGAACCATTAACAGAAGAAGTTCCAAGTCCTTATATACCCATACACAACGGTATCTAGGCAAAGTGAAGGTATAAAATCTCGCTTTCCAATGAGACGGAGTGTTCATAGTTCATAGGGTCTCACATATAATGACTTATTTCGTGCATGAGATGCAGACTGTGGTACAGCGGTGAAGACAGATCACGTCACATGCATCAGTAATTACATAATGCCAAGTTACAGTTATACCTACCGAGGATATTCTGAATAATTGACTTCCAAAATCGTAGTGGTCGAGTAGTCGAGGCTGACCGAGGTACAAGTTTGGTCAATTATTCATCAGATGTTGATAAATTCGTGATAGGAAATAAATGGAACAAACAAGCCGCCGAAGACTAGACGTTCGATCGATCACAAACCGGCGGATATAACTCAACTAGCCGATCAATAAGCCCCCTTTATTAATATTTACGAGTCAAATATGAATTTCATCATCATTTCGCCAACCAATAACGCGCGAAGGGTCCACCGTCCACGATGTATTGCAAGCATTATCTAAAATCATTAACTATGTACCAGACGTGTAGACGGATGCATGATAGCGTCGTATACGAAGGAAAAATAATCAGCAATCGCGTTGAGCACACGATGCATGCAATTCACCGTCTTCTGTGCCGGTTGCGCCTATATCAAAGATTCCTTCGGCATTGGAAATGCGGTCAGGTATTTAACATTTACTGGAATACGGCGCGCCTATAAACAAAGGCGATCGGCGAATGGATCATGAACACGCTCACGATACTCGCACGACCTGACCATGATGCATGTCTCGTCACCCTCGCACCAACTTCGGCGTGTTCACACCTGATTTTTTCTGGGTTTTATGCACCAACGAGTCGGATCTCTCTGTATTCATAATGTAACCGAACCCTCGGTGCAAAAGAAGCGCCAAAATTTTCACTTCGCAAATGGATCCTTTGACGCTCCTCGAGTTCAAACACTCTCATGAAACAGCTACGATAACCGTGGACTCTTTGAAAGTTGATTCAATCCGCTATTGATAGTCGTTATAAGTTCGGAAACAAAAAATAATAATAATAATAAAAATTAAAAGAGCGCCCCCTAGCAGCCGGGACAAGTTTTCAATTCGACAAAAGTTATGCCGGCAAGTTCAAACGCCATCGCATCGATGTGGACCATGACGAACTTGACCCAAAGAGCCCGTGTAGATCGTATTATAAAAATGAAAGTTAAGAACTTGGAAACTTGACTCACCACCGTTCTATGAGGATCTTCGAATCACGAGGAGAGTCTGACAAACTGCACACACTGATAGAGCGGGTACCGTTCGTCACGCGTGTTCAACAAACAACAAGTGTTTTTTGTTTTTAAATCTTGTTTCCAATTTCTTTTATCTGCGATTCGAAGAAAGGTGGAAAAGCCGATAGTGCAGAGGCTCGATCGAGACGAGAGAACGAGGATTATACCGTCATGAGATCGGATCAAGTCGGTTCACAGCCAAGTGAAAACGCGTATTGTTTACGGTAAGTATCGTACTGCAAGGCGCACGCACGTTCGCGTAAGCGAACCACCTGGTACTCAGTGTACCGCGGCTGCTGGGAGAGGACTGCTGGTCGCGCGCCTCTTTGACAGCGGCAAAACAACCATCGGACATGCACGGTGCTGCGGCGAAACGTACCGACGCCGAGAAAACCAAGGCAAGGCGCGCAAGTGCGAAGAACGTGTGGGGCCACAGCCATAGTCGGCCGCGAGCCGCGAGCTGCGAACCACGCGACCCATCGAACTACACGGGAAGAGTGAACCACACCATCGTCGTCACTGCTTTTTCAACATTTTTCATTTCATTCGTTTTATTTGCCATCAGATTTTTCCTCCCGTCCTTTCATCCTTTCATCTCGCGGCTAATCCCTCTCATTCCACACAAATTTTCCTTTTCGTTTACCTTCGCCTACTTCCTGAAAAAAAAACTTTTACTTTCTTCTCAATAGACCGACTCGATGCTACGAGGTCTGCCAGTGGGGGGGGGCTTGAATAGCCGAAAATCGTCGTTCTTTTCAGTATACAGACCCCAATGCATCCGGGGATGTCATCGGATGGTGATCCTTAAATTTACTCTCGCTAATAAACACGTCACCGTACCGAAAGAGACTGGGGGGGCACCCTTTCCATTTCGGCAAATCCGGAACAAATGTCGAAACTTCTTTCTATCCGAGACATCAACGCGAAGGATCATTGATAACGATTCTTCTCAATTCTTATTCGAATATAACACGACGGAATTAGTAATGTGGTGATGATTACTATGACATGGTGGCGACAATTTAGGTGGAATTAAATTCCCTGACTTTTCCCGCCCGAAAATAAATTTTTCCCTACTCTTTTCTCAGCGAATCTGATGAAATGTCAAGGAAAAAGGAGGCAGATAAGAAATTATTGTCTTCACAAACGAGATTCAGATAGTTAAGAGGCCTGACTGAATGTAGTAATTACAAAAATAGTGACATCAAAAAAAATTCCCTGTGGCTCAGTGGAATTCCCTGACTTTTCCCGACTATTGGAATTCCCTGACTATACCAGGTTTTCCCGCCCTGTCGCCACCATGCTATGATTCTAATAAACGTATGGTGAGATTAAAAAAGTAGAATAGTATCCAAGTAACGGCCCAGGTAGCACGCTTTCGTACCTTTGTTGACCTAATGTAGACTGAAAAACGTCTTGACTGTCTCATGTCAAGCCAATAGTTGACTATACGTTGGAAAAAAGTTCACGAATGTCCTCTGAACAGTCAAACGATAGAAAATACCGGAAACTCGACTATCATTAGACTTACTAATTGATCGAAGACTTCCACTCACCGATGCCTGTGGGCCATATGACGACTTAAAATACGTTCAATGATGGTCAGCGTTAGGATGAGTGTGCTGCCTGGGATAGTATCAGTACACATACGGGACATTGTAATCATTGCTACGTTGCACGGTGACAGTATTTTCTTGAAGAATGACTGTTACGCCGATGACTTCGCCAACCGTTTAATCCTACAACAGTCAAGAAACTCTTTACAGTATTTTTATGGTGCAATGGTATTTTTGACTGTATAAATGTTGAAGATTATTTGATACAATAATTCTGGTCGTGTTGCAGACACTATAAAGTTACCAGGTCAAAGAAGTAATGACAACCACAAATTTGTCTTCCCTGTAGACAGCTAACTCAATGTCAAACTTGTTGATGCCGCAGTGTTGCTTGACCTAAGTCAAGCACGTAGATGCCAGACTTCAAAAAACGATTGTAACTACTTCAAGTTTTTCATGTTTGTCGTGTCGACTGCACTCTGGTCAGATTTGAATCGCCATTGTATGGATTTTCGAAGAATTTCATTAATCGTACAGTCTAGGATTTTTTGCCTCAGATTTGGTAGAAGGACGAGGTTTCAAGGTATACAAAAACAATAGCCGTTGAAATATCATTTCTCGAATCGAGTCCCGTTGCCGGAATAATTGCAATAACCATAAATATGCCGGAGGTTATCCGGTGTCTTGCGCCTGACGGCGAATACTTGCACAAGCAACCGTCAACCGGGGGCAGTACTTTGCGTTTCCTCCAAGTTTTAATTAAAATTCAATAATTATGAGAAACGCGAATGAGTTATGCAACGAGATCACCTCTTTACTCTACAACAATGAATCCCGAGCGGAAGGTGTTAACGAAGTTGTATTTATACTCTGCTAAGTTTTGCTCTCTGCAAGCTACCGTATAACTCATTATAATTAGTTCATTATCGATTGCAATTCACGTTACATATATTTCAACTTTATCTCAGTGTTAGGTGTAACGTCAAGCACAGATGCTGCAGGCAGAGCAGCTCGTTCTTTTCCTGGTGCAGCATCACCGTTGGACGATTTCAGTAAACTTATACTTGTTTCCCATCTTTCAGCTTTACGTCATTCTCTGTAAGAACTGCATTTTATGAAAATCAGCCGGAGCTGCAGTTGTAAACAACTTATAATAGCAGCATCCTTTATTGTTCGTGTTTCTCAAACTCGTAAATCAACGTGAATCCCGAACGTCAAAACGGTGCAACTCTCCATGCATCGAGACAGAAACTATAACTTTTTTCTTCTTATTTATGATCATTTTTTTCCTTATTTTGTATCGTTTTTATGCAACCATGAACACTGCAAGCAGTGTAAAATCGCTCACGATCCAACGATTTTACGTGGTTGAAGGAAAAAATTTAATTATACTTTTTGCTACTTGACCGACTCTTGTGACACGAAATAATATCCATTATAATGTCGTAAATATCCGATACTACACCTACCTATGGCGCAATTGTTGTGTATGATCAGACGTTTGTATTAATGCTAAGGTTATTGCGCATACATTTTTTGGGCAATTGTGCAATGGCCAACGATTCAAAGTCGTATTTACATGAATCGAGTCAGTGTTGGTAATATTCTATCCAGTTTTCATGAATATCCTGTTTCTTCAAAGTCATATCCAATTAGACGAGGCAATACTTCACCAAGTTTTAATAATATTTTATCCCCGCATCTCCCACCGGGTTATTCAGCAGTCAGATATCCGCGGAATAACTTGCCTTTGCTTCACAACTTCTCGCAAATTGCCTTTTGAAATTTTAACTCGAAACCTTTCGCAAAGGGTCTTCTTAACGTGGTCGTTAAAATTCCCAAGAGCTGTTGCATCAAAAATTCGTTCAACTCTTCCTCAAAAATCACCAGACTCGATTCAAATCACTTTGAAACATGATCCCATCCATCTCCCGTCGCATGAGATAAGAATTTAGAGTCCCAATTCGTCCCACGACTCGTGTGGCCTTACGAAATAATAAACGAGTATACCGTTACCCATGAATAACCAACTAAATTCCTCTCAATCTGGATGCATCATTTTTGACCAGCATTACAGGTCTTCGAATTCTGCAAATTACGATTCAATGTCCTCTCTCTCCGAATAATCCCAAATATCTGGGACGTGGCACAGAATATTACGACTCAATAATCGACACCAGAAAAACTTTGTGTCCAGATCAGCAGGTTTTTATTACGCATGCATGAAAAAGTTTCTTGTTTCGCCGTGCGGAGCGGGTATATTCTGGCACTTTTCTGACGCTTACGTCGTCAATGGCAACGTAACACGCCGGACCTGCGCACTTCGTTTTGCGCATCTCCAGCGTGCACAACAAGATTCTTGTCGCGCACGGCGTGCAAACAAGAAACTTTTTCATGCATTTGTAATAAAAAATACTGTTCGATACGAGGGCAAAATGAGGCGTTGAGGCTCGTGCGATGTATTCAGCACTCACCTCCGTCTCGGCTCCGGCTTCGCTCGGCGCCTACGGCGCCTCGCTACACCTCTGCCTCGACTACGGTTCGTGCTGAAACATCGCACTCGGCCTAACAACGCCTCACATTTCGCCCTTGTATCGAAATGTACTATTATCAGCGTCCTTTGCTTGGAATCATGTCAATGGTTCCCTGAAGCAACGTGTTACACGCATCGAGTGTTATAATGTACGGCGTTACTCAAGCAGTCAAATTCTCTGTGGCCCGGGCCATAAAGGTCTTCTGTTTTATTTCAAAACAGTGCTTTGACAAGCCACTCTTGCAGGGCCAACACCGATACCCAGTCTTGAAACAGGATCCGTGACTCAAGTCCGAGGCTTGAGGCCGTATCGTAAATGATCCAATGTCAATATCGGGCTTGTATACACTGAGTTACGAAACTGATTAATGAATGCCAGTCACCTATGCCTAATGACAATCGCTCTTCAACTCGCGCCTGTGTACAAAGCAACCACCAAAAGAAACGGTCTCTTCGTCTTTTGTAGGATGAGTATTATCAGAAGAGTGATATCAACGCGGAGTGATTATGAAGTTTCTTCGACATAAACACTTGCCCATGAACTTACCGAACAAATATGTGGCAAATCGTTCCGCTCGTATATAGGTATGTATTACGTAATTATTAGTTCACTAAGTGCGGAGTCGTCGGGAGCTGTGGTGAAAAAGTTCAGCGTTCACGTTGCGCTCTATTAAATAAGTAGATTTCACTGATGAAAATTACAATATATTATATCATTCATTGATGTCTCAGTACCGTGAATGCAGTAAGGATTTGTAAATTTTGCAATCCGTTTTTTTTTTTTTTTTTTTAATAAATTCATGACACCTTGCAATTAGCTAAAGTGAAATTCGTTGAGGTAACCGTTTGGTGCTTGGACTAAAAATTTATGACCAAAGCCTACGTGCTAACTTTGTGAAATTCGTTCGATTTCAAGGTTCTTACTACTATGCGTTTATCGAGTTACAAGCAAGTGAACGTGATAAAGAAAAATAAATAAACCTGTGTCATAAGGATTTGAAGCCAAGTTCTGCACATTATGTGAAAACGTCTTCATCTATATATATGTCCACGAATACCTATATAATCGACGTAAGCGCGAAGCCAGACAAACGGATTTGAAATTCTCTGCATCATCGCGCGCTGAATTCTTAGCCTCGTACATATATACGAACGATTTACGCAACTTCGACTCAACAGATAAGAAGAATATACCGCGATCGTCAGAATTTCCAGACAATCCGATTGCGATTGGGTTTTCTTTCGGTTAAATTGAAACAGATCTTTCTAGACGTAAAAGGAAAAATCAAGTTACGACTTTCTTCTTCGTGCCTCGGCTACTGCCCGGGTCCCTCCTATCCATCACTTGTACTCATCGTCAGCATCGCGTGTGTTACGCAATACACCATACATGCGCTAACACTGTAAGCGTTTAGTAATAGAGCCCCCCGTTTAGCTATGGAAGTCATATGGATTAACATAATTTGAGGTCGCGTCTATCGCATGAAACATTCACCGCGGTTCGCGTGCTGCGAGCGCGCCTCACGACTCGCGATTGAAATATTGGTCTGCCAGACTGGAACTAGTCTTTAGCAACAGCGGGCCAACAACATGTCCCAAGTCTGGGGATCCACGATTTTATCTGTTCCCAACCTCGACTGTATCGATCCTGGAATTCACAGACTGCAACTATTGTTACATAAAGCGTGGGGAATTGAACGTGCGCAAAAGTCTCAAGTTGAGATGACAATCAAAAGCTGACAGCCTTGTCCTTTAGCAAAGTCCTTGACGGTGATCGCGATCGTCCAATCAATTTCATCCACTCCCATATAATTCGCGTACCCACTCGTTGTACGAGCCACAAACTGATTATATTATAATAGAGATGACGGAGAGACGGTATCCTTTGTTCTCCCGATCATGTGCAAATCATTTCACGATCGCAACGCAACCTGTAATGCTAATTAGTAGTCCGGTTCGAATGTTACATAGGCAGTCAACTACAGCTGTAGTGAACGAAAAAATGCACGGAGTTTGTTAGCTATGCACATACCTTCCGTCTCGATGGTCGTTCCTATTGCTTCTGATTCTAAAATTGACGGATTAAAAAGTTAACGAATTAGTTGCTCGTCAGTTCTGAATTGCAAATGTTGGGTTACAGAACTTCGTTAGTTACGATGCAAATATGTTTGCTCTTCGGATTTACTCGTTTGAACGTACACGGGCGAAACTGTGCAGGAGATGGAAAATCTAGAGCGGCGCCTAATGCTATTTCAGAACTTTCAATTGATTGAAATAAAAATTGAATAATCCTCAATCAACCGTACCTGCTCGCCGACTTCCGCAAGAACACGTTCGTACCTTCATACCCCTGGTATTTTCACTTTGTGTCTTAATCGGCGCTTAATCAGGTCCGGGATATTTGCGATGGAAAATTAAGGAATAACTTGAGACGTTTGAAGAGTAGAGGTAACGAAGAGATAATTTAGTCCTTCTGCGAAGCTTTAGAATATCTTCATCAATATCGAGATCCTTCGGTTCATGCCAGATAGAAACAAGAATTTTCCATGTATTTTGCATCCAAAGTAAAATATTTCATCAATCTACGTAAATGTTTTTATTCCATCGGACGATATAAGGTTCGTCTTTCCAACGTACCTAAGTAGGTATCTGATCTGTATCCGTCATGAGAGAAATAACAATTCGTGAACCAAACCTACTAGTTATAGGCTCAGGAACCAGAAACTCATGCCGGAAATACGTTCGTTCGTTAGAAACAGTCACGCAACAGTATGACCGTTGGAAAAGGAAACAGATGTGGATAAATAAAAATAATACTGACATTTCCGATATTAAATTTTTGTGGTTGAACTGGATCAATTTCACCCGATATTTCAGTTCATTGACCATCAACCGAGTGTTAATAAAGTAATTGAATATTCGGCGAGATTCCGCAGATGAAAACTATTCTCTAATCATCAATATCTCGATTCGAGCATTCGAATTTGGATACTTGATTTGAGAATCTCATTATCCTTCATTCAAATGCTAAATTATTCTTTTTTCAGGAATAGTTAGATTTCTTTCTGTGCGTTCACAGCCCAGACTGGATCTATCCGTATGTGAGTGAGAATATTCAGATTATAATTTAAGTCGACGTTATTATGATACATACTTATTTTCTTTTAATTATACCTTAGGCAGAAGCAAAAAAAAAATACCGGAGTTACGTCCCGGCTGAAGAAAGAATATCTGACGAGACTGGTGGATTTAGTGAACGGATGTTGAATCAGTTTTTTTAACCCTCGTCTATCCGAACTTTTTCACTGAAATCTTCACTGTCTCGTGTCAGTTTTTGTGTATAATTTTTTTCCCTATTTCCCTCCTTCTTCGGTTCTACGTTTTGAAGTTTACAGACATGATTGTATACCATGTTACTTCTGAACTGTATGATATCATACTGGATATGCATTGAACAGATGGTGAAAGAATGTGTGAATACAAAAAATAGTGTACAGCAGTTCCAATCATCTTTTGGTGTTAACTGATTATTTAAACAGTCCGGATATTCAATGAACCAATTGAAAAATCTTTTCAACAAGTCATTCGTTGTATGTTTGTTGAATCTAAGTGTGAAAATTTGTTTTGATCCAATACGATGGTGGTTTTGTTTGGTAAGAAATAAGTGTTAAACATAAATACTCATACGAAAATTAGTAAACTTTGTTACTTCCTATTTTGCCGTATAGTTACAAATAGCATTCAGAAATTGTGACGAATATTTTACAGAGTCAATCCTTAGAAAAAGTAGAATCGAGAATTCTTGTCCACTTTTTCAAACAAGATTTTCATCTTCAATTCTTCATTGGGATATTCAACCTTTTGTTGTTACACCCAAAACTATAAAATCTTATGTAACAAGGGTGGAAATAAGTAGCCGATATCCGTCGAGTGTGAAGTTAGCAGCGCGAACTTTCCGCACTAGTGCCCTAATTTCTGCACTGCTCGGAAATGATTCACCTTATGCACGCGACACAGGCTTCGAAAGTCATACTTTCCGAGCAGGTGTTTAAAAAAAAACATTCTCGAAGTATAATTTCAATTCCGTCAAAGTTAGAAACCGTGACGAGTTTTTCAATAAGAGGTTTTTCCTAACACTTCTGGAAATTAAAATAATTCATAATATTCATCAGATTGGTTATGCTAGTTTGCTCGCTCATTCGTTTAATTGGATTAGGGTTTTTTTTTTCGGATCGCTCACTCAGTTAAAATATTCTGGATATTCGGACATACGGACTTATGATTTCGAACTTCACTGTCATGTGACTTTCAACTCTAGAACGCCAGACTTATTTTGTTTTACACGCGTTCCGAGTGGATATCCCTACAAAAAATGTCAAATAGAAACCGATAGGTTCGTATGCATGCGGACAGGATCCCGAAACATGAGTCGGCTTGCCTGTATATACATACACGGCTTTTGTTTCCGGATCCATCCCAGTCCGTCATTCTAGGATTCAATTACTATCCTATTTCCAAAGCCATGTTTTCGTAAAATCAAGTTCAATTTATTTTCAATAATAGACCAAAACAAATTATTCTGAAACTCGGAAACAATGATCATGGTGATGATTGTAGATTTTCTTGACTGTCGTAGGTTAAATGGTTAGAGGAATCATGGGTGCTGTAACAGTAAAATTTGCTCGAATTTGATTTTTTTTCTCTTTTTTCGAATGTTAATCGACCATGACCGTTCGAAACGTTGCCAAAAAATAAATCCAAATTCAAACAAATAAATGTTACACTCCAATCATTTACCACGTGATAATAATATCAATAAAAAAAATTATAACATAAACTTCGATTCCATTGTTTCATGAATTGAAGAAAAGAATTTTTTTTCCTTTTCAAGTGGCGACAAAAGTTTCAATCCCAATTCCAACAGGGAGAACATTCAATAATATCATATTCAGCCGTATGCAATAATTGCATCCAACAATTAACAACTGATGCAGATAACTTCCGATCTTTCATTCCGAAGATATATCAAGCGAAATTATGTCCTCTGATGAGAATATCATTTTCCAAAAATATCGATAACTCAATTCACCACGAAACGAAAAAAACCGCAGTACTCACTCACTCTGACAGAGTTCCGAAATTACACTGTTAGAAATAAAATGTTACAACAGGTCCACCAAAAATTTCACGTTGATTCTGAATTACATTCTTAATTGTATAATTATCGAAAGAAAAAAATAATAAATTCAAAATTACATATTGAATGTTAAAATGAGTGGATCTACTGGGACATCTTTTCTAGTCAAATTTTTCCGACAGCGTAGTTAGCTGCACACGTTCATCGCTATTTTTTTCTTTCGTTGTCGCACAGCCGAGTTATCGGCGGGCTCCTTCTCTCTTTCGGTACATTTCGAACCATCTGCATCGTATAGAATGTCGAAACACGAGTTTCGCTGTTTGCATACACGAGTCGTGATTCGATTGTCTGAAAAAGGAGGCACTGAGTTAGCGCGGGAATTTTGTACGATTCAAACCCGATTCAAGTTGGAAACGCGACACCCCAGACGAAGACACACAGCGCCATCTCTGCGCGGTTGTCTCTCATTTCGAGACCGCAACGCCGTCTGTCCGACCACTGAAGCAACTCAAAGCCCTGTCTCGGTCGGTTTTGAAGTGATCTATAAATTGCGTGAACGCCCCATGATTTTGCACTCCGTGTTTCTGATTTCATACGGAGAGGGAGAAGTGCGGTTGACTTCATACCGTACTAGTCACATAGTTCGCGCAGGGATACCAACAGCGAGGAACGGTATACCTATAGTCGGGATGAAAACTAATTACGTAATTATAGAATAACGCAATATGCGAGTTAAAATAAATATCCGAAGGTGAATTGAGGCTCGTGTTCGACGAATCCTCGTATTTCTACTAATTAAATGGGAAACCAGTGTCGCGACGATACGGTGAAGAGAATTTATCCGCAAGGTTTCCATATTGCCACTCTGACGAATCAAAACACAATACGAGAAAATAAAGCAGTGGTGAAAAAAAAAAAAAAATAGTTGTGATACGTTAATTGGTAAATATTTTTGACGTTGAAGAATAAGGAGACAGAGGAGGATGTTTTATTTTTATCATATATCCCAAACGGTGAGTAACGGTCGATACGTGAATCCACATTGTCGCAAATAGTGGCGTTAAAATACCGCAGAGCGTAGCTTAAATACTCGTTTGACTATAGTAAAGAAAATGGCGATTTTAGTTACAATCTGCGATCGTGGGATATAGGAAAATTGCACGGGGATCGAATAATAGAAGCAAACAAACCTGTTACGACCAAAAACTACGGAATTGACGACGTAAAAAATTACTGAAAATACGATAATCCTCTAATTGGTCGATAAACATTCCCAGGATGTGAATCATACGTCCTAATCACGCGATTATTTTCAGGTCTGAGAACAACGAGAATAAGGTAGCTGAACTCGCTACGAGCCCATAATTACAATAATAATAATAATAATAATAATAATAATAATAATAATAATAATAATAAAAACTGTCCGAAGTTAATAGTGAACACAGTCGCTTTCACACAGACTACGAACTATCTAAAATATATATTTTCAAATTCTACGTTTCGTTCAATCGTTAATTCAAAATGGCAACTCGATAGACGTACACAGGGGATTAAGACCGACAAAGAAAAGTCATCCCGAACGTCATAAATCACAATAAATCAAACTGTGAGACCGTCGAAAATTCATCGACCAACAGAAGAGAGGGAGGAGATAACGATGACGCAGAATAACAAGACGACGTGTCTCGTGCGCTTATGAATTGTGATTCAATCGCTGGAGCCGTTTTCGTCCGGGGAATAAACTTCTCTCCGAATCTAGAGGGCTGAGCCGCCCCTGTAGCCGATTTTTCAACGCTTCCAGCAGCATGTCGCAAGAGCATAAATGGAGGCCTTGGATGCCGTCCGGCGCCGAGGAAGCCGCCGGCGGGGAAGGATCCATTGAGATATACATTGAAACTCTCATGGGACTCGCCTTTGAGATGACCGTGTCACCCAATGACACCATCGGGTTCATTAAACAGAAGATTCAACGCGTAGAAGGTGAGCAAACTACCGTCTCAGGCCTTTATTGTGTCAGATTCGACCCAACAGGCGACGAAACTTGTTTTGTGGAACTTATTTGGTGGATTTAAACGTATTTCTCGATATTACAGGTATCCCGGTCTCCCAGCAGAACATTGTGTACAATTTGTGCGAGCTTTCCGACTCCAGCACACTCGCGGAGCACAACATAAGGGAAGGTGCCACTTTGAAGCTAGTCTTATCGATGAGGGGCGGACCGATAAGCACGCGACGTCTGCCTCAAGTGGACGATTATTCGATCAGGGAACTTCGGGAATTTGTTGAAAACAACAAGTTAGTTTTCAATTAAATTATGCGTCGGTTATATCAACAAAGTTTTGGAACGATGAAAACCGTAACTCTGCTCGGTTCTTGCATCATCCTTTGATCATAAAATTCCCAGGGTTGGTACGCGCTTGAAAAAAACTACGAAAACCAGTCAGAATTATTTTGAAAAGGTTTTGTCGAAGAATTTCATACTGCAATAAATCGCACCAACCCTGATTTTTCGAAACTATACAAAACCACGTTTAATAACAATTGAATATCCGCTATCCTTACAGGGAAAACATGATGGATCAACTTCCTCCCGGCTGTAGGGTGACCGTCCTCGTATTCAGAGAAGGAGACTCAGTCAGTCTCTTCAAAGTTATTGAGAACGACGACGGTACCTACTCTCCCATCGCAGACTCGTGGAGTGGTTCCTCAATCAGGTATAACTGGCTGTAATTGGGCTAAATTTCTCATCTATGACGATGCTAGAAGAAGAAAAACGGTATACCTCGTCAAGTTTTTCTTAAATATCATTTTTTATAATCCCCTTGAATTAATTCACAGGAACATTTTCTCCGATTCTGATTGCGAGGAGGTGGCCGAAAGATTGCAAGAAAATTCTACAACGATGGGGAAGATGCACGCACTGAGACAACAAATGGAAAAGCTTTCGCTCCAGAAGGTGTTTATAACTTGATTTCATTAGCGCAAATTGTTTCGACGGAAAAGTTCGCTCGTTGGACTCGGGAAGATGAGCGTCGGATGTAATTGAATTTTTGTGTTTTAGTCAAAGAAGTCAAAGAAAAAAGATGACGAGGATAACGGAGACGTTAATTCTTTGCCAGGCTCGAATAAGATCGACGTCACGCGCAGAGATGATGAACATTTTAGAAATACGACCCTCCTGCCCCCGATAGCGGCTCCCAAACTCCCCGAACCCGGTTCATCGTCGAGTTTCAATATAAGCAATATGCCTAAGAAATATTCAATCCGCAAATCAAAGGAGCTCAAGTCTTTGCCTCCGGAGTATTATAACGCTCTGCGAATGCCTTCAAATAAGGAATACGACGATATCGTTTCTCATAAATTTGTGCCTAACAAGTTAGACCCCATAAGTCACGATCTAGCGTCAAATCGCAAGGGTTTCGGGTCCATCGGCAGCGAAATGGCGTCCCAAACAAAAAACTTTGGTCACATCGGGAGCGAAATGATGGCGAGAAAGAAACGAGAACAAGAAATGGCTAACAATAAGTCAAAACAGTTCCCCATAGACCCGTGCAATAACATGTATCTCAACGCCAACTTCGAAAGATACGATCCCACAAACTGGCAGCGTAAAGAAAACACGGACAAAGACCTGACTCTGCCGGACCTACGCAGAAAGAACTTTGACAATTTCAGCGAGGGAAACTCGTACAGATCCCATCGGCTCTCGCCAACGTTATCGAACCACGAGAACATGCCGATGGAATGTTCTTCGTCCAGTATAGCCATAGTCGAAGAGGAGAATCCCTTGGACACAAACTTCTCTCAGAGCCCGATCACAGTGACGTCTACACAGTCAGAGACCGTCGCGATATCGCAGCTACCTTCCGAGAGACTCTCAAAATCAAAAGGCACGTCCAAAAGCAGATTCAGATTACGAAGATACGGTCTGGTTTTCACGGATCACGAGCGTCCCAAGACTTGTCCGGATCTCAAGATTTGTCAGAAATCGTACTGCGACGTGATGTCGGAGAAGACGAGTACCTACGAGGAGTCCGAAGCCGACTCGAAATCGGAGTACGACGATATTTTCTCCAAACACAAAGGCGAGGCTTCTGGGCAGGAGAATATCGGCGGGAAACATATAATCGAGAACCCAAAGTTCGATAACGGATTCGTCGATCATAGTATTTGTATGGAAAATGTAAACGACTTGCTGGCTCAACGTATGTCCGAAACGTCGGCTTACGACTATGAAACCGAAAAAGACTTTTCGAACTTCAATGCTTCTGACAAAACGAGATTGTTCCATCAGTCGCTCTACAACAGAATAACGACAAGGCGTAATTACATCGCTCACAAGCTCGGAGAATCGAGTTTTGAAAACGGAGAGACAAGCTTCCCAAAGTACGACAATACCGACGGTAGATTACACAATTCTAACGATTCGAACGTGCACTTTTTGGGTAGAGTTAAAAGTCCGGTGCTAAATACGAAGGACATATTCGAATCGAATTATGAGAATAAAGACAGTCTATTCAGCCTGGGTAACGATGGGGGAAGATTCGCCGAAGCCTCCGGCTACGACAGTGGAGAATCTAGCTACCTCCAGCTGGACACTGCCGAATTGCAGACCGTGAGCGGAGCGGAGCCCCAGCTCCAGGTTTTGGGACGAGTTAGGAGCCCGATTCTCAGTACTAAGGATATATTCCACGTTGATAACCAGGAATCGAACGGCTACAAGGCTTCGTCGTCGAGCAGATTAGAGGAGCTCGGTATAGAACAGAAGATAAAGATACTGGGTCGAGTTAAGAGTCCGGTTCTAGCGACCGATAACTACAACTTCGATAAAGAGCATACTTTGTACAATCCGAATCCGTCGGACGCCGCATTCTTTGAAAAGCAAATAAAAATTCTTGGTCGAGTAACGAGCCCGGTACTCTCGTCGGATGAGTACAGTTACGACAAGGAAGATATATTGTACCGTCCAAATTATCCGGTAAACGATACCTGCTTGGATAAACACATACAAATTCTTGGAAAGGTACAGAAAAGTCCGCCGAAACAAGACAAAAAGAATGTACAGTCCATTATTTCAAATCCTCCAAAAAAAACTACCGTCAAAACACGTTGCTTCCATTGCCACAAGCGCCTAAATATTACCAACATCTACAACTGCAGATGTGGAAATTTGTTTTGTTCAGCTCACAGATACTCCGAAGTTCACGGTTGTAATTACGACTATAAAACAGCAGGTAGGAAGTTCCTCGAGCAGAACAACCCTTTGGTCACAGCCCCCAAGCTACCTAAGATATAATTGCAATTAAAAATCTGCACAAATTAATTTTTTTTTCCTTCTTGTTTTCCTTCTTTTTTTTTTTTTTTTTTTTTTTGAATTCCCTATCTGCTGTTGGTGTATTACGTTGTAGCTATGTGCTTACAGATACGCGAATATGTATGTATAGGTAAATAGCATGAGGTAATACAGTTGTGTTTGTTTGTTTGGTGAAAAAAGAAAAAAGAAAAAAAAATTGTAGAATGTACCAACAAGGGTGATACGTGTTGAGATAATATATAATGTAACTATTAGAAGAAAAAAAAATGAGAAAAGAATTGATATAAAAAAAAAAAATATATGAATAAAAATAAATAAAATAAATACTTAGTTTTAGGCTTCGTATTCGTCCTATTGTGCGGAATAGTTACTAAAACATTCTATTAGTGTCATTTATTACTATTAGTTTATAATCATATTTTTTTCCTGTTTTTTTTTTTCTGTTTTTGATGATGAAATGAATTGTTAAATTGGCTAAAGAAAGTAAGAAAGAAAAAAAAATTGTTTGAAACGCGAGTTTCATTGCGGAAAAAAAACTAAACCTTACGATTAGGATGATTTTCAATAAATGCCTTGTATATTATAATAATACTAATAAATAATAATTATAATAATCATCAAACAACAATCAATAGATTATAGATTATAAAATATTAAACTATTAAAAACGCGAATTTTGATGTCGTTTATCCACGTTTGGTTTTTTCTTTTTTTTTTTTGTCTTATTCGTTTTACATACAAGCATCACTTGATGTACTACGACCCTCACCCAATCCGCTCATACGCTTTGAAAAATTGCTATGTATTAACGGCATTTGTGCTCATTCTAAATATTTGTAAGAAAAGAAAAAAAATTAATAAAAATTTGATTTGAGGGTGACTCTGATGCTTCAACGCACCTTTTGCAATTATACTACATGCTCATTAATGCTATATATTACGTATATGTATATTTTTATTAATTCATTTAGAAAAATATTCAACTAACTTATTTTCCATAACGTTGCTGCACGATATGCGATATGTGTAAGGTCGAATTTTCACTTGTTAACTGTTACGAAAATTTGTCTGATACAAAACAGAATTGACGATAATCGGTTTTGCGTCTTTAGATTTTTCATATAAACAATTATTAATAATATCCTGACGGAAAATCATGAATAATTTTAATCATATTGATCTGATACTGACGATTATGGCTTTAATTTCGTTTTTTTTTTCTATATATTTAATAACTTTTATTTCGTATCAATAATACACGTTTATTAAAGGTATCTAATATTTATCAGATAAGAAATATACCGTTAGATACGATCATTTGGAACACAATACATAGTAATGTACTTCATTTGTATGTTTTAGTTAAATAAATGTTAAAACTTGACAACATCATCAATCATCGATTTCCATCAACTTTACTCTTCGAAGAGCTAAAAAATCTCCCAAGACGATCGAATGAATCGAATTCGTTGCACATTTCAGAAGTTATCATCGAATTATCTGTTTTTCTTTACGTACCTAAACCCAGATTACCGATTTTTCAACAGCTGTAAAGCAAGCTCTTCATCTTCGACTAGACTGAGACCGACGTTCTTTTCCAACAATTTAGATCTCTTGCTGCTCTTCTTGTCAATAGTCTCTTCAATAGCTGCCGATTTCCTTTTAGGCACTCTGAAAATCATCACGTATCATTAAGCATAAGCAATCACACTTTTAAAATCAACCATTACCTTTCCACTTCTTCCTCGTCGTCGCTATCCTCGTGAGATTCAGCTGCGTCGCTATCATCGTCGGAATCAGCCGCACCGTCATCTTCACGTTTACCGTAAACCTTGTCCGGATCGGGAAGCCAGGAGAGATCTGGTTCATACTCGTCGCTGCTTTCGCCGTCATCTTCTTCGCCCGATTCATTCTCTGCTTTTTCCTCCTCGAATTCTTCCTTCAATTTTTTCTTACTGTCTTTCAACTTCTGTTTTTCTTCTCTGTGTTTTGCCTTGACTTTCTCCCTGAAACGTTGTTTGTCGAAACGATCTTCCTCGCGCAGTACTTCTCTCGCTTTGTCTATATCTATTCCGGACCGCTCCTCGTTCTCGTACTCGCGAGCTATCTCGGACATTTTAGATTTGGTGGGATTTATAATTTCCTGCAAAAAAAACAAAACAATTTCGTTGAGTGTAATTGAACATTCTACAAATAAAAAGAAGAATAGAACAATAAAAGTACCTCGCCCTCCTCGTCGAAGGTCGTTTTCTTATTGGGGACGATCTTTTTCTTCAGAAGTTTCTTAGCAATCGCAGCTTTTGTGAGAGCTTTCTTCTTTGCAGAACTATTTCGATTTTCTGTATTCTCGATTGCATCTTCTTCGATATCGTCAGTCGCCAAATTATCATCATCGTCAATCTGTATATCTCGTCTTTTCACTTTTAGAATATCCTCGTCGCTATCGCTATCGTCTGTGAAGTAAAATGCAAAATAAAATGAGCCAGAAGTAAATAATCGCAGAAATGTAAAGTTGGAAAACTTTCTGTGAGCCATGTTTACCATTGCCGAAGAATTTATCGCTTGGATCCCTCGAATCGCTGGCGTTATATTGTTTGAGTTTGTCATCATCTTGTTCATCGTCGCTGGTATTATCAGCGGATTCATTTTCAGCATCGCTATCTTCGTCACTGTCACGATCCTTCTGTTTTTGCAATAATTTATTGGCAAGTAGATCCTGTTCGTTATCATCTTCGACAACGGCTTCTTTTTTCCTGCTCAATTTCCTCGCACGCTGAACCTCTTTCGCTTTATTCATTTTCTGTAGAAATCGTATTCTCGGCGGTATCGCCAGTCCTAGCGATCTGTTAGGAAGAAAATTGTCTACTTTTAATAACAGTCGCGGATAGGTGAAAAATCTGTGTTTAGCATAAATAAATTATACGAATAATAACGATTCAAACTCTACTTTGCATAAGCGTCTGTATTCAACCGATGAACGTCGAATATACTTTTGTCTTTCATAAGGAAAACGGATTTCACGTAGGCGACAAAAGCTCTCTGAGCAGTTTCTTTCAACGCTACATCTCTGGCCAGTAACGCTTCCATCTTTCGATGCGGGGACTGCAGTTTATTCGGATTGATTCTGTAAAAGACAAGTTAATCAGTTCTGGTCAAATAATTGAGCTACAGTAAAACCTCAGTCCCTGTCCCCTCGGTCCCTGTCCAACTTCAGTCCCTGTCTGATCCCTAGCTTCAGTCCCTGTCCGCCGTTCGGTGCCGTATTGGTGCTGCTCACAGCTGTCACGCCCCGTCTAACTGTATCTGTATCGTGATTGGCCGAGCGCTCCCCTCCACAGTCAGCTGTTCCGTGGACAGGGACTGAAGCGTTCGGTCCCGAGAGCGGACAGGGACTGAGGTTTTACTGTACTTGAAAAAAATTACACAGATATAAATCAGATTCCAATTACTTGATAACATTGATAGGAATTTTTTGCTGTTCGAGTTGCTCGACCATATTCGTCTCGCTTGGAAGTAAAACCAACAAGGATTCTCCGCCTCGCTGAAATCTGGCTGTTCTACCTGCCCGATGAATGTAGGCATTAACGTCCTCCGGGCAGTCCATTTGCACGACCCAATTGACCGCAGGGAAATCTAGGAGATTATTGACGATATTTGATTAATATGCCATTCTTTATTAGATCATTTAAGTTTCTGTAAAGAAAATAATAAAATCACCTAATCCTCTGGCAGCAATATCAGTCGCGAAAAGAACAGCGTGTTGTTTTTTACAGAACGATTCATAGATCGCCATTCGTTTTAGCTGATGAAGAGTTCCGTAGAGAGCGAGCAAACTGACTCCTGGTTTTAGTCTGCAGAACATTTCGTTGGCGTATTTTACCTGGAAATATAAAAACAATGAAACCTTGTTGTCTTATGAGACGAGTGTGCGAATTTGTATGACAAAATACCTGTTTACAACTGGAGAAAAAAACCAGTATTTTTTGCTTAAGATGATTGCGAATGAAGGACCATAACATCGACATCTTATCCTCCAAGTTACAAACAACATAACTCTGCTGTAAACCCTCGGGCGTTTTGTGCGCCGCATGTTCGTGAACGGAGACGTACATCGGATCGTGTAAACTCAATCTGGCCAAATCCTTCACCGATCTGCAGAGAGAGAGAGAGATACAGTTGATTAGATATCGCGAGAAATCTGATTGAAATCCTTCTTCATACTTTGTTTGCGTGGCGGAGAATAGAAGCGTTTGTCGCTCGGCTGGTAAATTTTCGATAATGCTGTTCATAGTCTGCTCAAATCCCATGTCTAGACATCTGTCAGCTTCATCCAGTACCAAAACCTGGTTAAAAAGTATTCGAATAGAGTCAAGAAAGGAATATAATTTGTTGTGTCACAGCAGGAGGAGAAGCCACGCACCTGCATGTTAACGCAATCGAACAACGGGTTTTCATCCATGTGCTGCAGCAATCTTCCCGGTGTGCAGATGACAATGTTGCATTGATGCATCCTCTTCTTTTCAAAATGCAAGTCTTTGCCTCCTATAATGAGACCCGCAGATAGATCGTGATATCGACCCACTTTCCTCAACGTCTCGTATATCTGATAAGCCAGCTCTCTCGTCGGCGTTATAACGAGTGCGCCGACCGCGTCTAGTCTCGTCCATTGCTTGCAGTATAGAATTTCTAAAATCTGAAGACAGTGAAGAGAGAATGAAAACTGGGTTCACGGAATATCTAGATTGCTGGCTATACCCTCAAAAGTGGACATGGTGGCGACAATTTTAGTGAAATGAAATTCCCTGACATTCCCTGCTAAAAATGCGATATTCCCATCTCTTTTTTTTTTAAATCCGAATATTGTCAAGTTGTTCCAGTGAATGAAAAGCAAGAAATTGTCGACTTAGATTTTGACAAGTGTGATTCTGTATATGTTAGGATTGTGTTTTTGAAATTGCAGAATTCAAGTCGACGCTAGGATACAAGAGACTCGATAATACAATCTATTATTCAAAATTCAAATGTTTATGGCGGAAACAAGTACAAGAAAAATTTCCCTGTTTATCAGCGAAATTCCCTGATTATTCCCGGTTTTCCCGCCCAGTTGCCACCATGGTGGAAAATGACCCGACACTGCAATAATTTAACGGCAGCAAGACTGGCTATCGTCCAAAAATACTTGGACATGCAGAGTCGAAGTACTAATTTAGTCTGTAGTCTTATCTCACCCCGAAGAGTGGAATGAACGAGTAATTTTCCGATATTATCGTTCTTCATCGACGTTTTCACTCTTTTCCTTATGAATGATTACTTTACTCTCGTTTTAGAGCTTGAAATAGGAGAAGATGAATATTAACCGGTATCAAAAAGGCCAAGGTCTTCCCACTGCCGGTCTTAGCGGCTCCCAGGATGTCCAAGCCTCGTAGAGCGAGGGCGATGCTCTGCCGTTGGATATCGGTAGGTTCGACGAATTCATTTTCCTTCAACCCTCGTTGAGTTCTTTGGGAGAGTGGTAGATCGGAAAAACTCTTTACTTTCGACACGTCGATCTGATCACGGAGGAAACAAAGAAGAGTTTGTTTGAGAACAAAGTTGATTACACACATCAATTATTATAGGTTATAAATAACAACACGGTGCGATAATCGAATCGTTCAAAGACTAACCGTGTCGTAGGCGGCCTGGAGGTTTTTTATTATCTTAGATTCCGGGTCGTGTTTTCTCTTCGTGTTATAAATCTTGACTTTCTTTTTCGGCTCCTTCCTCAACTTCTTGCCGTCCTTGTTGGACATCGTTCAAATCGAACTGTTCGTTTCGCACACGCCGAACGAGCACATGGTATTCGCTCCGTGCGTTTCGACAAGTGGCGCGACCAGTGGCAAATAGACGCGATCACACTGGGGAATACTGATCGCGAACATATGATTTAACACGTGAGAAGCGTGTTCTTGCCACTGTTTATATCCCTTGATATCGGAAATAATAATGAAACATATCGGCGAATGTTTCCTTGGTTAACAAAAGGAACCGTTTGGGCTGAAATCGGCTCACACTTTATCATTTTTTAGACGTCATTCAGTAGGCTAGGCAGTGTTAATTTGAGGTTATGTCACGCTCCGGGATATTCTACCTATTTTAGTCCATTCACTAGATTATTTTATCCATTGTCGTCGTTGTTCTCATTTATACGATCTAACGGAAAAGAAGTGAAAACGCGTCTCTAGTGATAAATGAAAAATCTGTGTATCACCGGTGACAATGCGACTTTGATTAGTCGAAACGACATTTATCACCGATATCGTGCGTGATACACCGGAATGAAAAACTCAATATCAGGCCGAAAAATAATTATCACCTTTCTTCGCTTTTCTTTACCACAATAAGTACGGAATACACTTTGGCAGATCACAGCATATACCTATGTAAACATTACGATCAACACATTCAGCTGCTGTTTGCCAGGCGCCATGATAGGTAGTCAGAGACTTTACTAAATTCATAGGAGCTGAAAAGTGGAATGAATCGGGATCGGACTTTTTCCATACAGTTTCCAATTCCTTTCAGCGTACTCAGAAAAAGTATGCAACGTGAGTACTTGCTGTTTGTTTGGATATAACAGAAGAACTGCGAGTTTTCTATACAAAACTGTATCAATTTCCCCAGTGTGATCGCCACTTTTGGCCACTGCGAGCGCGAGCGTCGAAACTCGCTGCCGTTCAAGGTTACGCACATAGCGAATACGAGTGTAACGTCCCAACCGTTGTTCACAAAAGACCCCAGGAATTACTCCCTAGAGTTTAATGTTACTAGTGGCTAGTCCTACAGATCAGTAGTTCAGGGTGCTCAAGTACCGATAAAGTATTGAAATACACTGAATTGGGGTTGATTTCTACGTTATCGTCCGTGGATATGTTACAGTCTGGGTAGTAGGGCAGTCTGTTGGATTATCGTCCGTAGGACAGGAAGGATTATTAAAGGATTAATTAATATGTGTGTTACCTTGTTCTCGTATGGATGGTCGGCGTTGACGGGGTGATACAGCGGTTGCGGCTGTTAGGCTCCGGATCTCAGCAAGGGTTTTAGAGGGTTCTCTCGAATTAAAGTTACTTTGACTTTGTTTATAATTTTAATAATGTTTATTTGGATTCGAAATATTACAAAGACAATACTTAGGTTATATGCTATGCTCGACGTGAAAGGTACAGAGAGAACTCCAAAAATAATGGAAGAAGTGAGATAATGAGAATGAGATATGAGAATATGATTGTGAGATTGTGAGATTGTGAGATTGTGAGATTGTGAGATTGTGAGATTGTGAGATTGTGAGATTGTGAGATTGTGAGATACTGCTCCTGCTTGTTCACGGTTTATATAGGCCATTTTGAGGCGTTTCAAGTGGGAGTAGATGAACGTGATTGGTCCACGTTGGTGCGATAACGAAGACGAGCTGTCACCCTCCGCGACCCCGTCTTCCTGTCGCTCAACTCCCCTTATTCTTGGTATCTAGCATAGCTGTGGATGCCTAGCGCATTCCTGAGTTTTCTACTCGTTTCCTGTATGGCCTCATTCGCTGGGTTCATACACGTGTCGAATGATTCATACATTTATTAAATGATTACTATAATAGGGATATAATATATATGTCCAATGATTATTCAACTGTCCAGTATTGTTTTGGTACGGATTTGAATATAATTAAATGTGGTTGCAACGTTTTATATACGTGCATATATATATATAGGTATATGTATATGCATGTATCTGTGTGTACATAGAGGAATCTGGACGGTTGATTAATACTTAATTAGAAATTGGTTGATTATAATTATACGTGGGTTTACTAATTTATACGGCTACGTTGGTTATTATAATCGGTCGGTATTTACGGATGCATATATGCGTGTATATGTAATATAGCTGATTACTTATTTGTAGCCATTTATTAATTACTTCATCAATTTATGTAGGTATCTTTGAACGCGTTGCTGATTAGCATATATGTATATGCATCCGTATATTCTATTGATTAGGCTTATTGATCGTGTTTAGGCGTTTTTTCTATGGTATGTCTGCGCATTCCATGCTGAAGTATTTATGACCCTTGCACGTGGTTGTTTGAACGTCCCTGTTTTTTCTTTCTTCGAGGCTTATCTGTGAGTGTCTCCGGCGCGGGGCATCGGCCTCTTGTAGCCGTATACGTGTTGTTCTATTGTTATAGTGTTTCGAATTTATGTTAACAAAATGTAACAGTCGTAATTTAGAATTATAGTTATGTTATGTTTATTAATTAGGTATCCGTTTGAAGGATATCGCTATTATTCCGTACCAGGGTTATAGTAGTAATTATAATTATGTTTTCCTGTATATACGTAT
>JAEUYN010000149.1:0-46645 GCA_018257835.1 Euura lappo
GGACCTTATCACTGCCTTAACAAAATTTCCAGTCGGGATAGATTGCTATACGAATGTTTCTTTAGAAAGCGTTTCTTTTGGAACGAACAGAAATCTCCAACTATGAAACATCATATTGGCACTGTCTCCGAACTATCTCACAGCTAGACGATGCATTTGGATTGATCCAAATTCAGGGATCGCGATACCTAAGACTACTCCGCCAAAAATGCCGACCGTAAGAGTAATTGAAAGAGAAATTTGGGAAAAGCTCAGATTTAGAGTCAAGAATTGGCTATCAAATTCTCATGTTTGCTTCACTGTTCTTCTGTACGCTTCGTACACGGAACTCACAAGATGACCTCGTAGATAAAGGCTTTCGGATATGATTATGATATACTGTACACTACACTGTATTTGAGTACGAGCTGTAAAATAGTTATGTGGTTTGAATGTACATCGCTGGAAACTCAGTGTATACTTTAGACATTTGTAAATAATAACCCGGTTGTGGTATGGAATGGTAGTCCTACCATTCATTTAATCTTGATAGAGCTGTTTTATGGCAACGTCACCTGACTCCTTGAAAAATGTTGGTTCTACAATTTCGAATCTGAGAACAGGTATTTATACCGACGACAGTGTCGGGTGGATAGCCACATCTCTATGAAGACGAGTTCTCAGAAGTCGTGGGGCACGTAAATTACTTCATTCCGTGCTGATTGACACCTAGAGTCGACGCAGAGGTAATACTTCAAAAACTGATATTTTTGGATCCAAATTCTGAAACCAAAAAAGTAGCCAAAGTATGCCATGCGATGGATACCGAAAAGAGCTCGAAAACAGAATGGACGCTGTTCCGATGCATCAAAAAATTGAAAAATACTTATATCACTTTGAACCGCCGTAGGAAAAAAGTCGAATAGCCATCTTAAACAATTCGACACTGAAAAGCTGACAAAAACTTTGAAATGGATTTGGCCTGCAGAAGTTTACTTTTGCTGGTAGCTTTGGTAACAGCTGGATCAGCCTTTGGGACAATAATTGGTAATGTATTGTTCATTGCAGTAATAAAACAAAAATGATAAAATAAGCTTATAATAATTTCACAATTATGCCCTACATAGTTTCCAATTGTTAAACTTATCGAGGTGATACATTTTTACCTCTGACTTGCAGAGTTACCCGCGGATTACAGTAGGACCGCCCCTTGGACCGAGCTTGTCGGTCTAGGCCTGGAAAATCTGACGGAAACCGAATGTAAACGGACATGCGTTTCCGGGGAACTTCCGCGAGTCTGTCTTTTCACTCTTTATTTAGAGTTCTATGCGGCAATGGGGTCGTAAGTATGCCACGTCATCACGCTGCGAAGCTTTTCATACACAACTACACAAGTTTCGGGTTCCGCTGTTGAAAACTGGCAACAATTTTTTCTCTGATCATCAGCGCCTGCGGCAACTGTTCCAAAGGAGTATTGGCGGACTGTTTCCGGCCGCAATGTATCCCAGCGGATGGATACGAGAGAGGAGTAATGGCGATAAACCGCCAGATCCCAGGACCTCAGCTTCAGGTCTGTAAAGACGATTTAATGGTCGTAAAAGTTTCGAACCGAATGACTGGAACCGGATCCACGTTGCACTGGCACGGTATTCTGCAAGAGAACACACCGTCGATGGATGGCGTTCCCCGTGTATCCCAGTGTCCAATCGGTGCGGGAGAAGTCTTCACATACGTATTTCCGGTTAAGGTTCGTAGACTGATTTCTAGTTGTCTCAGATCATGATCAACAGGAGGATTTAATAGTTGTCATTGTCAGAGTTCTAACAATGATCCCCGAAAATATTCACGATTAGTGGACATTTTTATTAATGATGGAAACTGTGCCTACAGGAAAGTGGCACACATTTCTATCACAGTCACTCTGGACTGCAAAAAATGAACGGACATTACGGAGCTTTGATTGTTCAAGAACCACGATCCAAAGAGACCTGGTCCAAAGACGTTTATAGCTTCGATTTGCCAGAGCACACGATGCTGCTGTCCGACTGGATGCATGAGTATGCGGAGATGTTTTGGCCCGGTCTGCCCACCAGACAACCTGGCATCAGACCGACCACATTTTTAATCAACGGTTTAGGACGGTATCTTGCTGACCCCGACAACGAAGCCTCTTTCGACCTGTCTTCAGTTCCATTGGCCACTTTTCACGTAGGATATGACCAAAAATACAGGTTTGCCTTACAGATTTGTAGTCCAGAAGGTCAAACGTACATTTGACTATCTGATCATTTCCATAGGTTCCGAGTTATCAACGCAGCGACCATGCATTGCCCGATGCAAATCCAAGTTCAAGATCATAGCATGACAGTGATAGCTCTTGACGGAAATGAGCCCATAAGTCCAGTCATCGTTGACGCTGTGGTTACTTATGCGGGCGAAAGATTCGACCTTGTGATCAATACACACAGTAAAGAAGCACTCGAGAAGAAGGCCTTCTGGATTCACATTCGCGGTCTGGGAAACTGCGAATATGAATACAAACTGGATCAATACGGTGTTCTGTCCTACGGCACGAATGTCTCCGATTTGGGTAAAGAACTTGCGGGCTGTTGTGATTTATACGTGTCATGACATTATATGTTTAAAGACTTCCATTCACATCAAGGATGTTGAATTCAGCATGACCGGAGATGTAGTTGCAGTACTGTCCTTTCAGTCGATTTCATGACCAATGTAGGAAATGCAGTAACTTGGTGCTACTGCTTAAATTGCAGGCATAATTCCTGAAGGAGATCGACCAACTGTGGCGAATCCCTTGCCGATAACCACGATTGTGAATCATCCAAACACAACATGCGGCGCTAGTCCACGGCGTCTCTGTATCACTGACCTCAAGCCTGCCATTGCAGAGAAGACGAGAGATACGATTTTGGTAGCAAAGCCAGACGTCCGGCTATTTGTCCCCTTTGGCTTTTACTCGTTTGGTAGTGCCGATAATTTCCACAAGGCAGGGTCTTATGAACGATTCGAGAGTGAGAATTTCATATGAAAAATTAAAGCATATAACCAGCTGATTCTTCAGCACCTTATACTCAATTCTCTGACTTGCTCAGATCCCGTTGGAAACGTGCTTATATCGGCCGTCATGAACAACATATCCTTCGGCTTTTTGCCGACGCCTACAATCTTTACGCGAGACACCGATCCCGGATTCTGCAATCCGACTAAATTGCCAGCAACTTGTAAGGGCAAGGACACGTCTACAACACCATACTGTGCTTGTATGTACGCAGAGACGGTGAAAAAGAACGACATCGTCGAGCTCACCTTGATTGACAGCGGCAGAAGTAATTATGATCGAGATTATTGGATATGACCATCTATTATCACTTTACGCAGAAACCTATAAATTGTCGATGAACTTCTTTCAGTCGTAGGATCAAGGAATCATGCGTTCCATCTCCACGGATACTCGTTTTACGTGACGCGAATCGAACAAGATTTGACGAAAAATAGCTCGTACACAGTGGAGGAAGTCCGAGGCATTCTCGACGAAGATTCTAGATCAACAGAGGCTGTACCTCCACAGAAAGACACCGTAAGCGTGCCTTCAAGAGGGTTTGTCACTATCCGGTTCAGAGCTCGTAACCCCGGAGATTGGCTGCTGCATTGCCATTATGATTGGGATGCGATTGCGGGAATGGTTATGCTTTTCCGAGTCGAAGGAAAACTTCCAGCGCTGCCTCCTGGCTTTCCGAGGTGCGGAAATTTCAACCTTCTCGAGACGCAGAGAGTATAAAACAGCGATACACGATTGCTTTGAACACACAATTGCTGTCTATCTATTCCAACGAATTTGAGATTGAGAATCAAAAATAAATGTGTACTTGCCTATCACCGCGTAGTTATTTCAATCTGTCTAAACCTCCACATGAATATCCGGTTCATGAACTATGCTCTCCGTTGAACTTTTACGTAACTCAAATCCGAAATCCGTCACATAAGGATTGTACATATGCTTCGATTTTGAGTATTTCTGACTTCTTTAACAGTTTTAGTCATCTGACTGACTGAATTTCGACTCAATTTTTTATTGCTATTTTCCGAAATTTTATACTTTTATGGTAACATAAACACAAGAAATAATCTACAGAGCAAATAAATACTGTAAGCGATGAGCGTGACTATTGGAGAGCCGGATTAAAGGGTGTGAGGGCCTGTAGGCGGACAGGTGGTGGAGGCCCAGTTAGGGAAGTAAAGACCATTGAGACCATTATCGGTATTTAATTTCTTAGTAAATATGTAATAATGACGAACTTTTTACTGAAGGGACTATTGGATATTTTCGAAGTTATGCAACCTCTTCGTTTTGGCGCATTTTCTTTTTTTTTTCAAAAAATCATAACTCCGGCTACGTTGGTGATAGGGAAATCAGCTTGGACTCATTTTCTTCGCAAAAGAATATAGTTTTGAGGAAAAAATAGGGCATTGGGATTTTCGATCGCTCAACATAAAATTGTCTTCATTTCCCGAAACAATCAGAGATTGCGGAAAAACGCGTTTTTCTTTTAATCTGAACAAAATCACAGATGTAGATATAGTAGTATGTATCCTCTCAGTGCTGTGTAATTTTCAGAGTGGGAGAGCCAGGCGTTTTTTTTTATGGCCTAAAATGTGTATTTATGTGTATGTGCATATTATGTTGATAAGTAGCTTTTATCGTGTCATATTTTCGACAGACTACTTAAGTATTTAGAATTCAAGAATGGGTTTTTCGTCGGAAATAGAAAAGACTTACGTGGGTTATGAGTATTCGTTGGACCTATAGTTGCAGAATTTTCAATGTTAGTTGAAATAATTATTAAACTTGAAGTTGAAGCAACATAATTTGGCCCAAAATACATGATTAAAGATGTTATTTGAACCGAAAAACCGATTCTTGAATTCTAAATACTTAAGTAGTCTGCCGAAAATATTACACGATAAAAGGTCGATAAACTTATCAACGTAATACACATTTCAGGTCATAAAAAAATAACGCCTGGCTCTCCCACTCTGAAAATTATACAGCACTGAGAGGATACATATATCTACGTTTGTGATTTTCCCGTGCGGAAAAATATTGGGGCTGAATTCGGGGCCCGATCTGGCATCCCTAACAATCATTCGGGCCCGAATCGGGCTGCCCGAATGAGGCCACATCGGGGGTGTAACGCTTTAATAGGTGGGGCCCGACTGAGGCATACTTTTCAGGGCCTGACCAACAAAGGCCAGAACATATACATATATAACATAATATTACAGAGAGGCCTCATCGGGGGTTACCTAGTTAGGCCTTATTGGCATGGGCCTGATGATGTTGCCTCATGAATTTAATGTAGAAAAAAATGTGTAAAAAATATTTTTGATTGATTTTTCGGGATTGTTCGCGAGTGCCAACGACTTTTTAACACTTGGTGATCAATCTTACCGGATAAAAACGCATTTTTTTCGCTCGAAAAACACCGCTGTGTTCTTTGTCCTAGCCGGGGTTCGAACCATGTTCGCTCGCTCGCTCGGATTACTAGTCGCACGCCCTACCTACTACGCCAAACTAACTCATGACAAAGATTGACTTGACGTGAAATATATACAATCGATGGTTAATACGGCCAAGACAGAGAATATAATTATAAAAAACGATTACAGTAATATAGTTTCTTTACAATTTCTAGATAAACCGCATACGCTTCTTCAGCAACCTTTAATTAGGGACGCCCTTGGTAAATCCAATCAAGGCCTTGGTGATACTTTACTAGCGACCCACAATTAGGGACACCCTTGGTAATCCCGACCAAGGCCTTGGTGGTGCTTTTTCAGCAACCTTTAATTAGGGACGCCCTTGGTAAACCCAATCAAGGCCTTGGTGGTACTTTACTAGCGACCCACAATTAGGGACACCCTTGGTAATCCCGACCAAGGCCTTGGTGGTGCTTTTTCAGCAACCTTTAATTAGGGACGCCCTTGGTAAACCTAATCAAGGCCTTGGTGGTACTTTACTAGCGACCCACAATTACGGACACCCTTGGTAATCCCGACCAAGGCCTTTCTGAGGATGCACTAGCTGACCCTACTTGAGGAAGCCACATCGTGGCCAAAGCAAGGCCATTCTGGCGATGTGCTAGGTAACCATACTTAAGGAAGCCGTATTGCACCCAAATCAAGGCCAAGTGAGTCTATGGTAGGGTGTCATCACTAGAGGATGCCATGTTTGACCCTTATCAAGGCCTTGTTAATGTTAGGGCAGCCCTAAGATTTTTCCGCACGGGTTTGTCAGATTATTAACAAAAAATGCGTTTTTCCGCAATCTCTAATTGTTTTGGGAAAGGGAGACAATTTTATGTTGAGCGATCGAAAATCCCAATGCCCTATTTTTTTTCTAAAAACTATATTCTTTTGCAAAGAAAATGAGCCCAAGTTGATCTCCCTATGACCAACGTAGCCAGAGTTATGATTTTTTGAGAAAAAAATGCGCCAAAACGAAGAGGTTGCATAACTTCGAAAATATTGAGAATAAAAAGAAAAGCGGTGGCAAGTCTTTTTTTTTTCATCGTGAACTACTTTCTTTTAGATTGACGCGGACGTCAAGATCAGAAAAATTTGTCTCAAAAGCCTTGATCACTTGATATAGAATTGCCCATCGATAAAACAGACTACAATCTTCGAAATAAAGATTTATCTGACTGAAAATTTAAAACATTCGTAACGCTTTCGCGTTTGCTTCATAACTGTTTTTCAAACTTCAAAAAACAATTTTCCTCAATTTTACAAACTTGGTCGGTCAGTGAATATGGGTTGAAGTTGGTGGGGGCCCTCAAATGGTGGGGGCCTGTAGGCTGCCGCCTACTCAGCCTATAAGTGCCTAGATCCGGCACTGGGAGACTTCATTTATGTTAAACATACCAGTAGGAGGTACATTAAAATAAGAAACCGGACTTCACTTGCATGACTCAATAAATATCCATCGATACGTTACACATAAACAAGTCGTGTGACACGTGGAGCGTTATGGCGTAATTTCAAATATCCTCCTCACGGCTACTGGGATTGTAGAAGATATTCGGTACCAGACAGAGAGAAAACTTCAGGCTTGGGATCGTTAAATATCATGTGGTTCGTGCTCAATAAAAAAAAAAACGAATAAAGCAACAAATAAATATTACGGAAGCGGAACGTGCTAGCTTCCATATAAATGGGGCACAAAGTGTGAGCAAAAGTGATATCAATCCGAATTTCAAGAAACAGAGGACGGATTAAATTTTTTTCAAAATTAGGTGCTACATAGATAGTAGTGATGAGCAAAAGCAAGACCAAGACCAAGACCATCGTAGCCTTGGTCTTGGTCTTGTTCTTGCACACTCAGTCTTTATTTTAGTCCAAGTTTATGTCATGTCAGTGCGCATAAATTCGAATAATTTCATCCTAAAAACTTATCAGTTACTTCAAAACGCGTAATATTAGCAATGAAGTGATTGAAATCATGAATAATATTTGTGAATGACTAAAAAGCAGGACTATTCTTCAATCTGCCAGACAACAGTTTTGTTTAGGACTGTCCGCGCTCTGGCATTTGGATAGGTTAACGTACAAGCGTCACGAGTGACAAAAAAACCGACTTCAAAGCCAAACTACTGAACCGATTTTGATGAAATTTATATGGGACCAATCTGAAAGTATACCCTTTCGAATAAAAAAAGAAATTTCCAAATCGGTTCATAAATAACGGAGTTCTGAGGTAACAAACATAAAAAAAAAAAAATACAGCCGAATTGAGAACCTCCTCCTTTTTTGAAGTCGGTTAAAAAGTAATCAGATGCGCATGCGTGAGGCAAGACCGACTGTGAGATGGAAGGAGACAGCAAACAGTCGGTCTCGCTTCAAATCGACGATATTTCGGACTTTCAGCGTCTATTATATTTTCGAAAATAAACGGTAAATAATTCTGAAATTTTCAGACAATATCCGGGTAGTAGCCCTTCGTACCTGCGTAGTTTTTCGTGTAACTCTTAACACTGGTCTAAGCACCAGAAAATAAAACGTATCATTCACGTGCGTTGGGTATGGGGTTTACGTGTTAAGATTGGTGATTTTGATTGCAATTATCTCAAGTTTGGAACGGTTAATCCGATGGAAATTGCACAGACATTTAGATAGCATCTGAATCAATACGTGGGCAAAATTTCAGAGATTTCTTAACACATTGAATCCATGGAGGTACTACCTTAACTGAGTACCAAATAATAAAACATATTTATAATAAAAGAAATGTCCTTAATTTGAATAATAACAACTGTTTTTCTCAGATTTTGGTCACCGCTTGCAAGCTCACGCGAGCACAGGCTTGCCGCGCATGTCAAGTCTGATATACGAGTAGATCCGCGAAATTTAAATACCAAACTTGAAATAACGTCACTATCTGCCAGAAATAGGGCGGTTTTAGGGGAAAATGGTCTGCTTTAGTGTACATTTAGGGGAATCCCTCAGTTTTAGGGTGCTTTTAAGGGCGAAAAAAAATAGGGTACTTTTAGGGGAATAGGGGACCCACTGTATAGCCTGTTATTGTATTTTTGGTGCCCGAGAGTTAATACAGAGTAACCAATTCGTCTATTCGTTATTCAATCTGTTTCGGTGCTTGCGAACTACCAAAGATTATCTAAGGAGCAAGACTGCAACAGTCTTACAGTACGGTCTTGTTCTTGTCCGAGTCTCGCATAGATAGTACCGAAGACGGTTAGAAATGGCTGGGAGATTACTTTTGACGGTAGTATTAACAATTGCTGGAGCAGCCTTTGGGACAATAATTAGTGATGTATTGTTTGTTACAATAATGAGCTGATGAAAGGCAACTTATCCTAACTTCAGAAATATTTATGTATCGTTTCGATATTGTTAATTTTTTTTCAACTACTCAACTCATTTGGGTGATGAAATTCCGGTTCCACATCTGCAGAGTTGCCTGGGAATTACAGTCAAACCGCTCCGTGGACGGCGATCAAAAACCTGGGACTGGAAAATCTGAACGAAACAGAGTTTCTGCGAACATGCGTTGTTGGAGCAGCCCCGCGAGTTTGTCTTTTCAATTTTATAATTGAGCACTACGCCGCTATGGAGACGTGAGTATACCATGAAATTCAATGTAATGGCCTTTCCAGGGCTGATACCGATAGAGGGACCCAAGATAAGTGAGAAAAGTGAGTTTTTGACTCTAAAAGGTAACTAAAAAGTGACTCATAAGTGACTGGAAAAATCAATTATAACTCAGTAACTACATCAACGGTCGTTGCGATGGGTTGTAATTCTTATTGGATAGTACACAAGGATAATTTGGAGCGATTTTGCATGATATCGAAAAGATTTGAGAAAAAAAGATAGTACACCAGTTGAAGATCTTTACAACCAGATTGGTAGTGTGTTCGTCGCCTTGCATGTACTCACCGGTACTGAGGGTGTTGAATCCGGTAAACTGACAACATTGGTCAAAAACTGCGTGTACGTTTATACGTTATTGCACGCTACCCAATTTTGCATATTGCGACCACGAAGGTAGATACTGAACTGGCGCCTCACATGGGTGACTTTAATATTTCTAGAGACGGAGAATTTGTTTTTGCATGATACCAAACAGATTTGAAAAAAAAAAATAAAAATTTTGGCAGTGCGAAACTAAATTGTGACCAGAAAAGTGACTGAGGTGATCAAATCATGGTAAAAGTTGAAAAAAGTTACTTCTATTGAAAGAAGTGACTGATAGTGAGAAAAGTGACACGGCAGCCCTGCTTTTCGTAAACAATTTTCAGTTTCGGTGCTCAAATTTGGGACATTTTTTTGTCACCGCACATCAGAGCCTGCGGACGCTGTTCCCAAGGACAATTGGCGGACTGTTTCCGGCCGCAATGTATCCCAGCGGATGGATAGGAGCGAGCAGTGATGTCGGTGAACCGCGAAATCCCTGGGCCTCAAATTAACGTCTGCGAAAATGACTTGATCGTGGTCAACGTTTCGAATCGAATGGCTGGAACTACAGCCACGTTGCACTGGCATGGTTTGCTGCAGAGTAACACACCTCGATGGGCGGCGTTCCTCGCGTTAACACAGTGTCCAATCGGTGCAGGCGAATTCTTCACATACACATCTCCGGCGATGGTTCGGACTGGTTTTTTGTTTTTTAAATATCACAATTATCATCCTTATTTATGTAGTTGTCAACACATAAACACAACACAACATGCGGAGCTAGTCCCAGACACCTTTGTATCACTGATCTCGGGGGTGTAGTGTGGCGGCCGAGGCCGGAAAAAAAGTTTTCAATTACCCGATGGTACAACCGGCTGAAATTTTTATGTGGTCTAAGGGATCGAAAATGATACCCAAAAATGATCTTTGCAAGAAAAAAAACCGTGCCCTTCATACAAATATGGCGGCGGCCCTTTTCGCGCGCAGCATCCGACAAAAAGGCTCATAACTTGGGTTTGAGATTAGGTAGGACGGCAATCTGGTGATCAAAATGAAGGTAATGAATGGACGAACAGATTTATTACCAACAATCATGGCCAAAACATCCGTAACATTGTTTAAATCGACCGAAAACCGCAACCCGGATAGGTTTTTTTTTCACGCCACAATTAGAAGGTCAGGACGTCAAAATTAAGTATCGGACCTGGTGATAAGATTTTTTGCCCATTTCTTCTACTTTCGAAAAATGCTCAGGTTTTTTGCGATAGCTTCTCGAGATGTGGCCCGAAACGTCGCGCCGGGTGTACTCGAATGCGCGCCAAGCTGCCAGTTTTCAAGCATTGAAGCGTTGGAGCGTTCACGAAAGTGTACGATTATTGTGTATGATCATCAAGTGTGGTGTTTGAACGACAAAAATACACGTAAGGTAGCTGGGGGTAATTAGGCCTAGCTAAGGGATATTTGAAATGAATTTAAAAATATCTAATTCAATTAACAAGTTTTAATAATATCATGTTGGAATCGTTTTAATCGTTGGAAAGTTTTAATAATTATCATTATTTCGAATACGATTTTTCCTCTTTTGGCATTATTTGCCGCCAGGCCTCGTTACCCGCAGGTACCTCACTCAATAAAAATGTACCGGGTTGCGATAAAAATAGTAGATTTGAAAATAAAATTTTATTCCGAATCAGAAGAGAAATCCGTATCAGAATCTTCCATTCTCTCGACAGTTTCCAGATCTTCAGTGACTTTTTGAATATTAAAATAATCTTTACATCGACACGCTTCTGTGCACCCCAAGCCCGATTTTAAACAGACACACTTTGCTGTCTTGCAAGATGTATCTGCGCAAACCAGGTGCGTCAACATTCTCAGATCTGCAGGGGCTAAAAGTGCTCAAGCTGTAGGTAATTGTCGCCCATTTTCCATCCATACTTTCCTGGATTACCACTGAATGGATGAGGTTTGTGCGAATTGATCCATATTTCAGTTTGATAACGAACTCGTAAGACGTGCTGTTTAAATGCATCTTCTGCCGGCGGAAGTTGAGCCCCCATTTTATTTGAAGATAAACAAAGCGAATACCGAAATTCATCTAGTGTTTCACATTTATTTCGTTTACCTCCGTATAAAAGCAAAATGAAAGTTCGACACAAGGATATAGCTTCATCATCGCACATCATTGTCACTGAAAGGTTCGACAAGTCTTTGAAAGGACAGGAAAACGTACCGCAATGAAAAAACTGATTCAGAATGTCGAGACTTTCAAAGACTTGTCGAACCTTTCAGTGACAATTAATGATGTGCGATGATGAAGCTATATCCTTGTGTCGAACTTTCATTTTGCTTTTATACGGAGGTAAACGAAATAAATGTGAAACACTAGATGAATTTCGGTATTCGCTTTGTTTATCTTCAAATAAAATGGGGGCTCAACTTCCGCCCGCAGAAGATGCATTTAAACAGCACGTCTTACGAGTTCGTTATCAAACTGAAACATGGATCAATTCGCACAAACCTCATCCATTCAGTGGTAATCCAGGAAAGTATGGATGGAAAATGGGCGACAATTACCTACAGCTTGAGCACTTTTAGCGCCTGCAGATCTGAGAATGTTGACGCACCTGGTTTGCGCAGATACATCTTGCAAGACAGCAAAATGTGTCTGTTTAAAATCGGGCTTGGGGTGCACAGAAGCGTGTCGATGTAAAGATTGTTTTAATATTCAAAAAGTCACTGAAGATCTGGAAACTGTCGTGAGAATGGAAGATTCTGATACGGATTTCTCTTCTGATTCGGAATAAAATTTTATTTTCAAATCTGCTATTATTATCGCAACCCGGTACATTTTTATTGAGTGAGGTACCTGCGGGTAACGAGGCCTGGCGGCAAATAATGCCAAAAGAGGAAAAATCGTATTCGAAATAATGATAATTATTAAAACTTTCCAACGATTGAAACGATTCCAACATGATATTATTAAAACTTGTTAATTGAATTAGATATTTTTAAATTCATTTCAAATATCCCTGAGCTAGGCCTTATTACCCCCAGCTACCTTACGTGTATTTTTGTCGTTCAAACACCACACTTGATGATCATACACAATAATCGTACACTTTCGTGAACGCTCCAACGCTTCAATGCTTGAAAACTGGCAGCTTGGCGCGCATTCGAGTACACCCGGCGCGACGTTTCGGGCCATATCTCGAGAACCCCTGAAGCTATCGCAAAAAACCTGAGCATTTTTCGAAAGTAGAAGAAATGGGCAAAAAATCTTATCACCAGGTCCGATACTTAATTTTGACGTCCTGACCTTCTAATTGTGGCGTGAAAAAAAAAACCTATCCGGGTTGCGGTTTTCGGTCGATTTAAACAATGTTACGGATGTTTTGGCCATGATTGTTGGTAATAAATCTATTCGTCCATTCATTACCTTCATTTTGATCACCAGATTGCCGTCCTACCTAATCTCAAACCCAAGTTATGAGCCTTTTTGTCGGATGCTGCGCGCGAAAAGGGCCGCCGCCATATTTGTATGAAGGGCACGGTTTTTTTTCTTGCAAATATCATTTTTGGGTATCATTTTCGATCCCCTAGACCACATAAAAATTTCAGCCGGTTGTACCATCGGGTAATTAAAAACTTTTTCTAGGCCACTTAGCGGCTCCCGGCCGCAGCACTAGTGTTGTTTGGCAAGCTAGCGCTGAAATGTTGAGGGTAGGGCCAAATGTCCGGCTGTTTATCCCCTTCGGCTATCACCGATTTGAAAACATTGATGACTTCCACAAGGAAGGAAATTATCAAAGATACTTGAGTGACTATCCCATAAACGTTTACATACAACTCTGACGAAGAATTCCAGCACCTGATACTTGAATCTCCATCTTGCCTAGATCCTGGAGGAAACAACATCATATCATCGTACATGAACAACATATCCTCCACTGTCTTCGCGACGCCTACTATCTTCATGCGAGACAGAGATCCTGGATTTTGCACCTCGGCCAAGTTGCCCGCAAGGTGTCAAAGCAATGAGACCTCGCCACCACCCTGCGTTTGTCGTTACACGCAGATTGTGAACCAAAACGACCTTGTCGAGATTACCTTGATCGACAGCAATACAAGTAAGCATGTTCACTGCGGCTAAGATGAGATATAGAGATTTTGGACATTGCCATTCATCACTGTAAGTGCAAGCCTATAAATTGTTGATGAACTTTGTGCAGGAGTGTCGGGGAGGAATCACGCATTTCATCTCCACGGATATAGGTTTCACGTGACGCATATCAGACAAAATTTGACGAAAACCAACGGATACACAGTGGAAGAAGTCCGCGCGATTCTCAACTCACCGTCCATATAGGGTTCGGTACACCCGCGGAAAAAGACAGCATAAGCGTACCCGCAAGAGGTTTTGTGACTTTTCGATTCAAGGCTTTCAACCCCGGAGACTGGTTGCTGCACTGCCATTATGATTGGGACGCAATTGCCGGCATGTTCTTTTTACTCAGAGTCCAGGGACCAATTCCTTCCTTCCCACCAATTTTTCCAAGGTGTGGAAATTTCAACCCTCTCGTCTCTACTTAATAGAAAAATAGAGAACCATTACTTTTAATGACACGATGGTTGTTTGTTAATACCAATGTATTCCAGATTGAAAAATTTTAATAAATCTATACGCTCTTACCTCTCATTGAAGTTATCCAGGTCTTTTATCAGTTCACACTTATTGTTAACTGTTCAGTTCGTGAATCATTTGTTCTTACATATTTTCCCGCGGCTAAAATTGAAGGGTGAATCAGTGGCAAAAATGTGTGGGTACCCAACATTTCTGTCTCTTAATCTATCTTCTGATTAATCCTTCTGTTAAAAATGATGAAGCCATGTACTAATCGAAAACTGTTTTGTTTTCCATCGGTCGAAACAAAAGACAATATTATAGAATCAATGTCTGATTTATCTTAGTTCAATAGTGAGTTTATTTGTTTACAATATAATATTGACATACTGAATTCATTATATTCTTAAAATCTAAAACGTTGATCAGATTCTTATCAGCTAATTTAGGCTACGACTGAGTAGCAAATATCTTTCACCTAACCGTCTACTGTGTAAACCCCAATTTGTCATTCGAACTAAAGAAAAAAAAAAGAAAAGAAAAAATGCATAGTGAAATTAATCAACTTAATCGAGTTATTTAACTTATCTACTGTAAGAATGACAAGCTGAAGGAAAGAACAAAAAAAAAAACTCATTATTTTATCATGCGAAGTAACGCTATAACGTTAATATAGTCAATTAACAAAATTACGACTTAAAACTGTTGATAAATATTTAAATATATTCATATATGTATTTAATATTTATATAAATATAATCATGATATAGCTCATCAAGATTTGTACATTCTACACAATCAACAGTCAGCGAATAGACCATAATTATAATTATAATCATAATGTAGTCTCAAGAATTTATAATATGTAAATAACTGTTTGTTTTTTGCTACGCTAGACATGTTAGTGAGGATTAATAATTCATAAGGTTCCCCATTCCGTCGCTGAAGCATGCAGTAGATCCAGTTTTTCAATCAACGCATTACTTCGATGCCAAAAACATGATCAGTCTGAAAAATAATCGATGCAATTATTCCCAGTCACAGCCGTTCATCCTGCCTATTATTTTCCAAAATTGTTTCCCCTACATGCATCAACAGAGACAAATAAACGGTCGATCGAGTAAAGAATTTTGAATCAGGAATTCTTCAAAGTATTGAAGTGAGCGAACAGCTGATCATCAGTCGCCATTTTGCTTCTGGTATTTCAATCGAATTTATCTACTTTATCGGGTCAAACTTTCGTCTGATTGTGAATTACAACGGTTTCGATGAAAGAAGTGAAGAGTATTACCGTGGAATGTGAACGTACCGAAAGTTGATAGCCTTTGCGGCCAAAAGTCTGTTGCACTCTGCCGTGTCAGGTAGAGGAAGAGGTAGGTACGGACTCTCGTTGTCCTGTTCGGTAAAATCGAATCTGTGTATTCTAGGCTGAACTTTCATGTCCCCGAAGGGTCCTTTCAGTATCAGATAATGGAGAGGCAGAGGATACGTCGTTTTCGTTTTCAGTATCAGCTTTGAACAGAAAATAAGCGTTCGAAGATGATCCTGCAACCTAAATTCAATAAATTATTACAGCCGTACACGACGGCATCGAACCTGATAGGTCATGTCACGTTCAGAACTCTGGGTAGGATCGCGTTGGCTATTGTTGATCCTTGCCTTGACGACCCACTGGTTATTGAAAGCGGTAAATCTCGATGTCTCGTAAAATAATTTGTGGACAAATTCGTCGGTGCGGTACGGCTTCATTTGGAGATCTTTTTGATTGCAGAAAAAAAAGGAAAACGATGAAATGAATCATCATCAATTTTTCAAGACCCTGAATCAATGCGATAAATTTTAATGACCAACCGTTGAATGTTATTTTTTCGTATGACAAGAGGTCGAAGACGCTGTCGTACAGTCGACGCTCCTCAAGCGTTCTGGCATCGATGTCTCGAAGTGCCTCCATCACATCAGCACCTGTACGATGTGGGTGGACACAGTTGGTCTCGTGTTCGGCTCCTTCGTGGCTCGGACCTCTCCACGGACATCCGATTCGGCTATACTTACAGCTTGATATCCTAAGATCGGGGGCAAAGAAGCCCTTTCAATTGATAATGATTCTCATGTTCGATTTCACGAACCAAATACTTTTCAGAGACATTGAAAGAACGTTAGAACATTTTTTCTCGGAAAACCTAATTTTTTACCTTTCCTCGCACATAGTTTCCTCATGACGCTCCAAAGAATTTCTTGGAAATTCTTTGGCGCAGTATTGGCACTCTGCAGGTAGTTCAGAGACGGCTTTTTCAACGGCAAGATTTCTAGATGCGGACGTTTTGCTGATTTCGATCCGACAATTGGGACAAGTTGCTAGCTCATCGCGAAGTCTGGCGTCCGCCAGGACGTGAGTGAAGCATCCAGCGCACATCAAGTGTCCGTTGGTGCACTGCAATCACCATTGCAGAAAAATCAGTAACTAGCCTCGACCCGAAAAACTCCTTAACTTTCCATATAATTTTTCATCAATAAATTTTACACGGGGCAGGTCAAAAAATGATCATCTTTTCATCGATTTACGCTCCGTTAATGGGATAAAATTCATCAAATGATTGTTGGAGTTTTTAGTTTTTACTAGTTCACCCAGCTGTCTTACATAATTTTTAATTTTGACAGTGGGACATCAAGGGTACGAGTCACTTGGCACGTGCACATGAATATTTATAAATACATACACATATAAATACTGATGTGAACAGTGAATAAGTGAGTTTCGGGTATTCTAATGGGTTGGGTAATTATTTCCGGGGTGGGGAAAAGGGTAAATTTGGGTTTCCAACATTACAGTAACATCTGAAAAAATTGCACATCATTTTAAGTACCTACACGTCATGCGATTGAATGGGAGACAAAATTCTCTGCTTTTATGATAAAATATATAATATGTATGTATCAAGCTATGTAATTCGCCGTTACCATTATTCTGAAGTTCTAAAACCTGAAACACAAATCGAACGTACAAGTATTAATTATTTAAGAACACTTATTCAATTATTATATTCACATAATTTTGTTATGTGGAATATAATTATTGATCATGTTATATTGGATAATGAACGTTACGTACATACGTCACATCAGAATGGCTAGTATACATATTCAAATTTGAGAAAATAAAAGAAAAAAAAAATGATTGATAACTTTTTTTCTTTTCTTTTTTTTGGAGCCAGAAAAATGATTGTGTAATTTATAACACCTAATCACCGAGGATGAGGGAAAGGGATAACATATAAGGGGTGTGGTCATATTCAAAATAACTAATGTGAAGTAACCTTCGTTTACTTTCTTTATTTTCTATAAAACCTTGGCGCTACATTTTATACAAAAATTGTTATTGTTCAGGGTTGTTTTTCTGTTTTTTTTTGTTCTATTTATCTTCGCTGTGTATGTTCGTTATGGTCGATTCGAAATTGATTGATTGTTTTGATGTAATCTAATGTTAAATTGGTATAATACGAAGTCCTACCAACTAGAAACTGGTGTTAAATTAATATCATCATCTCTGTAAGTACAATAATTAGATATATTAACGTATTAATACATATTCTATGATAACAAATTTCATTCTACAAAGTTAATATAGGGTGGCGTTAGTATTATTGATTCTTTTCTTTCATTTTATATATGTGCGTATCTATATCAAACGTTTTACTATACTCGATGTAACTATGCATAATTAACAAGATAAATAAACTAGAAAAAAATGCATACTAAAAAAAAGGTCTTTCTCCACAGAGTATCTAATTTTTATATGATCTATGTATGATTCATGATTCAAATATGATCTATAAAATGTGAATTAGGTTTGTATAGGTACGAATTATTTTTCCCTGAAATATAATGACTATATACATGTTATAGACACACATTTGAAATATTTCACCCAGACATGTTCAGTCTGTGTATCTGCTCCCTTTTTCCCTTCAGAAATATTTTCACTACGCTTAAGGGAGGTTTCTTTATTTCATTTTCTATCCAGGAGGTGCCGTGTAGAAAACTAATTATAGAACGGGTACTACAGGGTTTTCTTACTCGTCATAGGGCTGCTCATCGTCAGTTCAGTTTGCTATGTATATTTAAGAATACTGTAGCTGCAATCGCCATACTATTGCATTCTGATAAGAAAGAACTAGTAAAAAAAAACAGACCCCTTGAATTTTTTCCCAACTTTCTTATTCTGACCACGAAATAAACTGATAGAACCTTAGCGAGCTGCTCCTTAGGAACAATCCGACGACCTTCAAGGTCCCTTTCTAAACTTTCTGATCGTGTAATTATAGTGGGAAGCCTGTACGAGTTTACTCTTGAAATCAGTTTCTGTCTACATCATCAGAAACGCTTCTGACAATAGGGCCAGGCTACACCTATACCAGTGTCCAGATTTTAAGGAATTCCTAATATCTGACACAAGGTGTTGTTTACTTCGAACAACCGATTCTTATGCCTTTTTCTATTCACAGTTTCAACACGGATGTAGACGTAATGTCGTTACGGGTCACGGAGCAATTTGGACGTTCGAATATTCGATGGAAAGTCGTATAATTCTGCTTATCAATGTGCATGTGCTTCTTGATCGTTGGTATAATATGTCACCATGCAGTATGAATCAATCAGCATCAACGATTACGTAAAATTAAACGACAATTATCTGTCCAATTGATCAGAGGGCACTGATAAACCCTGATTTGTTATTTCTCTGTCAACATCATGTTATCTGCACGATAACGACGATCGTGAAATTAATGTTCCTTCAACACCCGATAAAAAAAATTAGAAACAGACGACTAGTCTAGCCCATACTAGATTTCTCAATGTTATCAAACAAAGAAGAAGATAAGCAAGCGAATGCGTTTCGTATGGAGAACATCCAACGATAACTGCATCCTAAATCAATTGTCAACCTGACTAACGTTTTTGGCTCTTTTAAGTAGAATCATGACTACGTAATGGCGAAAAGTAATGACAAAAAATAAAAAGATGTCGTCCAGCGTCTTGGATAGATAAGGTTGTTTAATCTGTATGGATATTAAAATGAAATAAAAAATATCGAGAATGTTTTTGATAAACGTATGTATCTAATTAGAGGACTGCATCGCATCACTGTGCTCGAGAGTGTGTCGAGCGTGACAACATGTGCGCAGTGGTAAAATAGAGATGATTAGATGTAAAAACTACTGCGTAGAAGCGTGTAGAAGCCAGAAGGCAGAAGGTACGTCTAGTAGAGGCCCAAGGTTACGTACCATTTTCATTTCACGAGTTATAAACAGTGTATGTACTGTTTTTATACCCACTACTGCACACTCGCCACTGGACTTGGTGCAGTAACACGATATTTTGTTATTTTCTTTACATGAACGCATGGTTTGTATGCAAATGTGCATCGGTGCGTGTCTCAATGAACAATAAAGTACACGTCTTTATTTATTCATGCTTTGTTATTTTCCATCGACAGAGTCAAACTCCGTCTTGACCACCACATTGAACCTTTTATGTATTGATTTTAAAAAACTCCATTCACCATTCACCACTCGCGAAGAGCAGATGCCTATTTTCCGCGATTATAAACGTTTTCGTGGTGGAAGATATTTTGTCATATTGAATGAAAAATAATGAGAATCAAGTTTCCTACTCATATATTTTATATGCCATTTTTTTTCTACTCGGTTTCTTTCTTATTCTATTTTGATTGAAAAAAAAATTCATTTATCGATTATTAACGTGAACACACCTACCTTATATTCAACACTCGTGTATAAGTTATTTCTTTACACATCGTTGTGCAACGTTGCGTAACTGTTTTATTTATATATCATATAAAACATGCATATCGTACAATAGATATGCAATAAATTTTATTCAATTTTATGATCATAAAACAAACGAAGAAACAAACAAAGGAAAAAAAAATCAAAATAAATTGGATAACACCGAGGGAATATTATATCTTTCTAAATTAATCTACAAAGAAATCTGTATGTTGATTAAAATGAATAAACAATCATCACCAAAACCCTGATTCTGTTGTTATTAGTCGTATAAATTGCGTCACAATACAAATGATCGAGTAAAATGAAACAAATCATTATGTATATGAGAAATAACATGAAGGGACGAGTCCGGGTTTGGCCAGAGCTAATATTAGACCAAGCCCTATCCGTACACCTAACCCCAATTGCATAAGGAAAGGAAACTCCATTTTGTAGTACACGCCTTATTCTTCGCCTAACAAGCTTCCCATACACCCCTGATACACACACAAGATCGAATATCCCATCTCAAAAAATAAATCTACAGTACAATATTGAATACGTACAGAAACATAAAGATTGTACACATTTATAAGCATTATAATGAAAATAAAATGATTGTATTGTTTTTTTTTTCCTCATAACAAACGACGTATCAAAAATTGAGAAAAATATTCCATCCGAGGGAAAACAGCTGTTGATAAGAATGAGAATGATACGAGGTGTGTCGACGAGGACAAAGAATGCGAGGAGCAATGGGAAAAATAGGATGTTGTTAGTACCGTGTTGGAGAGAGTGAGAGTGAACGTACCTGGTATACGGCTGCCCGGGGTAGATCGAGACATACTGCACAGCAGAGGATGCCGCCCAGTCGATGTTCAAGTTTTTGGTCGTTTTTTCCATCGCCTTTCAATAACTTTCTCCGCTTTTTATCAGGTTCAATGAAATCCTCGTTCTTTTCCGGTTCGTCGCGGATCGTGGGGGCCGCAGGGATCTCGGACACGGCGCTAGAGGAGGCAGCCTCGGTACTCGGATCCGCCATCTTTATTGTTTTGATTTTTTGACAAGAGTCGGGTGTGTTTCTACTATGCAACAAAGCGAATTATGCCGCAGCTCGCGCCGAGGCCCCGATACTCGCTGGGAGCAGGCACGGATATACCCAGTCGAAAATAACAAGAGAACTCCGAATATGTTGTCAATTTCGCCCTAAACCTGAACGTTGAACGTGGTGGGACGTGTTGCGGCTGACGGACGACCCACGATTAATCGAACGAAAGATATCATGCACGCGAGTAGCGTAGGTAGACGAGGCGACAGACGGACCCTGGGCTCAACTCCCCACACAACACACACAAGCCGCGCTATTCACACCGACGTAATACTTCGTGACTCGAATCGCGTCACGCGCAACAAATACCATCGGGGAATCGCCGGATTGTGAGGGTGGTGGGGAACCCCCGTCAGCTGATTGAACGAGCCTCGTGCGCATGCGCAAGAGCTTCGAGGAGTGAGATACCCAATCGGACACTTTGGTCGCACGCAACACGTGCGACATGAACTTTTGAGCAGGTATGGTATGTTGAGTTGGCCGTACAATCTCAACCAAAAATGATTCTAGTCCGCAAATTGAGTACTTTATGATAAGATAAAAATCGGAAAAAAATCAACCATGACAAAGATGATGAGAGTATTCATTTTGAATAATAATAATGCCCGAAAGATATCAATAAATTGTTTAAACAAAACATTGTTTAACAAATTCTCTGGTAACGTTATTTTTTTTTTTCATCTTAAATAAATGCTCTAATTTTTCTGAATACACATGCATTTTTCAAGAATTTTGTCGTTATTTTGAAATTTTCGTTTTCGAAAATTTGTAAAGGCTGTATTTACGAAACTATATTTGTTCCACGCTGCGGAAACTTGGGAATTGTAATCTACATCGTTCAATTTCACAAAAACATATCCAAAATTCTGATTTTTTTTCCATTTTTCAAAATTTGAAAATATTCGAAAACGGAAATTTCAAAATAGTGACAAAATTCTTTAAAAATTGATGTGTATTCAGAAAAATTAGGGCATTCATTTGAGATGAAAAAAAAATGCTGTTGCCAGAAAATTTATTAAACAATGTTTTGTTTCAACAATTTATTGATAACTTTTGGGCATTACTATTATTCAAAGTTAATACTGTGATCGTCTTGATTGTGGTTGATTTTTTCCGATTTTTATCTTATCCCGAAGTACCTAATATTGTCGACGAGAATCACTTTTGGTTAAGATTGGCCAATACATCCTTAATTTAAGGTGAAATGAAAGTCACGTGACCTCGATATGATTTACACTTGGAATTTTCAAACGCTATTTTCTCAGCCAAAACACATTCTATTGATGTGAAATTGATATCAGTGACGTAGAAAAATTGAATGAAGGGCCTGCCAATCGTGGATTTTCGAATATCGAAAGACATAATCAGAATTTTGTGTAACAATATTGTTCCGTAACCCAAGGAGGTGCTGCCCCTCGTGGAGAGAGGCAGCACTTCCTTGGATTACGGAACAATATTGTTAAAAAAAACTGTTATTACGTCTGGATTTTCGAAAATCCACGATTGGCAGGCCCTTCGTTGAGTTTTTCTACGTCACTGATATCAATTTCACATCAATCGAATGTGTTTTGGCTGAGAAAATAGCGTTTGAAAATTCCAAGTGTAAATCATATCGAGGTCACGTGACTTTCATTTCACCTTAAGCGGAAGAAGAGTTCTTTCGGAACACTCGCATTTTTTCAGGGATCAGCTCGATGAACTTTTTCCATCCATGCCCAATATCCATGCCTCACTCTGAGGAAGACGTGTTCCGAAATTGAACCAATTTCACGGTTGCAGCGATAAAGCAGGATGAAACTATGCAACCGAAGCCGTGGTTCAATTTCGAAACAGATACCGAATCCCCTGATCCTTTGAGTAGAATATTGATGACGTTAACGATTCTGTTATTGTTTCAGTCATAATCGTCATCCAGGGATTTGTGTCAAGCGATGGATATTTCAAATTTTATTGTTGCGTTTCTGTTCCTACGGTCATAGAAATAATACTGGTTTTGTAAAATTTACGAAAAGTCTTGCGGACCTAAGTGACGTGTCTTCTAAATCTCACAGGTTCCCGTAGATTGTAGAAAAAAAAGAACGATGCCGCCCTTAATACGCGTATTGTTTTTAAATGAAATTGAATTGTATTGAACTGAGAATCTTGTTGCAGATTTTTTTGAATAAAAATAATGTAGAAAAAAAATTCTGATTGTTTCTGCGTATTTCATTATTCCGATACATGTTTCTCCCAAAAGTTTTCTAGAGTTTTTTCATTACCAGGACGAAAAATGTATTTTTTATGATCATGTTTTTTTTTCATGAATATTCATGATTTGTTATTCTCAATGTATCTTAACGTTCAACATGATTTGAAGAGATAAAATCTGAATTATGCGAGACTAATTTGAACAAAGCATCGATTTTATAGAAGCTCGGTGAGATGCAATTTATTAATTAAATCTGATTTATTACGGCAACTAAGAAGCAAAACAGCAGTAAATTAATTATTGTTCTTGATGAATGAATTCTTAGTAGACAATAAGCAATCAAAAAGTAGTTTGAAGATAGCAGAACCGTTTTTTGTAATTGATTGACAAATTTGAGTATAGGCTCAACGATTTTGTGATGTCTGAATTAAACCCGAAGGTCTAATGAAGAAAGGAATTCGAAATAATAATTTCTCATATTTTTTATTAACACAGTTATTATCGTTACAACGATTTTTAATTACCTATCTCGTTTTCGTTTATTCGTGTATGTTTATTTAATACCTATATGACAAGTGATTTGAGGAATAAATTGCTGCGATTTCTAGGTATACAAGCAAAAGTTTCAAGAGTCTTGAATTTCTTTGTTGAATCGTAGTTTATACCATTTAATTCATTCGGTAGACCGTGAATTTGGTTGAATTTTCGTACATTCTTCCATTTTTTTCAAATTTTGTTTTTCATTCCTTGACCTCATATGGAGGATCAAAGCAGTAAGCGACATTACTTTCTTCACTTGATGATTTAATACTTTATTAATACTTTGATACTTGGGCCATGGCTTTGTAGATTGAAAATTGTTACGTATGTATCGCTAATTTGTTGGTACCGCCACATTCATAGATATATATATATTTTTTATCTTTGAATCTTCAATTTTGTTATCCAAGTACCGTTTCCCTAAGCTTTAATTTTAATTCATTAAGTTTTTAAAAAATAACAAGTACTATTTTAGCGTGTCAACAGACAATTCAACAATTTTTTCTTTTCATCTTCCACCATTACACGACTTTTCGTTTTTTACAGACATAGTTTTTTTTTTCTTCTTCTCATAATTAATAACATTTTAAAAATACCTAATCTTATAGACTAATCAATAAACCGTTCGATGATATCGAATAAAAAATGATAATTCGCCGCCTAACACTGAAATTGAATGATTCAATCATTTAATCTGGAGGTATAATCGAATTAAAGTACGAAATGCGTTGATTAAAAAGCAATACAAATTCTTTTGCACGAAAATAAAATTCCTCTCTCTCTCTTATTTATACATTTTAGAATTATATGAAGAACTAATTAACGTATGGAGCATCTGTGTAACGATAAATCTGTGGTTTTACGAACATCTCTCTCGCTAATTTAATCTCATTAACAAAATGTTATCTAGTTCCCATGATTTTTATCCCAAACTTATTACAGTAGACGGTATAGAATAGTTTTTCTATATAAAATGTACAAGAATAGCCCTAAACCCATTCAGATGGTTGAAGTATTCGTTAAAACCCTTACAATTTGTACTGTTAATTAACATTATCGTGGATCCTGAATGAATTGTTACTTGAATTCGTTACACATCAACTAAATAAATAATAGAAATATTAATTGTGTTCTTAAATCGTTACATAAATCTATCCTTTATCTTCATTGCTCTCTGTCTATATTATATTTACAATTTTTTTAATAAAACATTTCTATATATATTATATATGATATCTATCTAGTATATATATATTATTTACTAATCAGTAATTACTTAAGATACAAAAATCGACTCAAGCTCATTGAAATCATCTATCAATGTAACCGATCAGTATTCAATATTCTATAATCTTTTTCATTCTCAATCAATTAAGTAGCTATTTTATTTTTTTTACTTTACATTAAATTCAATATACAATTAAACTTTACGCCCTGACACTTGCAGACTACGCATTATTATTCAATTTATTATACACAGGACATGAAATTCACGGAGCAATCGCCGATCCAAGTTACCTCGCTCCGGTGCTCGGAGCTGCTTCGCTGTTGTTCAAAATTTCAACACCACCTGTTGAAATATTCGATACCGATATTAGTTCAATTATTTCGGTAGAATCGTGAATGAAAACAGAATTGAAAAGACTAGAGTAAGATTCCAAAAACGGAGCAAGTCTATGATGAAAGACTATCTTGCCTCCAAAGATACGATGAATAAAGTTGGAAATTTCAAAACTAGAAGAATACTGTTAGGAATTGTGAAGTCTGACCTTTGGATAAGCTACTCGACGGTTCTGTCTTTGACACCGTAACTATAGGAGCTTCTGCGACATCGTGACTGGAACGTGATTCATTCGTGCCAGTATTTTGAGCTGTGATATTGCTCTTCAGGTTCTGGAGTTCGGTTATCGATGCCAGTAACGAGTTATACTCATTTTCCAACGTCGTTATTTTACTGGACAAACCGTTCTCCGTTACCTTGACCGAACTTACCTGTAACAATTAAATAAAAGTATTCATTCGTGGCTGATTCAAACTGATAAACGAATAGAATAGGAATTATCTTGACTTACGTCACTCGACAATCTGTCAATGGCTTCTTTCAACGGTCCTTGTTTAATCAATTTCTCTATTTCAGGGTGCACCGATCCCACCTGGGCGGTAATATTTGCGACCTGCTCTTCCAAATCGACGGACTTAGCCTGAGGGAAGAACAAAACAAGAATAAAATATTTTATCATCAGTCGAGAAATTTGTCTTCTTCTGTCTTTAGGAAGATTAATAAACTCGTTGATCTTACTGCAGCTTGGTGCAGATCCTGCTTAAGCCAATCCACGCTTGTTCCCAGTGTGGTATTGATCGCAGTAACGTTTACCACGAGCTCGGCGATCTTAGAGAGTATCGATTCCATCTGAGCTTTACTTTCGTTCGATATTAATTCGTGCGGTTGTTGCGTCGCGTTCGAAAGCTCAGCGAGCGAATGCTGAAAAAAGATAAAGATGACAAGTTTAAAATCTATGTCACCATTTCTTTTTATCTTTCATAGTTTGGTTTCTAGATGACTCATTAACTGTTGATTCATCGGCCAAATGTGGCTACAATTCATGCAAAACGACGTCGTTGAATCTGCAATTCTATTCAGGATTTAGCGTGAAAATTCAAGACCGTCGCTTACGTATCAGTCAGTCGCATTAGAACCATGTTTTACAGTGTGATACAGTTGACTGTATTTCCTTGAAACAATTTTCAAAAGTTTGGTATTTGAATGAGGTAAACTAAAATTTAAATTACAATACTTGACTCGAGTCTATGTACTCGTACCTAACACGTTCTTTTTTTATCTTATCTCGAAAAACAATGAAGTTTTGAAGGCCAGCGGTTAAAACTTTATCTACTTCCCCTTCGCTTTAATTTACTATTGTGTTTATTCTTGGAACAAAGAATGAGTAAACTTCGTCTACTCACCTCAATCGTTGTTATATTCTTTATTATATCATTTTGGACAGTTTGGATCTTCTTCGTGGTCTCCATAGAAGAATTGGTCGTGGACATCAGGTCTGTGATCCTGCTACCCCACGTCGATATTTCTATCGAAAGAGCCTGGAGCTTGCTCGGTACGTGGACCAGTTCTGGCGCGGCTTTTATCGTATCCTGAACCTCGTGTAGACTATGCTGGATGATCGATAGCTAAATAACGAGTAAGAAATTTGTAGATTGATATTTTGGTCAGAATTCAGAAACTGAGTTCACAATTTTTCATACAAGTTTTCATGTAATTAATCACATCTTGCCATTACCTGCGAGCTAAAATTTGCTATCTGAGCTTTGATGTCGGTAATGTTCGTGAATATGATGGTTTGGTTGTTCTGGAGATCCCTGGACAGGGAATGGTACTTTTGCAGAGTGTCCGGAACACCTTCGTTACCTGCGATGACTGCAACATACGTAAGAACGTGGAAAATCAATATAAACTCATGTGTACGTGGGTGTTGAATTGCTTCAGCGACAAGAATCTCATCCTCGTTGCACGCGGAACGTTTTATATCTGGGTATAGGTGGGTGGGTATGCTAATTTCTTGCATAATAACGAAAGCTAGTGATTCAATGGGCCGGAATTCCGACTTCTTGATGTTCATGATCGATACAATGTACGATAATAAGGGACACCGAGGCCTGTTTTAGCGATGCGACCGAACTTTATCTAAATATTCGCCGCAACACTCATTTTATACTCTTGAAAAATCTTATTCTTGGATTTATGGGTGCTTTTCATAGTATTTTACAGCTTTTAAGAAGATAACAATCTTAGAAGTTTAGTTAGGTGGAAATGTAAAATAAAAGCATCAAAGAAATGTTTATATTTGTGTACGGCTTTGATCGTAATTTTTATACAGTTAGTTACAGATCAAATGAGTCTGTGGCTTTTTCTTCCTAACAGATTATCTGCGATGTTATAAATGAAATATATAAACAAACAATTAAATTATAACGACGATAAGCTCTTACGATCAATGGACTTGTGTAACATTGTGTTAATGTTGCATAGTAATTTCTCATCCCGGCCACAAGTAATGAATTAACTCTCCACAAGTAATGAATTATACTTTAACTATAATTATTATAGTAAGCGGGTAGGAGATCGGCGGGTTTGCTGGATCCAAAAAAGGCCCTAGCACTATACTTCTCTGCAGTATCTTTATATTTGGCGAAGAACATTTTCAAGCATGATATGTATCTGGGAAGGAATACATGTACTAATTAGTTTTTTTTTTTAACTTTTGTTTAATCTGAGTTCAATTCTGTTAATCTACAGCACTATTTAGGACTGTTATAGAAAAACGAAAATGTTATTGTTAAAAATATTGTGAACTTAAGAGAAACATTTTTTTCAAGAACATTGAATTCCTTTTGAGACACCTGAATTTTAATGTCTTTTATAACAATTGTAAAATGAGGAAAAAAATAAATAAAAAATACTTGATGAATGCGTAAAGTATGTACTGAAGTTATAAGAATTGTATCTACACAATCTTTCCTTCTACAACTAATCTCGTGATCCCACATATTCACAAAGTGCCTGTTAATTGTTCAAACATTTGAACAAACTTTTCATAAATTATACAAACGATCGAATGTAGATAATAATCAATTTCTTTAGAATTGGCATCTATCGTGACGCCTGGCACTAGAGTTTACATAAGATAGTGAATCAATAGGTCGGCAGGTACAGGTATGTTTAATTATTTAGAGAACAATTTTTCTTTCCAGCCTGTCATTACGATATTTATGATACCTGCACGCTGTTATCTACGTACGATAACAACGTGCCCAGGAGAGGGGGGGGGGGGAGCTAGGTAAAATACACATTGACAATGAGACACATTTCTGAATACATTTTCGTAAATGGTTTATTACATTCACCGAACCTGAAGGAACAATTTACACGTCGCAGAAAATTCTATAGCAAGATCGAGAGCAAGATTATTCACATTGGGTCACGCGGTTAATCGATTCATCAAAGTGTTAGATTAATCGATTGATCGAAAGGACAATTCATGCAAAACCTCGAATAACCTGCATTATCTCGATGAATACTCGATATTGTATTCTGTCGTAACTCGATATAAACGTTTCATTCTGCGATCTGATGAATACAGTAGATTTGTATAAATGAGCCTAATGAGTTTTCACTAAGAGCGAAGTTGAGGTGGTCACGAGGCCATACTACGTCCACTCAAAGCGCTCATAGGTACTGAAAGAACGGCCAGTGGCCAATCGCGTGGCGCACAGCCAACTCCGGACACCTCCGGACTAGTTCAATATGCATTAGGATGTTCAATGGGCCCGTGGTTTCACCTGGTGGCGTAATTCGAACCACTGACAGTAGGTCGTTGATGTGAACTATCAATACTATCAGTAATTCATCCAGATGGCGTATGGAAAGATTGAATTTCACATCAAACTGTAGTTTGCAGAGTGAATTTCAATGATTCGCCACTGGCAGTTGTTTTCAGCACGACTCACGGCTACCTCGATTCTGCTCAATATTTGCAGTCGTCAATAGGAATTTCGCCGCAAATTAACGCAGCACAGAACTCTGTCTTTGACTAAGGTCGTCTCTAGGTGGGATCACCCCAATAGTGCCTCAAATGACCACGAATGTAAAAAACAGAAATTCCACGCAACCACTGGGTGAAATTTGCTAATTTTTTAGGAGTTTATTGTCGACTATATTGACTACAAGTTTACCAATTTTTAATAGATTTGGTGGAAAAGTGAATCCAGATCGTGAATACCTATTGCAGCGTCTGAGGTAAAAGGCGGAATTACTGCCAAACTAATGGTCCGATTGAATTCAAATTTGGAGGGAATATTCCCAACGGGATTATCTATGATATGTTCAAAGCAGAAGAAAATCAAATAATAAATATACAAATTCCACTCAGTCTAGTCGTTGCGTGGACGAAAAAATCTTACATTTGTGTTTATTTGAAGTTTCGTCGGGGTCGTTTGACTCCTTAATCAGGATCCGTCGATATAAATACATATAATATAACTACTTTTATAGACGAGAATTAAATATAAATAACTGAGTGATAAATTACATAATGTTAAAGATTTGTAAAGTAAAAAATTTGTGAAAAACTTCATTCTGGTATGATTGAATTTCATTGAAATCGCATGAAATGAGTAGATAATAGATATTTATGTGGCATGCGCCGAAAGTAACTGTTTATTCGGCAAGGTTATGTTTTTCGTACGAGCCGTTGGTTTTACCTGGCGAGCCGAAGGCGAGCCTTGTAAAGCAACGGCGAGTACTAAAAACATAACCTTGCTGAACAGTTACTTTCTGCGCGCGCCCCATACAATATTTTTTACGGAAAAGGCATTAATAGTCACTTTGACGCCAGTTGAGTTCCGCACGAACTGCGTATAGAGAGGGGGTAACCTGCGGTATAAAGACTTTATTCCGCAACTTTGACATGCGCACTTCGAACTGCGCATCAAAGTTGCGGAATAAAGACTTTATACCGCAACTTTGAACTTAGCGGTATAAAGTGCCATTTGCCGGAACGAAAACAGGCGTCAAAAAGTGACTTTTTAATGCCTGTGCCGTAAAAAAATATGAATAACGGATAATGTGTAAGGAAAAAAAGGACAAAAAACGCAGGACACAGGGTAAAAACGGAAGGAGAACTTTTTGTCACTAAATTTGTATTTTCTTTTATACCTTGATCCAATTCTGTCCTAAGAGCACTCAGTTGTTGACGAACGTCGATGAACAACCATATCAACGTCGCTGTGGCAAGAACCGAAGCACACGCTAGAAAAGCGCTGCAAGCTCGCAAAAAACCGGGACAAGATCGACTTCTACGACTCCCACGACATTTTCTACCACCCCTAGTGGAAACGCTCCAATATTCTGATCTGTCGTCGCTGCTGTCGGTCAAAAGCTCCTAAAAATTATTCCTCGATTAATAAAAAAAAATGCACACTAGAAATATTCTAGTTCCATTTGTCTTTGGGCGGAGAATTTTACCTGGGAACTTCGTTTCCCAGAGTTTCGTCTCGTGACAGCATGGGGTGCTGCTAGGGCGTCTAATTCTTTACGTTTCTTCATCTTCTTTGTCGGAGGTCGAAGAGGCACGGTAACAGCAACGGAGTCCATTTCAAGGAGGACCACGCTGTCCCCTTCTGTGTTATCCTGAGCACCCACTTTACACCGTTTTATTAAACACACTGACTATATGTATACAGTATTATTTTCTCTGTCAACCTTATATCACCTTCGTCTGTACCACGATCTGCAGACAGACCGCTGCATCTGCGTTGATTGACAGGGTGTTTATTTTTACGCACTGCAATCACTGTCGAGCAATAACGATAACAAACTCATTTGGAAACTTATGGAAACTCTGCACGTTGTTCTTCACAATTTAAGGACAGATTCGAACACAATTTTTTTTTTTTTTTCAACACCTTTTTTAGATTGTTTATTCGACTCTTTTCTTTCAAGAGACACTTTGTTTCTGATATAATTCAACTGTGGGTTAAAAAATCAACAAGATTCTTAATCATGTATTAGATTAGTCGACCATGAAATAATGGAATTAAATGAAATGAAATTTGAGGTGGTGGAAATTGTTTTCATTAATCATATACGGAAGACTGAAAATTATATTCGATTTAGAGTAATTTTTTGAAACTCATTTTTGAAATTGCAAAGCAAGAAAAAGAAAAAAAAACTGCAATATAAAAATTAATTCGCGTGTTTGTTAACATTTCGGAATATTATTTTCTTGCGATATTCAAGTACCCCCTCGGTGAGCGTGGATAGCGAATAAAGTAAGACGCGAAAAACATATTTACTCGTGATAATAGGTGATAATAAGAACTATACGTAAATGTCACGGTCAAGTATTAATTCTTAGCATTTATTATCAACCGACGACGCTTATAACCGCGTAGAAGAATAAGATTTTTCAAATTGTATCATTAGGCACATCGCCTCGTCCTTAGGAGTGTCCTTCAGATTTTTCTATCATATCAAGACCTCAGGGACACAGTGGTGTAGTAGAATGAACTACATTGTTGATAAGGCACATTTTACATGAGCTACGATAGTCAAAATTATTCCTTATCGACTATGTGAGTCATAGGCTACTCTGGCACTGAGCTTTTCATATACGACTCTAACACAATTTTTATTCCGAAGGATACAGTCTGATCACAAATTGAGAAGCACTAAGCTGAATTTAAATTTCAAGATTCAGTACGTTAAGAATGGGAAAAAAATTGTCTTATTATTTTTCGACTTTCATTTACAAAACACCAGAACGCTCTTTCTTTCATTGCTGATTAACTAATCAAACAATCTACCAAATTACTTGGTTGAGGAGGTGAAATATCGAACCACGTGACAAAAAAAGTTTCAAAATTCGTATAGATTCGATTTTTCGACATTTGCTCGTGCTTTGTCCTCTTTAGCAAAAATAGATAAATTAATTAGTAAAGATCTATGAATTGGCAGAGACATTTATTTTGGGCTACTATTGAAAGGATTAAGAGTCCTGACCTCTAACTAGACTTTTCGATCTGCTATCTTGAATCCAAGGTACTCAAATTCAGTTTTTTCATGATATCTCGACAACTATTGATCCTATCGTCACGGAGGTTATTATAAAAAAAAAAGTTTATTCAATTCTTTACAACAAAGTTTCAATACATTTTTTTCATATCTTCAATAATTTTTGTGTAATACAGGGCTGAAAGTATCGAAAATAACTACAACCTTGTGAAAATTATGTACATATTCACCGGTGTATTAGAAAAAAACTATCAAAGATACGATAAAAATGTATTGATCGTTTCTTGTGAAGAATTTAGTAAGCTTTATTTCTTATCCTGACCTTCGTGACGATAGGATCAATAGTTGTAGAGACATGATGAAAAAACTGATTTCGAGCATCTTTGATCCAAGACAGCGGATCGAGCCGTCCACTAATTCGACGGGACTACCAGCTTTGTCAGAGAACGTCGTAACATAGAAACACATACAGATCCAGGTAACTGAGGGCCAAATTAATATGAGACAAAGAAAAAAGAACAGAAACACTTGTACAAAGAGAAGCATTCGACTCGTCTGAAGGAAGAAGCAATCAGTTTCTCGTTCTCTTCTTTATAAAGTTTCCTTCAATCAGAATAACGTAGTGCAAAATTTATTTCTATAGTTTATCGCAGTTAACGTTATGGGCGCGAACTTCCGATATCGATATCGAATCGATATCAGATACACATCCAATATCGTAAAAACAACACGACACTAAATCCAATTGGTTCATAACTTTTCGCCGATATTAAACTCGCGGATATATATACACAAGTTTTCGATGAGCGGATATTACTGTTACTCAAACTTTTGGAAGTAAAATAATGGTCAATTTTGATAAGATTACTAATTTCGAGACAAATTTTATTCTCATTATATAATCGTCATCAATATCACCGGTTCAAGGTCTGGTCGAGTTTCAAATGACAGTTTTCGCCGGGGATTGAGAAACGAATTAAATTCATATAACAGCTTACAATTATCGTGATAACGAGGCTAGTAATTAATTGTGTTGTTTTTGTGGAAATTTTGTCAAATAATTCGTATGTACAAATAGATTAATTAGTTCACTGATCACTACTCGATGCTCGTACGCGAAATGGATTAAAAAACCGTGTTAAAAAAAAGTTTCGGCGTAGTAGTAGCCCGCATCTGATCTCTGTCGAGGTTTGAGTCGGACTAAGAATAATGAGTACACAGTTCTTATCAAACCCGTAGTTGGCCGACTGACGAGACAGGCAGACCTGTGTACTCGCAATACAAATCTACAAGCCGACAAAAGTCTAGATATGTAGGTACCTACATATAGATACGTGTCACAAACGACCAGGTGAAACTCAAACACTCGACACGCTGATACTGTACAACTTTTTCGAAACTGATGCAATCGAGGTTGAGGCTGCAATGCAGCTGCTGATAGAGTTTCATAGGCCATGATTGCCTATGATTAGAGAAAATGACGATTTCGAAATTCCTGCAGGAAATTTATGTCTATTACCGTTTGTTATTCATTCAAACTTTTAGTGTACAAATGATTCCGTGACTTCAGCTGATTTTTCATGAAGTCATTTCGTGTGTAGTTCTCGATGATTTTTGCTGATCTTCGATATTTTCAAAGTGATTTCGACGTATTTCAGATGATTTTTAGTGACTTCGAAGAATGTCAGCTGACATCTAGCGATTTTTAAGTGATTTCGACGAATTTCTAAGTGATTGCATTTTTGATACTAAAATTTTCATAGAAATTTTCACTAGCTTACAATTTTCTATATTTGAGTCTTGCATATGTTGAGCTAGTGATAAGAAATGGAAGAATAAAGAAACAGAGAGAGAGAGAAAATGACACAAAAGCTGTATAGAATTTTCCTTCGATGGCTGTATAGCAGTCGAGGCTGCGATAAACACAGTTCGTAACTCTTTAGGAATGTAATTATCTTTGGAACGTTAATATTTGCACACATCCGGTATTGTAGTATATACCTCCACATGTATACCTGTACATATACGCATTGTACACTGTGTCAAAAATGTTATCAAATTTTTCTTATCTTCATTAATGTTGGAATTATTAGCAGACGAGAATTGTCGCGAATAATGAAGAAAAAGAATGTAATAATTGATTTTATTCAGGGTATATATACAACGAAGCGTAGTACATGTCATGTACAGAAATGAAATTATCGCGCTCGTTATAAGATAAGCAGTAAAATAAATGTTGATGTTTTTCACAAAATACATTCAAGTTTACTATCAATTTTATGTGCATCTGTGCATCTTGACTTTAATTCATAACTCAAAATAACATATTCGTTCAAATCGATTGTAAACTGAATCCAAAATGAAAAAAAAAGACAAATAAACCCAAGTTGTCAATCAGTTTGAGTGATTTTTCGTGAAACAGAACATGATTTACTGCAAATTGACTGTAGACCGCAGATATATTCATATTGTACATTTATAATAGTTGCAGAAAGAAATGCGTTTCAGAAAATCACCCAACGCGTCTTAATGTTACGTTAATTCTGATCCAAATTAAATTTTAATTATATCAAAGTGTGTTTTAACTACATCAAACCTGACGAAATAATCAGAGAAGGAAGAGGCGGAATTTGATGCCAGCGCTTGCGGTGGCGAAAAGCAGAAAATTGCGGTGGGAAAAATCCGGAGTTTTATAGGTGCCAGGAAATTCTGCACTATCTTATCAAATCTCAATTCAACATTCTGTGTTACCCGAGGAATCTAGACGTTTTATCGAATGATATGAACCCAAATTGAACAGAAACCAAGAGGAAAATTCGATTTAAAAGATTGATTAATGCAATCATCTGGACAAATGTACAACGAACAAAACTTTCTTTGCCAGGTTATTTTATTCCGAGCTATAATAAAGTCCCTATACGTATCTACGTCCGATTTCTGAAATGGGAATGTGCTGATTTCAGTGCCAATGAAGTCTGTGCCAAAGTAGTTAAGAACCGCCGCACCTATAATGTCTATTGATTCAGTCAATCTCATATATACCTTGCAATTTTCCTGTGTTTGAATATTTGAAGAGAATATAGTTCGCTTCTCCTCTCCTTTCCTCATTTCATCATCAACTTATGACCTCAGTGTCTGTTAAATGCTCAATCTTTCGATATTCCCCAGTGGAAATGGTCAACATTTTTTCAAAATGTCTTCTCTGATCATTTAGGCATGATTCTGCATGTTTATTACTTTTGATTTGTCATTGAGAAATTTATCGATTCATTCTGCTCATTAAGGTAATTCAGAAATTGCTCTACCTGAGAAATGTTTGTTCCTAGAGAAAAAATCCTCGAGCTTATGTTCATGTTCAGTGCATGTACAGAACTACTGTTTCATTCCCAAGTGAGGTCATTACGTCTGCCATTAAATATTAAATTCAATTTTTCCGTCTCTGACTCGTATATCACTCTGCCCTAGTGAGGACGATAATTTATTAACATCCTTCTAATTGCCTGAGTGCAGCGGGTACATAAACATTGATCCACCAGGAGTGGAAATGTTTTCATTCAGAAAGTTCATTAATTGATTCGTTAGTTGAAAAAATACCTCTCATGAATTAATTACGTCGTACACATGTTTTTCATTAAAGGATATATTTTTATATCGCTGTCATATTTGCGGCGTCTGTATTTGCCATCTGACTAGATTACCCACCTTGAGTACATCATTATTGTTACCGACTTACAGGAAGTAGTAAATAAAGAAAGGATTTTTTATCCTTTATTAGTCTGTGTAAGACAAACAATTTTTAAGTATATTTGAGATTTGATCAAGTGACTCAAACGATTTTTTCTCTTTATCGACACGATTTCGGATTACGATAATTGTCATACGACATGTGCAGCGTGACTCATAAGAATGTAAAGTCTTTCGCAATGGATAAACGACGAAAATAAAATACGGAAATTGATTATATTGTCACAGTAATCGGTAATATTGTAAGAGTTTCATCTTGATATTTGTAACTCAGTGAATTAGTCATTCATTTGATATAATTAGGTCGGAGAGAATTAACTGAGGCTAATGAATAGCGAATATTTTCTTCTGTATATGATCGCCAATTTAGTCATAAATTGACCGAGGCATAAAGATAATTTGTTTGTGTAGACATTGAATCTTTTCTCCCACTCGTTAAGATCCATGCTAAAAAAGTGGCTTTTGTACCATCCCAGAAAAACATGGAATTATGATATGGAATTCAACAGTGGTATGTACAAAAATTGGTTGATTTTTTTTCCCGATTTTTATCTTATCTCAAAGTATTCAATATTGTCGACGAAAGTCACTTTTGGTTGAGAATGTAGAGCCTATACATGATCCTTAAATCAGTACTTTTTTCTGAATGATATCATAAGCGATAGTCGAATATTGAACATTAAATCAATTCAATTACTTGAGAAATACGATAACTATCCTAAAATTGAACGAAGACAAAATCTCGGAATTACCTATAAACATTTGCTTAAATATCTATTTTTCAATACGAAGATTGCAAAGTTCTTTGAAGGGAAGAAAAATTCATTAGAATTGCTCGATTTAAAAAAAAATGACATCGAAGCTATTGTTAATAATTTCAGGATTTTTCCCTGGGAAAAATTACCACGTGTGATATCATTCAGAAACGACCTCATTCGAGTTTATGAACTTCTTGAAGAGGATATTTCGGTGAAATTTTGAGCAAAAATAGGTTCTTCAATTCCCACAATAGTAAAAAGAGGTGTATAAAAAAATGTCAGGCTCCTGCGATGAAAGTGTAGACGCAAGAAATTTTTTGCAACAGTGGGCAAAATCCTCATCGCAAGGTTCTTTGCGTTTACACTTTTATCCTAGGAGGCTGACATTTTTTTTCACAGACTATACTGCCAATAGCAAAAAACTGATCGAAGGATTTTTTTCTATGACTTCTTATAGCAATTTTCAAAAATTTTCCCCAAAACACCCTAAAATACAGTAAGTATGATTCAGCTGTAGAATTTTCAATCAGGTTTGAGTGTTTTTGAACATGAATCAGTTTTTTATGACAGTTTTCATTTTTTACAGTAAACTGTCTTTACGATTGTCATTATTTCCATGAGATTCATTCAATCAAGCCGCGATTTTTAAATTTTACAAAATCCCAACATATTCAATCCCTTATCTGCAGACTTTAGTACGACTAAAATACGAGCTTCATTTACCTTCCTTATCTGAATCAACAATTTCCACGATTATCATAATATTGTTATCACATCCGACAAAGACAGACGTGAGAAAAAAAAAACAAACAGTCTTATCAGATAACTGAAACCAACGATATGAGAAAAAATGTGAGATATAATCAAAAAGTGATAACAATCAGAAGGTTTAAAGGTTGCAGAAACTTTTTCGAGTCAACAATATATGAAAAACTTTTTTTTTATGTACTTGGCGCGAGCCTCTGCCGAGGTTCTCGATTTTCCATTCTTGAAATTAATCTCTAATCACACGCTTCAACGAATAGAGACGATGACAAGCCTTGCAGATAATTCTATAGCTGTGTAAATTTCGAAAACAAATATCGAAGGGGCTTAGAGCTAAGGAGACTAAATTCAACCAGTTGGGCTGAAAACAAAATAAATACGAGACTATCTAAATCCCACTGATATCGCGTATCACTGATAACCGTATCGTTTCTCTTGTTTTCAATCCACCTCTGCGATAAATTCGAAATTCTAACGGCTAAACTCGCCAAAAATCTTGCTAATCTAGATGACAAACCGATTTTCTCTATCCTAGTAGAGATTGTTCAGACATTGATGACGAGTTTCCTCGATTTCCTATATTTTTTTTTCTTTGTTTGTTGAAAATTTTATCAATCACTGTTTAATTAAATCACTGTAATTATCACAACGACTGAAAGGTCGAAATCGTCGCACCAATTTCCACTTCACACCGTGAGTCGATTTTGGTGTGTGGAGCGATACTGTCCGGTTCGCCGCTCCGCCGCGGCTCTCGACACTATCGCGAAAATCGCAGATATCAGAGTCCGGAGTATTTGGCGATTGCTGAAGAGGCAGGTGCTCATTCATTCACTGCGTTCCTCGAACGATGCCTGGACTGTTGCCTCGCAGCAGAGGGCAGGGTGGATTATATCGACTGGCAGAGATGCGAGGGCTGCTCTTCTTCCCCGCTGCACACACTCATTTCGTACAGTGTGCCGCGGAATGGGTGGGTGCAGGAAACTACGCGCACGCGAAATCGACGACCCGCGCGTCTCTTTCTCATCGATCGAATTTACCGTAGGGTAATGACGCCAAAATTGACCGACGTTAGTTAATTAACTCATTTCGTTTTTTCGGGGTGGGTTTTGGGTTTTTTTCAAAATTTTCGGATTCCAAAATTTCGATATTTTACATAGTCAGTATGAACTAGTTTCTTATCTATAAAAGTCGGCGGCAAAATTGAAATTCAAATTAATTAATCAATATCTAGTTATCGAGAAGTAATTTTGGGAATCATTTTAGTTAATATCAATTGGGATAAAAAAAATTTGAAAAACAAGAACAACTGTAAAGGATACAATTTTTTCAAAATACCGATTTTTTGTGCCTATTTCTATGATTATTACTATATAAAATACGCAGGATTATTTTCAATCGATTATCAGAATTGTTTTTCTCTTTGTTCTCGTTTTTAATCTGATAAATTTCATCAACTATTATTTCTGGAATTTTTTTTTTCAGTAAACCATCGAATTTACTGAGGTCACGCTCTAACTAAAAATCTTATTTACATCATATGAGGTTGCAGAAATAATACGCGGAGGATTCGCAAAGTTATTTTTGGCGCGAGTAAATAACTGTATTTAATAGATTCGAACTGGCGAAGAGGGTGACAAAATAATTGAAGAACACGAAAAGAACTCGATCAAAAATTTTCTTGAATTTTGATTTTTATGGTGTTTTTTTTTCTTGCTCGAAGTCGTTACACAAAGTAAAACAAAATGTATTTTTTCACACAATTGAAATGTTTGCATAATTCGATAGACTTGCAGCAGCTTTTGTGAAGTAGAAAATTATAAGAGTCACATTTTTGTTTCAATTTACCTTTTTGTTTTTTATAATATAATTTTATAGAGCTTCTAATTCATTAATGCCTCCTCAAGCAAATGTGATAACATCACGTATACGTGGACTGTCTCTTGTTAGTGGGGCTCTTGAAATCTTTTAATATAAGAAAAGTATGACCCATATTCCTCGAGGATGCGGTATTGAAGGAGACGTATAACCTTCTCAGCTTGCACAATTCTTAAACCTTATTCAATTGAAACGAAAAATCTGAATTTGCAAACATTGAATTCATTCACTGTACGCCGATTCGTAATTATTGTTTTTATTGATCAAGTAATTAAGCAATTTGTCAATAAACAAAAACAAAAAAAAACCACTTATATCAAATTTGTTAAGTTTTTTGTTTAGCACATTTATTTTAATAAATCACGAAATATTTGAATAATTTCTGGAGACTCATATATATGTAAAATTAATTATTCTTATGTAATTAAGTAGTGTTTTAGATATAAAACAAAGATTTATCGCAAAACGATTACAAGCGAGTGCAACCTGACAGTGGACTGACTGTCAGTCTACTAGCGAGTAACATTCATGAATAAATGTATACAATGTGACATGTATATATGCTTATAATAAGCAATCGAATAATAAGTCTTTACGTAACGCGGATGTATACATATAAAAAGAAGGGTATATAGGGAAATGTATATATGTTCGTAGTAAACATTGTGCAATTGAGAATGAGATTCGGCGACCTCAGCTGAAATTGACCAAAATCCCTACATACATGTACATAGCGTTATATGCATGGATTATAATTGCATAGAATTGTAATACATGAATCATGGATTTCCAGATGATGTATTATACCGAGAATTGAAACAATAACTAAAACTTGAAGAGTATAGTTAATATTGTTGTTAGCGAAAAAATCTGTCATTAATCTCGTGCAGGTAGAACAAAAAGATTATTTTCCCACACTTGGGAAGATATTGTAGAAAAAAAAAATTACTGTATCAAATATACTCAATGTTTTAGGAATCTGACTATGGACAGAATTTTCTAAATTCGTACATTTTCGAACATATATATATAATATTTCGTATATTACACAAGGATCCAAAATAAAGATCCTATTCAACATTTTTTAAATACTGAGGAACAAATTCAGAAAAATTGATATTCCATATTCGAAGAACCAATAATAGTAGGCATATATATACACAGTGTATACCTTTTTCAGTATTTTTCAAATACTTCATAGAAAATACCGAGAGAATAGAATGAAATTTTTTTTAACGTTTCTACAATGACAGAAGTAGATAGAAAAAAATAGTGATTCGCAAATGTAATAGGTAGCATATTTCCTTCCCACCTTCTATTAACATCAAGCACAGGAAAATGAGGAACTGAATTGATAACTATAGTAAAAATTAAATTCCACATTATACACTCACGTATACCTATAAGCGAAGCTGAAGCTAGCGGCGATAGTGAGCAGCCAAAAGCGATGACTTCAATTAAACTGATCCAGAGAGGTCAAAGTATCAAAATTTTGTGAAATATCATGGTAAGCTTGAAATGTTTGACTACTAGCTTCGGCTTCATCTATATCTTTACTTGTAAGAACTAAAAAGTGTATTTTTGAACTGCTGCCTTCTCCCACAAAGAGAAACAATTACCCTCACAATGAGGTACTTGGAGTCTACTATGCCACAAGGTGGCATGTCTGAGCAGTGAAGCAGAGAAGCACGTCCTCTAAAGTTACAGGCTAACGTCTCACCGTTTTGACGATACCAACAATTGGTGAAAAAATATCGAAGCTCCGTCGTGTTCTTCTGTATCTGCATCTTTCAGTGATGGACTATCCGATAACGTAGAATGTAGAGCATGATTGACTCACCCGATCTGATGCTGGAGTCCATTTTTCTGATATCGCTGTACAATATTGTTGCGAACCAGGAGAGCGCTAGTAGCCAAAAAGTTATGGAAACAGCGGCTAACCACAGAGCCAAACTCCTGGTCTGAGATCTCCCACAAGTACACGAACCGCCGTGCCTATCTTTCGACGCAGACCCTCCGGGTCTGTAACGCCTAGAGAAAATATGACTCTTTAGCTCTTATCTCGGCTGTTATCGTGATTCTGGGGGATAAAGTCAGGTCGTTGAATGATCCAAATCATAATTCGAAAGAATTGAAGCTGTCGTTGACTTTTTTGCTCGTCGTTTTATGCGTTTCCGTAAATTGGGGCTTAACGACGCTATTGTTCTAGTCGATACGTAAAACAGGAGTTTTTTTGCTACGTTGCGAATTTTTTTTCAGACTCTTCATGAAAAATAGAGCGAAATGGCGTGAGAAAAGAATTGATTTGATTTTATTTTTACTCCGCTCACTTAAAAAATATTAGGATGCAACTTTTAAAAATTCTTTTCCTGCATTCTGGATTCGATTTTTTATTTCAAGAACTAAAATCGATGAATAATGCAGGATAAAAATCGTCTAAATAAATTCGGGGACCTCACGAGGCGTGAGATAAACATGAAAAATTTGTTAGGTTATGTTCGTTTGTTTACGGAACGCGTGGGCCGATGAACGATTGAATTTAGCGTGGATAGTGATTGTTAATTTGAGTGGTGAATTGATTATCACAATCGAGATGATTGAGGGGTTTTTAACACTGCGGAAACTCACCTTTTGACTCTCTTCTTTTTCGGAGTAAGAACGATGTCGGATACAGTCGACTCGCTGTCGGACAATAAATCGAGTAGATTGATAGTCTCTTTGTCGTTTTTAGCCTCCATTTCGGGCCAAGTCTTAACGTCCATATTATATCTCAATTTTAGTCAATAAATAAATAAATAAATAAATACTGTTTAATACTTTCAGTACATCGTACAGCTGACACGGATTACATAACCTCTCACTGTATCAAAATTTACGTCCTCGCACGTGAGTTAGGCGCGTCACTGCGTCAGTTTTGTTTTTAACGCATGAAGCGCCCGGATATCATATTTGAAAGGGCGATGAGAGCGTCATAGAATTTTCATTTTTTGTTATAAGCGATCTTTCAATTCCCCTTTTATTTACTTCTCAATTTCAACGTGTGAGATTGAGATAACTTATGTGTCACTATTGTGTCGCGTTCGATGGGACGCGCCATCTTGGATACTAAAGGTCAACGTGCCGCCATCCTACGCGAGGCACTTCAAGCTTGATGGATTTGAATCGAATGAGGATAATATGAAAACATGTGAGATGTAGGTTCCTGCAAAAATTATGTTTGCCATGTTAGGGGATAGAGGATCTTGACTCTTTTCTGAACATCTAATATCGACGCCCGATACGAATAAAATTCCGGGTGGAAAAGAGCACGTTTTAAATTCCGAATGGAAAAGAGCACGTTTCAAGTTCACTCGAATACTAGCACGTTTCGAGTTGACTCGAATACTAGCACGTTTCGGGTTCACTCGAATAATTTCGCACGTTAAAAATAAATAATAGCACGTTTTTACCGTGCTATTATTCGAGTGAACCCGAAACGTGCTAGTATTCGAGTCAACCCGAAATGTGCTAGTATTCGCTCGAAAACATGCTGTATTCAGTGAACTGGCTGTGTAACCGACTTGATGCTCTTCAGCTGCACGTTAAAAATAAATAATAACGTTTTGCCGTGCTATTATTCGAGTGAACCCGAAACGTGCTAGTATTCGAGTCAACCCGAAATGTGCTAGTATTCGAGTCAACTCGAAACGTGCTAGTATTCGAGTGAACTTGAAACGTGCTCTTTTCCATTCGGAATTTGAAACGTGCTCTTTTATTGCACGTTAAAAATAAATAATAGCACGTTTTTACCGTGCTATTATTCGAGTGAACCCGAAACGTGCTAGTATTCGAGTCAACTCGAAACGTGCTAGTATTCGAGTGAACTTGAAACGTGCTCTTTTCCATTCGGAATTTGAAACGTGCTCTTTTATTGCACGTTAAAAATAAATAATAGCACGTTTTTACCGTGCTATTATTCGAGTGAACCCGAAACGTGCTAGTATTCGAGTCAACCCGAAATGTGCTAGTATTCGAGTCAACTCGAAACGTGCTAGTATTCGAGTGAACTTGAAACGTGCTCTTTTCCATTCGGAATTTGAAACGTGCTCTTTTGTGCACGTTAAAAACAAATCATAGCACGTTTTTACCATGCCATTATTCGAGTGAACTCGAAACGTGCTATTATTCGAGTCAACCCGAAATGTGCTAGTATTCGAGTCAACTCAAAACGTGCTAGTATTCGAGTCAACTTGAAATGTGCTCTTTTCCATTCGGAATTTGAAACGTGCTCTTTTATTGCGTTAAAAACAAATAATAGCACGTTTTTACCGTGCTATTATTCGAGTGAACCCGAAACGTGCTATTATTCGAGTCAACCCGAAACGTGCTATTATTCCAGTCCACCCGAAATGTGCTAGTATTCGAGTCAACTCGAAACGTGCTAGTATTCGAGTCAACTTGAAATGTGCTCTTTATTGCGTTAAAAGTAATAATAGCACGTTTTACCGTGCTATTATTCGAGTGAACCCGGAAACGTGCTAGTATTCGAGTCAGCCCGAAATGTGCTGGTAATTCCCGAGTCAACTCGAAACGTGCTGGTATTCAGTGAACTTGAAACGTGCTCTTTCCATTCGGAATTTGAAACGTGCTCTTTTGTGCACGTTAAAAGTAAATAATAGCACGTTTTACCCGTGCTATTATTCCGATGAACCCGAAACATTAGTATTCCAGGTCAACCCGAAATGTGCTAGTATTCCGAGTCAACTCGAAACGTGCTAGTATTCAGTGAACTTGAAACGTGCTTTTCCATTCGGAATTTGAAACGTGCTCTTTTATTGCACGTTAAAAATAAATAATAGCACGTTTTTACCGTGCTATTATTCGAGTGAACCCGAAACGTGCTAGTATTCGAGTCAACCCGAAATGTGCTAGTATTCGAGTCAACTCGAAACGTGCTAGTATTCGAGTGAACTTGAAACGTGCTCTTTTCCATTCGGAATTTGAAACGTGCTCTTTTATTGCACGTTAAAAATAAATAATAGCACGTTTTTACCGTGCTATTATTCGAGTGAACCCGAAACGTGCTAGTATTCGAGTCAACCCGAAATGTGCTAGTATTCGAGTCAACTCGAAACGTGCTAGTATTCGAGTCAACTCGAAACGTGCTAGTATTCGAGTGAACTTGAAACGTGCTCTTTTCCATTCGGAATTTGAAACGTGCTCTTTATTGCGTTAAAAATAAATAATAGCACGTTTTACCGTGCTATTATTCGAGTGAACCCGAAACGTGCTGGTATTTGAGTCAACCCGAAATGTGCTAGTATTCGAGTCAACTCGAAACGTGCTAGTATTCGAGTCAACTCGAAACGTGCTAGTATTCGAGTGAACTTGAAACGTGCTCTTTTCCATTCGGAATTTGAAACGTGCTCTTTTATTGCACGTTAAAAATAAATAATAGCACGTTTTTACCGTGCTATTATTCGAGTGAACCCGAAACGTGCTAGTATTCGAGTCAACCCGAAATGTGCTAGTATTCGAGTCAACTCGAAACGTGCTAGTATTCGAGTCAACTCGAAACGTGCTAGTATTCGAGTGAACTTGAAACGTGCTCTTTTCCATTCGGAATTTGAAACATGCTCTTTTATTGCACGTTAAAAATAAATAGTAGCATGTTTTTACCGTGCTATTATTCGAGTGAACCCGAAACGTGCTAGTATTCGAGTCAACCCGAAATGTGCTAGTATTCGAGTCAACTCGAAACGTGCTAGTATTCAGTCAACTCGAAACGTGTAATAATGGTCAACTTGAAGTATGCTCTTTTTCTGTTTCAGATTTGAAACGTGCTCTTTTTATTGCACGTTAAAAATAAATAATAGCACGTTTTACCGTGCTAGTATTCGAGTCAACCCGAAACGTGCTAGTATTCGAGTCAACTCGAAACGTGCTAGTATTCGAGTGAACTTGAAACGTGCTCTTTTCCATTCGGAATTTGAAACGTGCTCTTTTATTGCACGTTAAAAATAAATAATAGCACGTTTTTACCGTGCTATTATTCGAGTGAACCCGAAACGTGCTAGTATTCGAGTCAACCTGAAATGTGCTAGTATTCGAGTCAACTTGAAACGTGCTCTTTTCCATTGGGAATTTGAAACGTACGCTCTTTTCCACCCGGAATTTGAAACGTGCTCTTTTTCACCCGGAAACGTGCTTTTATTCGTATCGGGCGTCGATATGTAGTAGCAGGCATCGTAACTGCAGTCGTAACATAACAAAGAAAACAAGCTTTTAGACAGTTCTGAACCAATCGAACTGCAATGTCTGGACCCAGACAGCACAAAACTCGTCGTATGGACGTCAAATGTCCCACTTTATGACGTCTTAATCTTGTATTAACTCTTAAAGACGTCTATAAGAAACCATAAGACGTCTTTAAGAGCTAAGACAGCATTTAGACGTAATGAAGTGGGTCATTTGACGTCCATACGGCGACTTTTAGATAACTTTGAGTTCTGTGCTGTCTGGGATAGGATATACATATATGTCATGTTCTTTTGGCACAATTTAAGATAGCACGTTCTTCTAGCACATACATATGTGACCTTTAGCATACGATCTGTTGATCCTGGGAAAAATGTTGCTTCGGAATGGCGTCAGAAATGCGCGAAACACGACCAAATGTCGATCAATTTCAATATTGCTACTATTTGTAAGCAGGAGTAATTGATTAAACTAGTATCTTCAGTTTTGCAAGTTTAATTATTTCGGAAAAATTGATGAGAAAGTGAATCAATAAAAAACTCTTCACAGACGAAGTTCAAATGAGGAAAGGTGACTCCGCATCCAGGATACTTGATTATCTCATACTAATGCCTGTCTTAATCTAAGTTATTATGTTTTTGTTATTTTGTTACGATTTTGTATTCTTCTTTCCTGAACGGCCTGAATCGGTTAAACCCACGGGGGTCAATAAATTTCTATTCTATACTATTCTAAACATACGAATGACGCGTGAGTATCCAGATTCTCAGCAATTTATTTCGTGAATAACAACATTGAATTGATCATACGTTATTATCAGCATAACTTGTTGGTGAAAAATCAGTATAAAGAAGTCACGTGTTTTTTGGTCGACAAGATATGCGTATCAAATCACTTGAAAAATTACGTTACTTTTTTTAAAATTTCTAAAAGTGAAATGATATACTTATATCGATATT
>JAEUYN010001481.1:0-102959 GCA_018257835.1 Euura lappo
ATAGCACAACTTGTAACGAGAGAAATGAGTATAAGACCAAGACGAAATGTAAACATGGCACTCTCGGTGCCCCTCACCACTGGTCTGTGACCAGGCACCTGCCTAGAAGTAAGTCAGTCGCCAAGCGATACGGGTATAGCTCACACGTATTGCTGAATATAATCATGCATTATTAAGAATAAAATTAAAATTACCCGTTTACATGTGTGTTACCTCTCATCACTTACCTCCTTTCCTCTACGCTAAACGTCACGGAACTCAACCGGCAACAATTAGCCGAGAAAAACAACTATATTATTCTACGCGCAAACAGTGGCATGAACGACTGGGCCACATTAATGTCTTTTACATTAATGCAACAGAAAGACATCAACAGAAAGACATAATGCAGCAGGTGGTTTGAAAATCACAGATAAATCTGATTTCTTTTGTGAGGCGGTACCTTGGGTAAACACGCTCGAAAACCACACTCACCTAGTAAGAAACCGCGAGCTGAGAATGCTGGAGAGAAGATCCACTCAGATGTCTGCGGCCCTGTCAATGTACAGTCAACACGTGGCTCGAAGTACTTCCTGCTGTGCAAAGATGATTGCACCGGATACCGGTCTGTATTCTTCATGCGCCATAAGAGTGAAGTCTTCGGCAAGTTCAAGGACTACGAGGCACTTGTGACAAAGCAGACTGGCCACAACATAAAAGTGTTCCGCTCAGATAATGGTGGAGAGTACCTGTCAAATGAGCTAGGTAATTTTCTTCGAAGCAAGGGGATAATTCATGAGCTCTCTATGCCTTATGTTCACGAGCAGAATGGTAGGGCTGAGCGTGAGATGCGCACGCTCTGTGAAAGCGCCAGATCCATGCTGCTGGCGAGAAACCTGCCTAAGGAATTGTGGGAAGAAGCGGTTCGGACGGCCGCATACGCGTTGAATCGAACCATCTCTAAGCAATCAGGCGAAAAGACTCCGTACGAGAGGTGGTTTAAGCAGAAACCCGAAGTCAATCATATGCGTGTGTTTGGCTGTAATGCATACTTACATGTACCTAAGGAGACTGGACGAGAGAAATATGAACAGAAAAGCACCAAAATGATTTTTGTGGGCTACGAAGGCGAGTCAACAAATTATCGTCTCTGGGATCCCAAAACACGGAAAGTACACGTCAGCTGTGATGTTACCTTCCATGAGAGTGTTACTGAAGCTGAGCCTGCAGCTCAAGACCTCCAACAGGAACGTTTAGTACTAGATTTCGGTCATGAGGATCAACCTGATGCAGAACTTGTTAAAATGCCGCCCGTGGTTCAGGCAGAACTGAATCCTGATAATCAGGAACTACCAGAACAGGCAGCAGCGATTCAACTACCGGAGATTCAGCAGCAAGCTGAGGAGTGGGTGGAGCCACATCTGGAAGAGCATCAGCCAGCAGCGGGAAGACAACTTCGTGATCGGGGAAGGATACAGATGCCGCAGCGCTACGGGGATTACGTGTTGGTGGCGGACGCACTGCCAACAGCTTTTGAAGACGTGGTTGCCAGTCCTGAGGCCAGGAAATGATTACATGCAATGGTGGATGAGATGGACTCTCTTTACCAAAACAAAACGTGGGAGCTTACAGATCTTCCAGAAGGTGAACGCGTAATTGGCTGCAGGTGGCTGTTTAATACAAAAGTAAATCCAGGGGGAGGTACTCGATAGAAGGCTAGGCTAGTGGCCAAAGGATTTTCACAGCGTGAAGGCGTAGATTACTTTGCAACGTATGCTCCAGTAGTTCGGTACGAGTCCATTCGAATGCTTCTAGCCCTTGCTGCAGCAGAGAGAAGAGTCAAATGCAAAACGTGCCGTACCGTGAAGCTATCGGTTCCCTTCTTTTCGCTGCTAAAGTCAGCCGCCCCGACATCGAATATGCGGTTAATCGAGCGAGTCAATTAATAACTAATTACGGTCCACAGCATTGGCAAGCTGTTAAACAAATATTGCGCTATTTGAAGGGTACGATTAATTGTGGGATAGTCTACGGTGGCTGTGGGAGCACCAATAACTTGATCGGTCACACAGATGCAGATTATGCAGGGGATATAGATACGCGAAAATCTACAAGTGGGTTTGTTTTTTTATTGAACGGGGGTGCGATCTCTTGGTCCTCTGAGCGACAACGCGTAGTCGCACTCTCGACGACTGAAGCGGAATATATCGCGCTGTCTAACGGAACAAAGGACGCATTGTGGATACGTCGAATTCTTTGCGAATTAGGGTTAAACTATAACAAAGTCCCTATGTTTGTCGATAATAGATCAGCTATTGATCTAGCAGGTAATCCCGAGTTCCATCGAAAGACAAAGCACATAGATGTCCGCTATCATTTTGTAAGGGATGTTTATGATCGTGGGGACATAGATGTTGATCATATCGAATCAAAAGAGCAACTGGCTGACATATTTACGAAGCCTCTTGCTAAGCGTCAATTTCAGTATTTGCGAGATAAAATTGGTCTCAAAGACAGCACTGAATAAGTGGGAGTGTTAGAGTTCATTTAGTGCTAATGCGCATGCGCGAGCTCTCGACACCAGCGATCGCGCGCGTGTGGTCTTGGGTTTAGAGAAGAAGCCGGGACGCTTGCTCAGACGCGTGCAAAAGCAATGACGCCGCCAAAGATTTAGACGCTATTCCTGTAAACTATACTTAAGAATTTATATCAAGTGATGTAAATGTATCTCGTTGTGGCATTATAAATAAATAACTGTCAAGATTGTTCGCATAAATGCGGTGTCAACTTTATTGAAGAGCTCAAATCCAACAGAACAAAGACCAGATGGTGAAGAATGAAATTTTTTGATCTTTCGCTATTCATTTATCCAAATTGAAAGAATTTCCCGATGGAAAATCCATTCTGATGTAAAATATTCTTCGAATAATAGCATAATTTTCCGATCGAATGAAAGAGCTTATACGAGTACGACATCCGGTTCATCACATGCGAGATATCAATCTAGACCTCCATTCAGAGAAAAAATCACAAGCTTCAAAGCCAACCTCATTAATCCAAGACCGAGGAGCGTAAGCGGAAGTGATGAATTGCGAAAAGGAGTGTAAAGGCGAATGATATGAGGATAAGAAATATGAGGGTTGTAAAAAAATCGTGTACACATATATTTCAGAGAATTCGGTTATCCCATCGCGAAGTACAATCCGTCATAATCTCGGGTGCGATATGTCAGAAGGCGGCGTGCAGCCGTCCATCACGTAGCTCTGCCATCCCCGCTTAGCCTCTGTACGCTATTCTTCAACGAAGAAGATGACGCGTCACGCGATCCTTTCTACCCCCGAAGTATTTCAGGCAAGTGACGAAGCACGAATGAGTGAAGTAAGAAGAAGAAGAAGGGAGACGAAAGAAGAAAGGAGAGACCCCCGTGTCCAAAGTATACACAGAATATATTCGCTCGATAAATTCCTCCACTTTATAGCTTTATCGGCGCCCCTGTGGGTACCGAGTCCGGCGAAGAGAGTCACCTAATTACGTCACTCGTATACTTCAAGCTCGATTACCCGAGGTGTCGCATTTTTTCCTCCCTCAAATTGTCCCGCGACGCGACGATACGGGACGGGACGCCGGTCCTCCTGCCATCCAGCACGTATGTGCATGGATATATCGTATTACTGCTCGTCGGGAGCTCGCCGAGGAGGAACCCGACGTCTAAGTATCTCCTAGATACACATACTGCCCGTATTTACTATCCGTCTGTCACCTTGGAACCCGATAGCCTCGGAGATGAAAGACGACCCCGCTGCAACCCTTTCATCTTCGGTCAAGGCGAACACCCAGGTGTAGTTTTACAACGATTGAAAATTACCTTGGGGTAGGGCGGGAGGATTACTTGAGGAATATTAACACAGACCTTCAAATTTAAAAAATTACAAAACCACCGAAAGTCATTTTTGAAACTTTTGAATAGTTTTCACATGATTTTCGAAAGAATTTGTTTCTGTCTATGATTCACGGAATAAAATCTAGCGGTGAACCGATTTTAGTTTTTTGGATCTCAAGTTAATTTTGAACCGTCTAGCAGAAAAAAATATTTTTGCTACACAAGTGAACTTCGATTTTGGATAGAAAATTTATAATTTTAATTGAGATAAAAATTGAATGAAGGTTACAGAGTCTCTAATTACAGTTCAATCCTAATTTATCATAAAATAGCAACTTTTATCAGTATGGTTATCATCATCGGCACCGAAATAAATGCTTCTATATAAATATATGACACGATTTCCAGCCCACTTGTGGATTTTTATTTCATCCCCGCTCTAAGGGAGCGCCAGCTATTACGCGTTGATAGAAATTTATTGGACTAAGTAATAATTGTCTTTTTTTTTCATCTGTTTGAAGAGTAATTAGCCCCTCTGTACTCGTTCTTTCCTGTCTCGACGGTAGCTGCTACCCGCGTTGTTTGTTTTCTTTTTCTTTTCATTCTGCTTTATGTACCTCGACTACACGGTTCGCATCCGAAGTTGAAGAAGCTAATTAAAAACGGTGACGAGGAGCTTATCATTACACAGGGGGGATAATATTTTCGATTCCACCCGGAAAACGACCCTTCGAAATCGTACACGTCGATCACCTCGGACCACTGGACGGCAAAACAAACAGGTATTCGCCTAAAAAGTCCTCTCGAGCTACTCTATGGATATATATCGTCGGGTCCTAAGGAAACAGACGTAACTCAGCGGGCAGTCTAGAACGGACGTAACTCGCTGAGCCGGCTAGAACGGACGTAACTCGCCGTGCAGGATAGAACAGACGTAACTCAGAAAATTCTATTGTAATTCTTTTGTTATTTGCTGAGTTACGTCTGTTCTATCCTGCACGGCGAGTTACGTCTGTTCTAGACTGCCCGCTGAGTTACGTCTGTTTCCGTAGGACCCGTCGATATGTACTGCGACACGAAGAAGGAGAACTGCGAACTCTCACGGTCGAAGACTCCACGATACGTGATACTACTTTTATGCACTTGCCCCATTGTTGAAGCAATCGTTGCGTTACCATAATTAGACGTTTTCATAATTTTGAACCGGTCCCTGACGTTATACTACCGACGGTAGTAGCGCAGTGCTAACACTCGAGACTGCCGAGCGGGAGGCTTGGGTTCAAATCCCCAGTGTGTCATAGTACGAGAGATGGTGACCAAAACCATGTTTCATAGCAGCCCGGCTAAAACCGTGTAAAATCGATAGATTAGATGACCCATAGAGCCGACTGGTAAGTAGTAACGCTCAGACGTGTCACCTCTTCGCGGGGGGCCATTTCTGCTGTGTAAAAAAAAATTGGTCGACTGTCGTATAACAGCCCGTCTGATATTGAAAATGTACATAGATTTTGTTATTTCATAACTAAAATTTGTGTTTTCAGACATATTGTGCGTAGCGTTTGACCTGAGTGCATTTTCAAAAATGTCAACAAATCTGACCTAAGTGACTCATAGCAGCTCGGTTCATTTTTGTTCCAAATCATTCGTATGGATGCCCAGAATACAAAAATACTGTTTTCAGACATTTTGAGTGTCGCCTATAACGAAAAAATGTGCCGGAGTCGCCCGGCAAATACCCCGGCGCTTGTTACGCTCCTGTGTCAAGAACGGCCATTTACGTGTACGTCCCTGTCTCTCGCTTCACCACAGCTGCTACGCGAATACAAGATGGCGTGAATTTGACGTGAAATATCGAACAAAAAATTTTGTGTCGAACAAAAAAAAAAAAAAAATTGAAAAGTTGTCTGATTAGTTACATGCTACATTCAATTTGTCTGATATCATTTTTTTCCACATCTGGGCAACGTATTCAATCATTCAAGACGAATTTCAGACAGATTGCTATGGTTCACTTAGGTCAGATTTGTTGACGTGTTCGAAATGCTGTAAAAATGTAAGGTGACATGTTTTTTGTCTGAAAATTGATTTTTCCACATCATTTGACCCGACTTTACCTATAAGAATGATTTTCAGACGGGCTGCTGTAAATTTTTTTTTTGTCTCATTTTTTAATTTTTTTATTGATCTCCTGGGTACGCGCTACAATCTTGGTGTCTGAAAACTGTGTTATTGGTATCTCAGAGCTATTATCTAACTACATTCCGGAAATCAGACGGGCTGCTATACAACACTTAGGTCAGATTTGTTGACATGTTTGAAAATGCGCTCAGATCAGACGCTACGCGCAAAACGTCTGAAAATCGCATTTATAGGTACAGGGTCATATAATCTATCGATTCCATGCGGTTCTAGCCGGGCCGCTATGCGGCAAAAATCTTGGTCACCATCTCTCGTACTATCAGTGTTGACCTGAGCGTCAACCCGCAAAAATGTAAGACGGCTCACGCCGTTCAGGCGCACTGGCAAGCTGGGGGTATGGGCTCAGTCCGGCTACACCCGGACAAGGTTTTTGGCAGTTTTCCTGGTCCCTCGTGCGAATGCGAGTGTTTCTATATCAACTGCCACTGCTTACTCTCCCCTTCCTCCCCACTTTACAAAATATTGTTATTTGTAATAAATAAAGTTATTTATATTTACATTTACATTTATCCGCACGATTATATTTACGCGCCACACCGTCTCTAGGGCGCTTCGGAAATATAGCGAACGCAGCGCTACGTCTGGCTCTCTACGGCCAACGGGCGAAACGCCCAATATTGCCGCGACCACCAGCTGACATCGACAATTATCATTTTATGCAGAATACCATATCCTGTCTCTATTAGTGCATGAAATAAAGAATTTTGCAATATTAATCTTCGGAATTCAATATAGAATTTCCCTCACCACTTCTTTTTCGCGTTCGTGACGCGTAGGCTTTGATATCAGTAAAAACAAGTGAAAACCGGGTACGGTGGGTAAAGCCTGACTCCAGCATGCTATTAATTTTGATTAATTTGTATTAATTCACGGAGCATTAACACGACAATTCATTGAGCTCGACTTCGCCCTTAAAACTAATCCTCATCCGTCGATTCTTTGCTATTGTAGAATTGTAGATCTTTCAGGATCGGAGGACACAGCAGCCTCCTCAGCACGTCACCCTGTGGTCAGAGCAAGACGGGCGGAGGCGGTTCCCCCAGCCCTCCGAACCAAATGATGTGACTATATTAATTATCCTAGGAACAAATGAATAAAAATCGAATGAACGATGTGATTTACAGAATTAAAATGATTCCATACATGATTTCAGCTGACTTTTCATAATATATCGCGTGTCTAATGGCGTAAGGACGTAAGCGCCATTATACGACTTTTTGCTGTTCGTAACGGCAAAAGGTCATATATTTTTATTTTTTTTTTTGTATTTGGGATAAAAAACCGAAGATTTGTTCATAAACGTCGAAATTTAATATTGGGTCAATTGAAAGCAGAAGGCCGTAACCAGCAATTTTTTTTTTTCAATTGCCGCTTACGTCCTTCTGCTTTTACCTTGGTTTTTTTTTTTTCTATGAATTTTCGAAACGTTGTCGATTTCGATTTTTCTTTGCGTTTCCCGAGCTTTTATAACTACTTGCAAAAATCATGAAAAATTGGAAAAAAAATCAAAATGGCGCTTACGACTTTCTGCTATTAACTACCAATATTTTTATCGAATTTTTTTTAAATGGTCGTTCTTTCAGTTTATCTTTGCGTTTCACGAGTTTTTACAACTATTTGGAAAAATCATTAAAAATTATGAAAAAAATGGCGCTCACGACGTTTTTCCGTTACGTTGTGTTTTATTTTTCCTTAAAAATTGTAATGAAAGAACGACGTATCTGCCAAACTTACGACCTTTTGCACTTACATTTTTCTATTTCGTAATTTCAATTGATCTGTACGTTTTGACCGTTTTCAGAGCGAATGGCGTAAAAAAAAAATTGTACGACCTTTGCCACCAAAATCGCGTTTTTGGCGTTTACGACCTTATGCCATTAGACACGCGATATAATTTTCGTCGTCATTGTGGATGAAATCTGCTGATTTTCGTTGATTCGGAACTGATTTCGAAAAAGGGTATAGCCGAATCAGGGGGCAAAAACTGCCCTTTCACCAAATAGACGACGGACTTCATTTTCAGTTGGGCCTTGGTAAAAAAGGTATCCATGCCAAATTTTAGCCTTCTACCCCTTCTGTCGCGGTAGTTATGGCGAAAAAACGTGATTTTCGCGTTTTTTTTTCTATCTTTGCTAATTCATCGTATAGACCATCACCCAAAATTCATGGCCATGTATTAACATGTAAGAAATGTAGAGAAAAATGTTCAGAGGTTCGGCACTGCGGATCCGATCTTTAAAAAATTCCTAAAGATTTAAATACGGTGTTCTCAGTGGATTTTCGCGAGGCACTAAGTTCCAATAATTTTGTTTACAAATGTCGATCACTTCCGCCCAATTTCTCATATTAGCCTTCGCTTCACTTCTGGTGCGTCATGCTGAAAAAAAATGAAGAAACCTTTGGGAATTTAAAAAAAATCTGATTTCGTACCCAAGGAAGTGTAAACATATTTTCGCATGTATTTTGATCACCTTCTTCTGTACGGATTTTTTCAAGCCAATCGTTAGGGATTTATGGGCTATACCTTTCGCGTCAAGAGTTAGGAAGAGCAAGAAACTGTTGAAAAAAATTTGAAAAACTTCAAAAACTAGAATAAATATGAATGGTACCCATACAGCCAAGCAATGTTGCAGCAATGTTGCATATCGCCCATTATCATTAGCAACATTTCTTTGCTGTATGGGAAGTGAATATGCAGGAGGGATATTCCTCTACTTTATTGAAGTTAAGGGGGTACATACACCTCAAAATGTCGAGAGAGTCAAAACTGCCAAAGGTCAATTTTAATATTTTAGAATGTTTTTCACACGATTTTGGGTACACATTTCTTTTTGTCTACGATGCACGGAATAAAATCTATCGGTCGATCGATTCAAGTTTTTTAAGGACTTAAACATCCAGTAAAGACGCCGTTTCAAAATGAACAAAGAACTTTTTGATCCGATCAAAATTGTACGAGGGGCCTTATTCTACAAATTCTTTCACGCGTATCACTGATGAAAGAGCCGAATTTCAGTTGAAACCTGCTCTCTGATTGGCCACGATGCCTTTATCACGCTTCGTCAGCGGGTGATATGTGTGAAAGGATCTTCAGAATAAGGCCCCAGATATTCATAACTTTTTCGATTAAAATAGTGCTTTTCTGTCTTCATACGTTACTTTTCATTATAACTCGAGTAAACATAAAGTTATGAAAAAGTTCTTCGTTCAAATTGAAAAGGCTTCTTTACTGAACGGCTTGAGACCAGAAAAACTAAAATCGGTCCACCGGTATATTTTATTTCGTGCATCGTAGAAAAAAAGAAATGTGATCCCAAAATCGTGTGAAAAACATTCTAAAATATTAAAATTGACTTTTGGCAGTTTTGACTCTCTCGACATTTTGAGGTGTATGTACCCCCTTAACCTCAATAAAGTAGAGGAATATCCCTCCACGTGCATATTCACTACCCATACAGCAAAGAAATGTTGTTATAATGGTAATGGGCGATATGCAACATTGCTGCAACATTGCTTTGCTTTATTGGAACCATTCATTTTTCTTCTAGTTTTTGAAGTTTTTCAAATTTTTTTCAACAGTTTCTTGCTCTTACTAACTCTTGACGCGAAAGGTATAGCCCTTAAATCCATAAGTAGCCCATAAATCCCTAACTATTGCTTGAAAAAATCCGTACAGAAGAAGGTGATCAAAATACATGCGAAAATATGTTTACACTTCCTTGGGTACGAAATCAGATTTTTTTAAATTCCCAAAGGTTTCTTCATTTTTTTTCAGCATGACGCACCAGAAGTGAAGCGAAGGCTAATATGAGAAATTGGGCGGAAGTGATCGACAGTTGTAAACAAAATTATCGGAACTTAGTGCCTCGCGAAAATCCACTGAGAACACCGTATTTAAATCTTTAGGAATTTTTTAAAGATCGGATCCGCAGTGCCGAACCTCTGAACATTTTTCTCTACATTTCTTACATGTTAATACATGGCCATGAATTTTGGGTGATGGTCTATACGATGAATTAGCAAAGATAGAAAAAAAAATGCGAAAATCACGTTTTTTCGCCATAACTACAGCGACAGAAGGGGTAGAAGGCTGAAATTTGGCATGGATACCTTTTTTGCCAAGGCCCAACTGAAAATGAAGTCCGTCGTCTATTTGGTGAAAGGGCACTTTTTGCCCCCTGATTCGGCTATACCCTTTTTCGAAATCAGTTCCGAATCAACAAAAATCAGCAGATTTCATCCACAATGACGACGAAAATTATATCGCGTGTCTAATGGCATAAGGTCGTAAGCGCCAAAAACGCGATTTTGGTGGCAAAGGTCGTACAATTTTTTTTTTTTTACGCCATTCGCTCTGAAAACGGTCAATACGTACAGATCAATAGAAATTACGAGATCGAAAAATGTAAGTGCAAAAGGTCGTAAGCTTGGCGGATACGCGTTCCTTCATTACAATTTTTAAGGAAAAATAAAAAACAACGTGAAGGAAAAACGTCGTGAGCGCCATTGTTTTCATAATTTTTAATGACTTTTCCAAATAGTTGTAAAAACTCGTAAAACGCAAAGATAAATTGAAAGAACGACCATTTAAAAAAATTCGATAAAAATATTGGTAGTTAATAGCAGAAGGTCGTAAGCGCCATTTTGATTTTTTTTTCAATTTTTCATGATTTTCGCAAGTAGTTATAAAAGCTCGGGAAACGCAAAGAAAAGTCGAATTCGACAACGTTTCGAAAATTCATAGAAAAAAAAAACCAAGATAAAAGCAGAAGGACGTAAGCGCCAATTAAAAAAAAAATTGCTGGTTACGGCCTTCTGCTTTTAATTGACCCAATATTAAATTTCGACGATTATGAACAAATCTTCGGTTTTTTATCCCAAATACAAAAAAAAAAATAAAAATATATGACCTTTTGCCGTTACGAACAGCAAAAAGTCGTATAATGGCGCTTACGTCCTTACGCCATTAGACACGCGATATATTATGAAAAGTCAGCTGAAATCATGTATGAAATCATTTTAATTCTGTAAATCACATCGTTCATTCGATTTTTATTCATTTTTTCCTAGGATAATTAATATAGTCACATCATTTGGTTCGGAGGGCAGGGGGAACCGCCTCCGCCCGTCTTGCTCTGACCACAGGGTGACGTGCTGAGGAGGCTGCTGTGTCCTCCCATCCTGAAAGATCTACAATAGCAAAGAATCGACGGATGAGGATTAGTTTTAAGGGCGAAGTCGAGCTCAATGAATTGTCGTGTTAATGCTCCGTGAATTAATACAAATTAATCAAAATTAATAGCATGCTGGAGTCAGGCTTTACCCACCGTACCCGGTTTTCACTTGTTTTTACTGATATCAAAGCCTACGCGTCACGAACGCGAAAAAGAAGTGGTGAGGGAAATTCTATATTGAATTCCGAAGATTAATATTGCAAAACTTCTTTATTTCATGCACTAATAGAGACAGGATATGGTATTCTGCATAAAATAATAATTGTCGATGTCAATTGGTGGTCGCGGCCATATTGGGCGTTTCGCCCGTTGGACGTAGAGCCAGACGTAGCGCTGCGTTCGCAATATTTCCGAAGCGCCCTAGAGATGGTGTGGCGCGTAAATATAATCGTGCGGATCACGACAGGGACCGGTTCAAAATTATGAAAACGTCTAATTATGGAAACGCAACGATTGCTTCAACAATGGGGCAAGTGCATAAAAGTAATATCACGTATCCCGATTGTCCCCTGTCCTTTTTATTTCCGTTTCCTCCAGAACCCATTCGAACTTCACAAAACAAGGGACTCATCATACTTTTTTTAAATTATCATTATTATTATTATTATTATTATTATTTATTTATTTTTTTACAATTCAACACATTTCGAAATTCCGTTGCCACATGGCCTTCGTAATTATAGCCTTCGCGTTCGTGACGCGGAAGCTTTGATATCAGTAAAAACAAGTGAAAACCGGGTACGGTGGGTAAAGCCTGACTCCAGCATGCTCTGTTGTCGACGTGGTAGGGGGTCTCTCTACTGTGTATAAATACGATGGATCGGATGAATTCTAATCAGAAACCTATTTCTAACGAAGTAAGTGGCTACCTTCAACATGAACAAGATCGTCTGTCTTCTCGTCGCCTCGGTGGTATGCGTGGGTGTTGCCAGCGGTAAGTTGCAGATACTGATCTATTTTCCAATACAACGAAACCTCACTTATACTTATTTCAATCGGGTGCGCTAGAAAATACATACGGGGCATTCCACGCCAACTCGACCAGTGTTAAACCCCGACAATCTCAACATCATTTCATGATTTTTTTTGTAACATTCTACTCAGTAAAAAACGCGTCCTACATTTTTTTCTTAGATTTTTTTTTATCAAACCGTTAATTCGTTGTGAATTTCTGAAGTTGATTGAGAATGCCCCTTTTTAGAAATATGAACAAATTCTCAAAAATCCAGTGAATGACACAAAACAGCCCCCGTTTAGGAAAACGTGGGCCGAATTTTTTTTTTCTATTTTTTTCCCTCAATTCGGAATTTCCTCATTTTTGAAACTAAAATTGAGTGAAACAAAAAAAAAAATAGAAAAAAAATGCGGCCCACATTTTCCTAAACGGGAGCTGTTTTATGTCATCCACTGGATTTTTGAGAATTTTTCAGATTTTTAAAAACGGGCATTCTCAATCAACTTCAAAAATTCATAACAAATTAACGGTTTGTCAAAAAACTAAAAAAAAAACTAAAAATTTCGGACGCGTTAATTACTGAGTAGAATGTTAGGAAAAAACATGGGATGATTTTGACATGGTCGGGGTTTATTACTGGTCGAGTTGGCGTGGAATGCCCCATAGGTACATATAAGTGAGAATAACGTAAAAAAAAAATAATAATCAAGAGTCAAGTGGTTCGATAGCTTCCACGTCAGCATTGCAATTATTCAGACGCACACATCATCAACAGGTGAAAAAAAACCTGTTTCGTAGATAAACGTAGAAATATTTTTGCATCAAGGAGTAAAATATTCTCGATACAGCAAGGATACAATATTGAATTCTTGATTTCAATTTCCAACAGCCAAACTAGAACTCATGGACGTATATCGAAAGCAATCAATTTTTCAAGTATTGTGTCTCGAAATATTTAACGGTATACTTATTTTGCAGCAATTATTCTGCAGACTTATCGAATCGTTATGCCTACATTTTAGTATCACAGGAAGTAAAATTTAAAACCGTAAAATGGTACTAAAGTGGAAAATCGACCATTCGTCGATCTTATGTATATCAAGAGCAATCAACTTTTGAAGTGTTGTGTCACGAAATATTTAACAGCACACTTAACACTTTTTAGCACGTATGTTCTGCAGGTGGTAAGATTCATTGAATCGTTAAAAATAAAAACTATGCGTACGTCATCACGATATAGATAAAATGTGTTTTCGGAACGTTATGCTCTCTGTTTGGAACCATTTTATTCTCTACATTTTATGCTACACGGAATGTTCAAACCATTCTCAACATGTCAGGTTCCACTCGATTCGTCAAGTATTGTCATGATATCCTGATTTTTGTTTCAGGAGGCCACCCAACCGAGGCTGCTTTCAGCGGTGAGTTAAAGTACAGAGATTTTAGATAATGGCAGATATTCACTTGTTGTTCGAATTTAGCTCAAGCGAGTCGAGCACCGCGGAATCAGTTTTTCAAGTATTGTGTCTCGAAATATTTAACGGTATACTTATTTTGCAGCAAGTATTCTGCAGACTTATCGAATCGTTATGCCTACATTTTAGTATCACAGGAAGTAAAATTTAAAACCGTAAAATGGTACGGAAGTGGAAAATCGACCATTCGTCGATCTTATGTATATCAAGAGCAATCAACTTTTGAAGTGTTGTGTCACGAAATATTCAACAGTATACTTATTTTGCAGCAATTATTCTGCAGACTTATCGAATCGTTATGCCTACTTTTTAGTATCACAGGAAGTAAAATTTAAAACCGTAAAATGGTACGGAAGTGGAAAATCGACCATTCGTCGATCTTATGTATACCCGACTGGAAATTTTGTTAAGGCAGTGATAAGGTCCTGGCCAGGTTTGCCCTACTGCCCGATCAGGCTCACATCAGGTAAAGTGATCAGGCCCACATCAGGTGGAGTGATCGGGCCCTGACCTCGTTTGTAACGCAGCGTTCCACAAGAGCCTGATCAGGCACCCTGCTCCGGCCGCCGTCAAGGTTATCGATCAGGGACGGATCAGGCCGCCTGATCCGGGTGTCGGTCAGGCCCACATTAGATTTACTGATCAGGCTTTCTGGTCAAGCCCTGATTATATTCGTGAATCTGTGTGTTCATTATTAAACAATAAAAATATCATTACAAAATAAAAATTTTGTGTTTTGAGTAAGCTGAACCACTCATACTCGACCCCATACCGACGTTAGAACGCAATTTTACTTCAGAAAAACTTCGCATTATTTTGACCTAACCGGGTTTCGATCCAGGACCTATCGCTCGCTCGCATTACTAATCGCACGCCCTACCTATTACGCCAAACTACTTATTGGATATTAGGAAAACTTTGACCTATTAATAATAAGAGCTTCTAGCATGGTAATATAAATGATTATCCTGTGTGGTACCAGCGGGTTGAAAGCGTAACAAATGGGTGTATATTATGGATGAATGTTACACTTGGCGTAAAACGCGTAATAAAGAATGCCTGTTAGCAACCTGACCAGGGTTCTAGCAGGCACGCCTCAATAAGGGCCCTATCAGGCTAAACGGACCAGGGGCCCAACAGGTACACCTTAGTAACAAATACCAGAGCTTGCCCCGATCAGGGGTTCAACAGGCTTGCCTCACTGAGGTAAGCCTGATGCTCACCTGATCAGGACCTTATCAGCTATACCGTAATGAGGCAAACATGATTTCAACCTGATCGGGGCCTGGTCGGACGAAAGGCTAGCCTGATTAAATTTCCAGTCGGGTTGTTTGGAACCATTTTATTCTCTACATTTTATGCTACACGGAATGTTCAAACCATTTACAACATGTCAGGTTCCACTCGATTCGTCAAGTATTGTCATGATGTCCTGATTTTTGTTTCAGGAGTCCACCAATCCCAGGCTTTCATCAACAGTGAGTTAAACATACAGAGATTTTCGATAGTGACAGATATTCGCTTGTTGTTCGAATTTAGCTCAAGCGAGTCGAGCACCGCGGAATCAATTTTTCAAGTATTGTGTAACGGAATATTTAACAGCACACTTAACATTTTTTAGCACGTATGTTCTGCAGGTGGTAAGATTCATTGAATCGTTAAAAATAAAAACTATGCGTACGTCATCACGATATAGATAAAATGTGTTTTTGAACGTTATGCTCTTTGTTTGGAACCATTTTATTCTCTACATTTTATGCTACACGGAATGTTCAAACCATTCTCAACATGTCAGGTTCCACTCGATTCGTCAAGTATTGTCATGATATCCTGATTTTTGTTTCAGGAGTCGCTCCAACCGAGGCTACCGTCAGCGGTGAGTTAAAGATACAGAGATTTTTGATAATGGCAGATATTCACTTGTTGTTCGAATTTAGCTCAAGCGAGTCGAGCACCGCGGAATCAATTTTTCAAGTATTGTGTCTCGAAATATTTAACGGTATACTTATTTTGCAGCAATTATTCTGCAGACTTATCGAATCGTTATGCCTACATTTTAGTATCACAGGAGGTAAATTTTAAAACCGTAAAATGGTACTAAAGTGAAAAATCGACCATTCGTCGATCTTATGTATATCAAGAGCAATCAACTTTTGAAGTGTTGTGTCACGAAATATTCAACAGTATACTTATTTTGCAGCAATTATTCTGCAGACTTATCGAATCGTTATGCCTACTTTTTAGTATCACAGGAAGTAAAATTTAAAACCGTAAAATGGTACGGAAGTGGAAAATAGACCATTCGTCGATCTTATGTATATCAAGAGTAATCAACTTTTAAAGTGTTGTGTCACGAAATATTCAACAGTATACTTATTTTGCAGCAATTATTCTGCAGACTTATCGAATCGTTATGCCTACTTTTTAGTATCACAGGAAGTAAAATTTAAAACCGTAAAATGGTACGGAAGTGGAAAATAGACCATTCGTCGATCTTATGTATATCAAGAGCAATCAACTTTTGAAGTGTTGTGTCACGAAATATTTAACAGTATACTTATTTTGCAGCAATTATTCTGCAGACTTATCGAATCGTTATGCCTACATTTTAGTATCACAGGAAGTAAAATTTAAAACCGTAAAATGGTACTGAAGTGGAAAATCGACCATTCGTCGATCTTATGTATATCAAGAGCAATCAACTTTTGAAGTGTTGTGTCACGAAATATTCAACAGTATACTTATTTTGCAGCAATTATTCTGCAGACTTATCGAATCGTTATGCCTACTTTTTAGTATCACAGCAAGTCAAATTTAAAACCGTAAAATGGTACGGAAGTGGAAAATAGACCATTCGTCGATCTTATGTATATCAAGAGCAATCAACTTTTGAAGTGTTGTGTCACGAAATATTCAACAGTATACTTATTTTGCAGCAATTACTCTGCAGACTTATCGAATCGTTATGCCTACTTTTTAGTATCACAGGAAGTAAAATTTAAAACCGTAAAATGGTACGGAAGTGGAAAATAGACCATTCGTCGATCTTATGTATATCAAGAGCAATCAACTTTTGAAGTGTTGTGTCACGAAATATTTAACAGTATACTTATTTTGCAGCAATTATTCTGCAGACTTATCGAATCGTTATGCCTACATTTTAGTATCACAGGAAGTAAAATTTAAAACCGTAAAATGGTACTGAAGTGGAAAATCGACCATTCGTCGATCTTATGTATATCAAGAGCAATCAACTTTTGAAGTGTTGTGTCACGAAATATTCAACAGTATACTTATTTTGCAGCAATTATTCTGCAGACTTATCGAATCGTTATGCCTACTTTTTAGTATCACAGGAAGTAAAATTTAAAACCGTAAAATGGTACGGAAGTGGAAAATAGACCATTCGTCGATCTTATGTATATCAAGAGCAATCAACTTTTGAAGTGTTGTGTCACGAAATATTCAACAGTATACTTATTTTGCAGCAATTATTCTGCAGACTTATCGAATCGTTATGCCTACATTTTAGTATCACAGGAAGTAAAATTTAAAACCGTAAAATGGTACGGAAGTGGAAAATCGACCATTCGTCGATCTTATGTATATCAAGAGCAATCAACTTTTGAAGTGTTGTGTCACGAAATATTTAACAGTATACTTATTTTGCAGCAATTATTCTGCAGACTTATCGAATCGTTATGCCTACTTTTTAGTATCACAGGAAGTAAAATTTAAAACCGTAAAATGGTACGGAAGTGGAAAATAGACCATTCGTCGATCTTATGTATATCAAGAGCAATCAACTTTTGAAGTGTTGTGTCACGAAATATTTAACAGCACACTTAACATTTTGTAGCACGTATGTTCTGCAGGTGGTAAGATTCATTGAATCGTTAAAAATAAAAACTATGCGTACGTCATCACGATATAGATAAAATGTGTTTTCGGAACGTTATGCTCTCTGTTTGGAACCATTTTATTCTCTACATTTTATGCTACACGGAATGTTCAAACCATTCTCAACATGTCAGGTTCCACTCGATTCGTCAAGTATTGTCATGATATCCTGATTTTTGTTTCAGGAGCCCACCCAACCCAGGCTACCATCAACGGTGAGTTAAAGATACAGAGATTTTCGATAGTGACAGATATTCACTTGTTGTTCGAATTTAGCTCAAGCGAGTCGAGCACCGCGGAATCAATTTTTCAAGTATTGTGTCTCGAAATATTTAACGGTATACTTATTTTGCAGCAATTATTCTGCAGACTTATCGGATCGTTATGCCTACATTTTAGTATCACAGGAAGTAAAATTTAAAACCGTAAAATGGTACTAAAGTGGAAAATCGACCATTCGTCGATCTTATGTATATCAAGAGCAATCAACTTTTGAAGTGTTGTGTCACGAAATATTTAACAGCACACTTAACATTTTGTAGCACGTATGTTCTGCAGGTAGTAAGATTCATTGAATCGTTAAGAATAAAAATTACGTACGTCCTCACGGTATAGATAAAACGTGTTCTTTGAACGTTATGCTCTTTATTTGGAACCATTTTATTCTCTACATTTTATGCTACACGGAATGTTCAAACCATTTTCAACATGTCAGGTTCCACTCGATTCGTCAAGTATTGTCACGATATCCTGATTTTTGTTTCAGGAGTCGACCGAACCAAGGATATCAAACTCGAAGGTGAGTTAAAGATACAGAGATTTTCGATAATGACAGATATTCACTGGTTGTTCGAATTTACAACGTGATGTTCTTTGTTTGGAACCATTTTATTCTCTACATTTTATGCTACACGGAATGTTCAAACCATTTTCAACATGTCAGGTTCCACTCGATTTGTCAAGTATTGTCATGATATCCTGATTTTTGTTTCAGGAGGCCGCCCACCCGGTAGCCGTAACAAAATCAAACGTAAGTTAAAGATACAGAGATTTTCGATAATGACAGATATTCACTTGTTGTTCGAATTTATAACGTTATGCTCTTTGTTTGGAACCATTTTATTCTCTACATTTTATGCTACACGGAAAGTTCAAACCATTTTCAACATGTCAGGTTCCACTCGATTCGCCAAGTATTGTCATGATATCCTAATTTTTGTTTCAGAAGTCGACCCAGCCGCGGGTCCCAGCACCAACAGTGAGTTAAAGATACAGAGATTTTCGATATTGACAGATATTCACTTGTTGTTCGAATTTATAACGTTATGCTCTTTGTTTGGAACCATTTCATTCTCTACATTTTATGCTACACGGAATGTTCAAACCATTTTCAACATATCAGGTTCCACTCGATTCGTCAAGTATTGTCATGATATCCTGATTTTTGTTTCAGAAGTCGATCCAAATAAGGATTTCATCAACGGTGAGTTAAAGATACAGAGATTTTCGATAATGACAGATATTCACTTGTTGTTCGAATTTATAACGTTATGCTCTTTGTTTGGAACCATTTCATTCTCTACATTTTATGCTACACGGAATGTTCAAACCATTTTCAACATGTCAGGTTCCACTCGATTCGTCAAGTATTGTCATGATATCCTGATTTTTGTTTCAGAAGTCGATCCAGCCATGGCTACACGACTCAAAGGTGAGTTAAAGATACAGAGATTTTCGATAATGACAGATATTCACTTGTTGTTCGAATTTAGCTCAAGCGAGTCGAGCACCGCGGAATGACGACTTAATCACAGTCCTCTTTGCTTAAATTTCAGCTGCCGTGAGAAGTGTCAACACCGCTCTGTCAGCACTTACGGAAGATATTAAACGGTTGCCCGCCAGTAAGTTCAAAACAATGTCACCCAATGAAGATATTCAAGTCATAGCTACTAAGGCATGCGTCAAATATAGACAAACTACAATAATGTCATGGTGTTATACCTATTTCATTTTAAGATAGCGGAGCCAAGCTGACCAACGCAGATGCTAGTAAGTGATGAGTGGATACACTTACTTGACCAATTTATACACGGAAAGAAATCTGTTGCGAATATCGCATGGGAATGTACCATGCGATATTCGCAACAGGGGTGCCATACTAAAATCGTATCGATTCATACTACTTTTGCATGAATCGATGCGATTTTAGTATGAAAGTGTCCCATGCGAGAAAGGCATGCACCGATGCGATTATCGCACGAGAGCGATGTGCTGAACGCACGAGAGCGATGCGCTGAACGCACGAGAGCGATGCGCTGAACGCACGAGAGCGATGCGCTGAACGCACGGTTACCTCCGTACTATAAACGCACGGAGGTCCATGCGAAAAGAGCACGGGTCCCGAGCGTTTCGAAGATTTACGAACTGCGCATGCTCACGGCAACCTATATCTATACCTATATGCTCACGGCAACCTATACCCCTGCCTATACCTATACCTTATATATAGGTATTTGAATTTTTTCAGATTTTTAAAAAATACCCTTTGTGAGTTATGATTTTTTTTCGACCAAAAAGAAGGACCATTTTTAAAAATCTGAAAAAATTCACAAAAATCCTCAGACTGACGTAGAACAGTCTCCCATTTGCGAGAATGTGGAACGAATTTTTTAAATATTTTTTGTTACGAATTGATTGATTTTTTTTTAATTTTTTTTTTAAGTAAACGCTACCCCCACGACTTTTATCCTTTCTGGATCTGCCAGCACTATTTTCGAATTATACGAATGGGAAGACATTGGTATTCAACTGGTCAGTTACTAGAACAATTAGTTCGATCCAGTATTCATTTTGCTCTAAGGATAAAATGTGGAAAAAATTGTTTGTTTCAAAGTGTATATCACAGAAACGATGAACACGAGCTGAAACGACCAATTTTTTCCACATTTTATCCTTGGAGCAAAATGAATACTGGATCGTAATAATTGTTCTAGTAACTGAGCAGTTGAATACCAATTTCTTCCCATTCGTATAATTCGAAAATAGTGCTGGCAGATCTAGAAAGGATAAAAGTCGTGGGTGTAGTGTTTACTTAAAAAAAAAAAGAAAAAAACCAATCAATTCGTAAAAAAATATTTAAAAAATATATAAAAAATTCGTTCCACATTCTCGCAAATGGGAGACTGTTCTACGTCAGTCTGAGGATTTTTGTGAATTTTTTCAGATTTTTAAAAATGGTCCTTCTTTTTGGTCGAAAAAAAATCATAACTCACAAAGGGTATTTTTTAAAAATCTGAAAAAATTCAGAAAAATGTTTTAGAGCAAGGGCAACAATAGGAAAAATTACGAAGCAAATCAAAAAAGTTGTGGTCTGGAGGCTAGGTGAATTGACGTGGACAGCCCCAGGTATAGGTTGCCGTGAGCATGCGCAGTTCGTAAATCTTCGAAACGCTCGGGACCCGTGCTCTTTTCGCATGGACCTCCGTGCGTTTATAGTACGGAGGTAACCGTGCGTTCAGCGCATCGCTCTCGTGCGTTCAGCGCATCGCTCTCGTGCGTTCAGCACATCGCTCTCGTGCGATAATCGCATCGGTGCATGCCTTTCTCGCATGGGACACTTCCATACTAAAATCGCATCGATTCTTGCTGAAGTAGCATGGTTATCATGCGATAATGGCAATATTCTCGTAGCTTTTTCGCATTGAACACTCCAATGCGAAAATAGCAACAGCGTCCCATGCGATATTCGCAACAGATTTCTTTCCGTGTACGTCTATCAAAACGTTCAAATTATTTTTGTCTCTATTTCTACTTCAGATTCTTTCCGGAGAAACGAAAGATATCTCGCAAACGATGTAGCTTCTATCATAAACCTTAGGAGCAGGGGTGAGTTGAAGACTTTTGCTGTTTATAATGGCATAAAGTCGTATAATTTCTTTTTCACGCCAATCGCTCTGAAAACGTTCGAAACGTATAGATCAATTGAAATTAATAAGAGATCGAAAAATGTAAGTGCAAAATGTCGTAAGTTAGGCGGATACGATCTTCTGCTTTTAACTGCGATTTTTATCATCGAATTATTCGAAACGACGCGACGTCGATTTCGATTTTTCTCTGCATTTCACGAGTTTTTATAACTATTTGGAAAAATCATTAAAAATTATGAAAAAAATGTCGCTCACGACGTTTTGCCTTTATGTTTTTCATTTTTCCTTAAAAATTGTAATGAAAGAACGACGTATCCGCCAAACTTACGACCTTTTGCACTTACATTTTTCGATCTCGTAATTTCAATTGATCTATAAGTTTTGGCCGTTTTCAGAGCGAATGGCGTGAAAAAAAAAATTATACGACCTTTAGCCACCAAAATCGCGTTTTTGGCGCTTACGACCTTATGCCATTAGACACGCGAAATGCTTTTGTGATCTACTGTTCGCTTTACATATCAGGGTGAAGTCGACGAATTGTTTCAATTGATTCCGATCAAATTTTATCGTAGGTCGATCGAGATTTCCTATTTCAATTCTTCATATTTCATTATTTTTCACTCATTGCCGTTATATCATGCGTCAATTGGTGAATTTCCACTTTGTCATGATACACATATTTTATTTTCAGGAACCGAAAGAGAAATGTCTAACAAATTCGCGAGTAAGTGACACTCATTCGGAAAATACATCAAGCCTAGCTTGCTTTTCATCCAGCTCTTGTTAGAACTGAGTGAGAGTCGAAGACGACTTGATCATAACCTCTGTATATTCCAATTTCAGATTTACTCAAGCCAGTAAATAACAAAATCATAGCCTATTTGGCAAGTAGTGCAGTGCAAGCCGAACGTGAGTTGAAGACGATTGTGCCCATCTAGAATATCAAGCACTTGAAAATTGTCTAAATTATTGAGGTATCTTTTAATTTCCAGCTCCCAACAGTGAGATCAAAGATGCTCTGACCAAAATAAGTCATTCAATCGTCGCAGTAAAGTTCCGAATCGATGCGATTTTGAATGCTGCTTTCAAGCTTGCCGAAAGTAAGTTGAGAACAATCGTACCGTTAGAAATATAATTGTCATACTGAGATCTATCGTTTGCTACAAACCGAATTCCAATTAGGCTTTCATAAATTGATCTATTTCCTTAACCTCCAGTTAGGCAAACGTATTTGATACTCAACATTCGATCCCTGATTTCAATTGTACCACCAGTTTAGTACTGCTAGACTACGATCCTGAATATTTGGACTTTTTACATTATTTCCAACATCAACTAAAATATGATGATTTCTTAAATTATACTTTCAGTGTGCTCTGGTAATTGCCATTGAATCGTAATTTCACTTTCTCAGGTGGATCTGGATCTGGATCTGGATCTGGTTCTGGATCCAATTCTCCATCTGGATCTGGATCTGGTTCTGGATCCAATTCTCCATCTGGATCTGGATCTGGTTCTGGATCCAATTCTCCATCTGGATCCAATTCTCCATCTGGATCTGCTCCATCGGGATCTGGATCTGGATCCAGATTTCCATCTGGATCTGGATCCAGAGTTCCATCTGGATCTGGATCCAGATTTCCATCTGAATCTGGATCTGGATAATCATAAATCCCATGCCAGTCCAGCTGAACCGAAGCAGCGGAAGAGGCTATTGGTGAGTGTCATCGACAGTATCTGCACCTGATACGAAGATGATGAATATATTTATTCACTAATTTTGGTGAATCTATTCGCAGCCCACTTCTTAGCAGCTATCGCGGAGCGGAATATTCGGAACCGCTTGTGCTAATCTGAAGAACTTTTTGTGGAAGAACGTAAATCATCTGCTGGACGAGAGACTACCACTTTCTTCCAGCACGTCTTCCAATTGATTACTGAATATGTATATACCAGTGACAATAAATAATAGCTGCATAAGATTGTGATAGCAATAAAAATCAATTTCGAAAATATTCATTCGCTGTATCGTATTAATTTTCCCATTTCCCAACACAGATTCCGAATACAAGAGAATAAAATTCAGAGGCCCTTATAAAAACGATTACTTTTTCCTTCCGAGTCACGTGACATGGTAAAAGGTTTTTTTATTTGCAACAACTGCATGAAAAGTTGGATTCCGGTCGGACCGCTAAACCGATTTGGATGAAATTTGCAAGGCATACTGTTCTTATTCCGAGGCTGTGCCAATAAAGTTTTCAAACGTCGCTCGCTAACCATGTTTCAATACAAAATACCGTGAGGAATATTACGATACAGACAATTAGTCACTGATTATCCGAAAATAGTGATTCAAAAACCGAAAGACGTTGAGAATGATATCCAAACGAGAAGAGTCGGTGCCTCCCCGGTGCTGCACCCCCTATCTTAAAGACATGACATGATTTTTCCACTCAAAATTAAGTCACCTTATGGCATCAACGGTCCTTCGATAATCTTCAGTCATTTCGTATCTAGATATGGTATAGAGGACATTTCAATGACGGGATTCGCTTACCCCGATTGTCGAGTCTGATTCACATTGTATTGACGCAAGTACTTGAATCGTTAATTCGTGATCACTTCTGAATATTCAATAAAGTTTTATCATCGCCTGTACGTGATATTGATATAGTTGTGCATCGTGGACTACGAATACCTAAATTAAAATATTATTTTGTTCAGAGGCGGGTGCCTAATTGGCGTTCACATCATCTGAATTTAACTAAAATTTCTTGACGTTCATCGTTCTTTGTCACAGTTTGTGCATTTTTTTTTCACTTACATTCCCTCAAAATCCGAAGAGAGATTTCAATAATTCAGAAAATCAACCGAATGACGCGCATTATCTTGAAAATCGGAAAAACTCATTTTCTTGAAAATGAAACTACTTTTTCCAATAAGTATTTCACACCGTATGTAGGATGATATGACTCATAGGTTCTGTGAGTTTCATTGTTGCTGAAGCATCGCTTCATACCGAAAAAATATATTTTTTTTTTCCATACATGAACGGAAAGGCCGATTTTGCTACCTGTTTCCGGGGAGCAAACAGTGGTTTTACCGACCGGGAAGTCTTCTCTCCCGGTAAGTCTTTCTTCCCCGGTCTTTCTTCCCTGAATCTCTTTCTTCCCTTAAACTCTTTCCTCCCTGCTTTTAGTTCCCGTACCAGCGGCACTACACTTCAGCCACATAACGTCAAATGATCACCGTTTTGCCCGCAAAATCGACCTTTCCGTTCATGGTGTGAAAAATACAGTGTACACCGCAGTGATCGCGAGACTTTTCACTCCCTCGGTGTAGGTTGCTACCCTCGTGTTCGGCTCGCCGAGTCCTTTTCATAATTTTTAATGATTTTTCCAAATAGTTGTAAAAACTAGTAAAACGCAAAGATAAATTGAAAGAACGACCATTTGAAAAAATTCGATAAAAAATATTGGTATATATAAGCGCCATCTTGATTTTTTTTTTCAATTTTTAATGATTTTTTCAAATAGTTGTAAAAACTCGTGAAACGCACAAAGAAAAATCGAAATCGACGTCGTTTCGAAAAATTCGATAAAAAAATCGAAGTTAAAAGCAGAAGGTCGTATCCGCCCAATTTACGACCTTTTGCACTTACATTTTTCGATCTCGTAATTTCAATTGATCTATACGTTTCGAACGTTTTCAGAGCGAATGGCGTGAAAAAAAAAATTATACGACTTTATGCCATTATAAACAGCAAAACGTCGTATAATGGCGCTTACGTCCTTATGTCATTAGACGCGATATACCGGGTGATTTACTCTTCATTGGAAAAACTAGAAAATCAAATTTTTTGGGAAATTCTAAGAACAAAAGTCTTTGGCGAAATTTCTGAGGTGCCTTCAGTTTTCGAGTGAGAAATTATTTAAATGAACCAATTAAAGGCCTGTTACAAGCTTTAAATGGTGCACCGATTCGTGTGTGCAATTGCATTTCGCCTTGACCGCATTTCGCTATGACGTTGGGAGGAGAGGACTGCATTTGGGCTCAAGCACTATTTCGCTATGCCGTCCGGAGGGCAGGATCGCATTGTTTTTCATCAAGTAAAATTATGCCGTCTGGATCTGAGGATCACATCTATGTTTGAGCGAGTGAAATTATGCCGATGTGAGAAGAGAAGCGGATTTGGGCTCCATCGAAATCCACCATGCCGCTGGGAGGAGGGGACCACTTTTCACCGTGACCGCATTTCACTATGCCCCTGGGAGAAGAGAAGCTGCGACCTGCTTCCATTTCGCGAAGGCGAAGGTTTCCTTGTTGAAACAGAAAAAAATTGGAATTAGTCGCATTGCAATTGTATTCGAATACCATGCCCCGAACTTAACCTGTTAACTCACCTTCGGCGCTTTAAAAAGACTTGTTTCTTACTTTTCGTTTTCTATCAGCTCTAATCGCACTTCTACTCCCCGTGGTGTAACTCGGAATCGCGCACGTCTTACCCATTTTTATCACAAAATTACTCCCACACTAACGATTTGAAATTTGAATCTGCGTGCTCACAAGTCATAACACTAGAGTTACGCGGTATCTGAATCTGATGCAGCGTTGCCAACTCAAAATCCCGGCGTGTCACTAGCGCGAGCTGAAAAGGTCACCGTTTAGGAGAAAAATTCACCAGATTCCTGTCCATGTGAACATAGGATTTTAATAGCAACGGAACGGTTTACTAACACAACCGTGCAGTTAACCTCTAAACGCTACGCAATACCGCAACAAGTATTTCATTATTAGCGGATGGTCAAGATTTATTGACGGGCTGTAACCTGTAAATAATCCAAGATGCATGCAAATTTGAATATTGGTTATATCACATGCATTTACAATTATTTACATACATTTCATTGTGTATGGAATATGGATAAATAGAAACAAAAGATCTCAAGATACAAGACTATCTCAGTGCCCCGCACTGATCTCTATAATACACTGGATGGGGGATACGCGGCTCTACTATAGGCAACGTTTGAAATCACTTGAACGTCAGCGGTCGCCATTTTGTCTTGGACGAAGTGACACATTTTAGCGGCAAATTGAAATAATATTAATGGTTAGTTAGCTAAGTTAGCGGTATTATATAAAATACCTAACGGAGGGACTGATTAATGAAGAGTATGGCCTATTAGATATCCAAAATATCCCAAAGAGGCATGTTACATACAATACTAGGTAATGCGAGTAATAATTATAACGCTTCAAATATTATGAAAATGGAAAGATGACATTTTCATTATATTTTAGGAACGGATACACATCAAACCGTAGCATATGTTATAAAATAATCGTGAGCTTTGAAGATATCGATGGAAGGTAGTAAATACCAAGGATATTGGAGCTCAAAAACTGATCGGTACTCTAACCTCATTCATCGTTATCAATATCACAACTATGATGCGATTTATTCCCATTTGGAATGAATATCTACGAGTGGAAAATCTTTTCAATGCCAGCTCTACATATTTTTGCCGGAAAGCACGCAAGCTGCACGCAAGTATGTATAATTTTTCGAATAATTAAAAAGTCATCTGATTAACGCGGTAAGTAACTTAGTCACGTGGGTGGCACAGAGCCCAAAAACAAATGGCCGCCACTAGCATTCATGTGGTCACAGGCATTTCAACCGATCCCCCATCCAGTGTATTATAGAGATCAGTGGTGCCCCGGGAATATTATTTATTCATTCAATTGTTCAATTCTTCACTCAACAATACTGTCCTCGTTGCGTTTTCGCACACAGATACACACGTACGGCAAATCACTAGGTTCGGACGACACATGACGAATTCTCGTAATGCACTCGGAACCACTGATCTCTATTATACACTGGATAGCGGACGGGTACCCTTTCTGCCGCAAGAGCGTGAGGCAACTTGGTGCCGGGCGAGGGGACTTGGGGGAAGGAGGAGCGGGGCGAACTGGTTCTCTATTTACAGCGGGAAATTCAAACGGGTTGAGGGTTGCGACTCTCATATTACAAGGAAAACCAACGTATACGATTCAAAAATTGAGATTTTGTGGAGTTGTAACGGGTGCTTCTTGGATCGATTAGAAACGATCCTTGAAGTGTTCTGAATTGTTTGTTCGCAAGTTCGTTACGGGAGGATTCTCACCAATCCTGACTTTAACAGAATTCGTGGATTTGAAGTGACGAAAAATGAATCCGGTTTAATACAATACGAGTCTTTTTCAAAATGTTCCTTGTAGACGTTGATGTTGCTGTTATTGAAAACTGGTGTTATTTTCAGGATGTGTCGTAGAAGAAGTATTCCTAAAGGATATTATCCAGGATGTCTTCTACTATAGATCTTGACTACTCCAGTTAGTTGATTCAGCAACTAGAAATCCCCAGGAGTCCCAACTGGAGATTTCTTAACGTAAGAAACGATTCTCCATGTAACATTTTTCAAGATACTCTCTGCAGAATATTTTCAGAAGATTTAATGAAGAAGAACGATCGAATCAATTAACTTTGTATTTTATTAGTTACAAGTTTTAAAATACGTCATCTCATTTCTTCTATCTTTTGGGAACTCAAAATGTTCTCGAAACTAACAAATGAAACTATCCAAATAAAAAGCAACTCTTTCTTTCTTCTTTCTTCCAACTAGACTCCAATGCCTACTCTTTCGTCTGTCTGTGAATTCACCAGAGCACAGCTTCCTCCAATCGAAGTGTCCTCTCGATGATCTCAGAGTCAGACTTCATGGTTGTCCAGTTGAGCATTCACGTAGCTTAAGAGAAGGAAAGAACAACCCTTCTCAGACCTCCCCCAGACCACACAATTTGAAAAAGTTCAAATTTCTGGTATGGCAAGCGGACCAAGAAAAGGCCTCAACTCAACAACATTTCTCGTGCCAAATTCCTCTCCTTCGAGAGTCTCGAGTAGATAGGCATTTACTCTTTTAATACTCTTAACACGAAACGGCCCCTCAAAAATCAGAAAGAGTTTCTTAATTTTCTTTCGTTGAAAATCAGACAACTTTCTGTTTTTAATCAAAACCAAATCTCCAATAGAGAAAACCCTGTGGTTCAGACTCTTCCTGTCATGTTTATCATTTCTCAACTTAGAGACAGAGAGGTTAAACTTTCTAGCCTCTTCTCTCTTTTTATCAATGGAAACTGGGTTGGTTTCACTAGTCAAAGGAAACCTAGAGTTTATAAGCTCAGTGCTACCCTGAACGTGCATCAACTCTCTGGGAGAAAAACCAGTGGATGAATGATAAGTATCATTGTAAACCCGTTCTACCGGTAAAACCCACTTCACCCAGTTTGTATGTCTGCGGTATGACAAAAGGCCCGAAAAACTCTGCCAATTTCTCTCATAACTCTTTCTACAGGATTTGACTGAGGATGATAGACAGCTGTCTTTGAGGAAACAACTTCCTCATCTAGGAGAAAATCCTCCCAACTACCTGAGATAAATTGACCACCATGATCTGTGAGAAAGGCTTTGGGTTTCCCCACATCGACAAAAAATGTATCGGCTGTCACAGAAATTAATGTTTCGGGTTTAAGGCTTTTAACAACATAAAGTTTGATGAACTTCGAGAATATGTCCATAAAAACAATTACATGTTTTGATCCGTGTTTCCCAGTTGGTAATGGACCAAAATAATCGATAGAAACTAATTCTAAAAGATAATTTGCCATTACAGATTGAGATTTTCCTTCCGAAGGTTGCTGGAAAAATTTAGAATTTTGACAAAGTTCGCAACAGCGAATTACCTCGTTGACCTTAAGTTCGGCATTTGGAAAATAAAAGGTTTTGTTGATGAAATGAAGAACCTTCTTGGACCCAAAATGAAGTAGTTTTCTATGAGTCGTCGAAATCAAATCGTGTCGTAAAATCTGAGTAACCCATACACGCCAACCGCATTTAGTCCTCACATAGAGTATAGAACCTTTAATTCGCCACTCTTTCTTTGATACAGACAAATTATCGTGAACTTCTGTTAGAATAATATCTCTGGAAGAGAGGAACGAAGATACAATGCGATTCAATACACGTTGGTAATTCGACTCTACTTCAACCTCCTGTAAGGGAAGAACTTTGAATGTTTTATATTGGGTTAAAGTGCTTTGAATTTCTTCATCTTCTCTGTCTTTAATCTCCGGGTATCGAGACAGAGCATCTGCAACGACATTAATTTTACCGAGAATATATTCAATCCGAATGTTAAATTGTTGTACAAGCAAAGCCCACCGTGTAATTCGACTATTGGTCAGTTTACAAGTTAATAAAAACTCCAGAGCTTTATGATCTGTACGAAGTCTAACAACAGATCCTAATAAATAAATTCTCCACTTCATGAGAGCGTTTACAATGGCAAGAAGTTCCTTCTCTGTGGTAGTATAATTCAGTTCACCTCCTCTGAGTGTTCTACTGGTATAGGCGATAGTCCTAGAATTGTTTTCTTTGTCAAATTGATAAAGCTTAGCGCCTAATCCATGATCTGAGGCATGTTCTAGTTTTGGGATTGTCTCAACTTCATCTTTCCCCTCTCCTAGAGGTTTAATGAAAGAACAAGTATGGTTGTTTGTTTTGTTTGAATTCAAAGGAACAGAAATTTCTGCATTGCGTAAAACTCCCTTTGCAAAATCAATACTTAGTGCATTCTCGTTCAACCAATCTATTCCCAGTATCATAGGTTGAATCAACTTTGGTACTACTATTAAAATGATAAGAAATTTCCATGTTTCTATCTGCAATTCCAGTTGGATCTGTTTTGTTATTAACTTGGATTTGTTACCCATCGCTCCTTGTAACAAAATCCCAGTCAAAGGAAATTGATGAATTCTATCTCTTTTAATATCTAGTTTCTGATAGAAATCCTCCGAAATACAGGAAATTTCTGCTCCCGTGTCAATTAGTGCTTCCATTTTTTTACCGAAAAGTTCGATTGATACATATGGACGTCTATTACTCAGCTTCGAGCCACTGTTCTCACATTTTCGATTTAAGTCTTTTCCAACGTTCCAGCGATTGCAATGATGAAACGATTCCCTACCGGAACTAATAAGGAACCTACTTCTAGTTTTCCGAAATCTGTGTTTCAATTTGATAATTCTCTCCTTCGCACGGAAGATCTTCTTGTCTACTCTGAGTTTCTAGAATTTGAACTTTCCGTTTGTCGAAATTCTGTCCCGACGGAAAAAACGTTCCTTGGAGAATCGTTTCTTACGTTAAGAAATCTCCAGTTGGGACTCCTGGGGATTTCTAGTTGCTGAATCAACTAACTGGAGTAGTCAAGATCTATAGTAGAAGACATCCTGGATAATATCCTTTAGGAATACTTCTTCTACGACACATCCTGAAAAAAACACCAGTTTTCAATAACAGCAACATCAACGTCTACAAGGAACATTTTGAAAAAGACTCGTATTGTATTAAACCGGATTCATTTTTCGTCACTTCAAATCCACGAATTCTGTTAAAGTCAGGATTGGTGAGAATCCTCCCGTAACGAACTTGCGAACAAACAATTCAGAACACTTCAAGGATCGTTTCTAATCGATCCAAGAAGCACCCGTTAAAGAGTTACGTTAAAAAGGGATATAATATGTTTCATTGTCAGTCGAGAGTAATAAAAAAAAACAATCACGCCCGTCGAGCAGGTCTCATTTTATTTTCGTTCATACAGGATCATGTAACCGTTGATTGAGAATCAACGACGCAACATATAGGTGATTACGTTTATGGGACAATGCTGAATAAATTCGATTTCTGAAAAGTTAGCTCGTCGTCGAAAATCAAATATAGGTTATGTTGTGAATAATATAGAATATTAATAATGATAATAATAACTCGGTATAAAACAGCAATTGATTATTAAAATATATATAATTGTTTTTGACCGAATAAGCAAATCTGTAAATCAAAATCATTGAATCAGTACTCCTAACCTCAAACGCAATAATTATTCGTCTATTGTGCGTGTACTAACGATTTATATTCATTTACTTACCTGTGAAAGGCCCTCTTAAAATTGGTACTTGAACTTTTTTTTACAGTATGAACACTTTACCATCTTGCGCTATGAAGATATTTCATTACTGTAAATAAAACTGTTTTGGCGAAATCCACGCTCCCATTCATCAGCGCACGGGCGCCCGTGAATCTGTTCTCAATTTAAACTGCCCGCTGTAAATAGGGAACCAGCAAATGGCGCTGTTCAATTGGCTTCACTCGACGGGCGCAGTCCGCCATCCAGTGTATAAGGCTGCCGTCCCATGGCCCGGAATTTGTTCCGTCTCCACGAACCCGGAATCCAGTGACTTTTCAAGCGCCAATCAGAGGCGTTCCGGCGCCACTGATTTACGGGATACATTTCTCCTACTGTCCCATGGTACGGAATTGACACGCACGGAACGATCGCCGGCGAATTGCGATCGTTCCTTTTAGCGCTGAATTCGAAATACGCTACTGTGATTGGGTGTCGGCACTTCCGGGCTTGTGAATTCCGTGTCATGGGACACCCGATGCTGGCAGGCACGGATTCGTGTCACCCACACAAGCATATGTATTGTTTAGATGCACGTGCGCGCTAAACCTCTGTTTTGGTAAATGAATTGTAATATTATTAAGAATAAATGGATGCTGAAGAATAAATTAGAAATAAATCTTTATTGCTCAGGGATATTTTCTCTGTATCAATAGCATACATAAATACTTAATTCGATTTTCGATTCGGGACAGGTTATGAATATTCTCGAATTATATAGGTTAAAAATCGGGTGATATTAGGGCAAACGTGACGAATGTTTCCATTATTTCCACTTCAACAATAACTACAACAAACGAATAAATAAATAAATGAATTTCGTATTATACTGACGGGTCCTAACGAATTCATTTTTGTCTTTTGTTACACGTACGCACAGATACAGAGATTTGTTTGACAGTTCGCAACTACTGGTAGTGCACACTATGGAGACTAGAGGGAAGGAGACCGAGCTCCGTGTATCAAGGAGCGGTACCACTTTCCGCGCTTTAAAACATACCTATATATATTAATATTCGTCGTCCGAGGCGCCTCTGCCGGCAGCCTGAGTTGCCAAAGTTTGTATCATAATGTTTGGCACACGAAGCTCCATCCACCTCCGCCAGGGGCGCGTCGATAGCAAAATCCTAATTCTTAGCACGGAGTATAGCTATATATACAATATATATATCATATTTCGAGCGCAGAAGACGTGGACGTTTCTGCAGGAGTGGGGCAGACCAAGCTCGGTCTCCTTCCCTACTAGTCACGCTATATCACCCGTGTAACTTCAGGTTCATAAAGTTAGCACCAGAAGTCAAGATAATCGACTGAAAGTAGTCTAAATCGTTTGCGCGTGGTTTGAATATGAAGAATATCACTCGCTTTCGTTTGCGCGTTGACTCGTTTTCAAGAAAAATGCAAATAAAGTTAGGGTGCTGAATTTCAGCACCCGGTTTTTAAATACAGTATTGTGCGAATGGTTAACAGAAATTAAGATAAATTATCATGCCAATCGTTTGCGCGTCGTTTGCGCAACCAGCACCCCAAAGTAATTAATCGAGAATATCGAAATTTGAACGGGAAAAACTTATTTTTCCTAATTTACAGTCGTCGGCACCAGAATAAATGACTGCGCATGCGCCACGAGCGGTTCGATTCCGTGCGTTCCAGATTCCAACCGTGTTTCAACCGGATAGAACGTGAAAAACGTAATGAATAGCTAAAATAATGCGTTTTAATTACTTGAAATCGTTTGCTTGGTTTGCGCGTCGCCCGAAACAGAAGAATATTGAAATAATCTGTTTGCGCTTTCGCGCAGTCTTGAGAAAACCGGGAATAAACACCGGGTGCTGAATTCCAGCACCCGCGCTCTTCAAATATCGATCGCATGTGAACCCAGTTTGGAAAATTCTTGGTATTTTGTCTCTAGAATCGTGTGCGCAAACAGCACCCGCAACAATTATCGGTCGCATATTGAACCCAGTTTGGAAAATTCTTGGTATTTTGTCTCTAGAATCGTTTGCGCAAACAGCACCCGCAACAATTATCCACGAAATAACAGTGTGGGTGTTATAACGTAGAGCAAAGTGAATTTAAACAGTGGGGACTACAAATTCCGCATATTACTGTATACCGCCGGCGGTTCATCCCGCGTGTGGTATACATAGTATGATTTCCAAGTATACAACTCAAATTTTAGTGGCAGATCAATGAGATGAATCGAGAGATAACCTTGGGGTAACCTTACCCCAATATTTCTATAATCTTTAATTTGTTATGTACCTATATTTGAATGCTAGCATTTTCGTGCATCGGAAGGCTTCGGAAAAACTGTGTAGAAATCAAGGAAAAACAAGATTAGATTCTTTCGAACATTCAATTTTTATTGGCTCTTGCGAAAACAATGTGAAATTTCAAGTAGGGTAGACTGGGACGGTTGTAACAGGGTACGGTTGTAACATTGTTAATATCTCTAAAACTACGGGTAGGACATTTATATACCGCCGCCTGATAATCCGTGCAAGTAGTCCGAACTAGCACATTAGTAGGTGGCGGTCGCGGTCCTCCGTGCAAAGCGGAAGTGGGTAGCGGGGCCCATTGTTATTTTCGGGCCTAAAGTAAGTTCTTACAATCTTGGTTGAACATCGATAATTAGACTTCTATGATAAATCTTCAATTTTTCTTTTGTTCATATGTTTCCTTGGCCAATTCTGTGTCAGTATTCACAGTATTTTAAGTTGATAGATTCGACAGAATAAATGAAATTTTGACTTGAAGTAAAAAAACTCGTCTGGGGTCAGTTGTAACAGTTGGTCCGGGGACATTGCAACCATTTGATGGCGGATGATTACAGCTTTCATTCCTTCTCCTTCTTTTATTCAGGCATTATCGTAGTTTATTTTATGAAATAATAAGAATAATATAAAAAAAACATATTTATAAGATTTTATCCAAACGGAAATATTCGGCCATCAAGAGGTGATGAAAAGTTATTTTTATATTTTTTAGTTCCCGAAACACGTATTCCTTATGGGAATGTCTGATACTAATCATCAAAATCCTGATAAATAATCTAATTTTGTCAAAAAATCTTGTGTTACAACTGACCCTGGGGTTGCGGTCAGTTGTAACACTTTTCCGATTTTTTTTGGACAGGCTCATACTTTTTTTCTATTTATGCTAAAGAGTCCTACTTAGGGCCATTTTGTCAGCAATTGAATGCTCTTTGCTATGGTATTTGATGAAGGGAAAAGAATCGTGGAAGAAATTCTGATCTCAATTTTGACAAGAATTGAACCACCCTGGTAGATCGTATGCCGCATGCGGTACCTATAATCCACATCCTAATATCAACGGGTGCTGAATTTTTGTCCCCGCTGTATAATTTCTCTTTGCAGTGCGTTATAACACCGACATTGTTATTTCCTGGATAATGATTACGGGTGCTGCTTGCGCAAACGACGCGCAAACGATTCTAGCGATAAAATACATCGAATTTTCAAAACTGGGTTACTATGCGACCGATAATTGTTGCGGGTGCTGTTTGCGCAAACGATTCTAGAGACAAAATACCAAAAATTTTCCAAACTCGGTTCACATGCGATCGATATTTGAAGAGCGCGGGTGCTGGAATTCAGCACCCGGTGTTTATTCCTGGTTTTCTCAAGACTGCGCTAAAGCGCAAACAAATTATTTCAATATTCTTCTGTTTCGGGCGACGCGCAAACCAAGCAAACGATTTCAAGTGATTAAAACGTATTATTTTAGCTATTCATTACGTTTTTCACGTTCTATCCGGTTGAAACACGGTTGGAATTTGGAACGCACGGAATCGAACCGCTCGTGGCGCATGCGCAGTCATTTATTCTGGTGCCAACTAGTGTAAATTAGGAAAAATAAGTCTTTCCCATAGAAATTTCGATATTTTCGATTAATTACTTTGCGCTGCTGGTTGCGCAAACGACGCGCAAACGATTGGCATGATAATTTATCTTAATTTCTGTTAACCATTCGCATAATACTGTATTTAAAAACCGGGTGCTGAAATTCAGCACCCTAACTTTATTTGCATTTTTCTTGAAACCGAGTCAACGCGCAAACGAAAGCGAGTGATATTCTTCATATTCAAACCACGCGCAAACGATTTAGACTACTTTCAGTCGATTATCTTGACTTCGGGTGCTAACTTTATGAACCTTGTAGGGGAGACCGGGGCAAAGTAGATACCCTAAAACTAATTCGGACATAAAACATAAAATATCGACTAAAGCTTTATCATGTCGTATATATTTTGTAGTTTGTACCTTTAGGTAAGCGATTATGACGGTCAAACCCGATATTATTGCGATGTGCTTGCGTCATAATCGATATAAACCTAACCTGCAAACTGATCACTTTACCCCGATGCTGGGGTAAAGTGATCACGCTTATGGGGCCAAGTGGAAAAATTCGTATTATGACGGATTCCTTATTCGTATTAGGATGAAAATAACGTCAAAACATTGCAAAATCTGTACGTATTGCCCTGAGTCTGATAAAAGCACGTGACTGTGAAAATTGTGATACCTACTCGAATCGAAAATGTTCGAAACACGACACCGCTGTCGCGATTCAAATGTCACCCGAAGTGAGGTTAGGTTGACGCTCGGCGGCTAACAGCGCTCGTGGCGTACATGGCCACTTTTCCCCGTTCATATTACCCCGCAGGTAACCCGACAACAATTTAATTGAAAACTTGATGCAAACTATGTTTAACAAAAAAAGAATTGATAGTACCATTAAGTAGACGTTTCAAGGAATCGAGAAAAAAATAAACCTAGTCAAAACATGCCATGGACGGCACGATAATCCGAAATCTGAGTTGACGGAAATTATCTATCTACACGGCGTGAAACTAAATTGATTGATTTTTCCCGAAATATTGAATATTTCATAGGGTTCAACTATTTCATTTTGTAAAGTACGTCAGCACAAACCCTCGGTGTAAATACTGCCTTCTTAGAATCGCTCAACAAGAAATTATTCGAGATGGTCACTTTACCCCGCTGTCCACATTACCCCGGTCTCCCCTAACTTCGTTCGTGTATCACCTTTGTCACGTGATATAAGTGATACACTCGTAGAATAAGGCTCCTGATTGGCTCTTCGAAAACTCCCTAGATTGCGATTCCGTTCCGATCCGGTGAGGCTGCCGTCCCATGGCCCGGAATTTGTTCCGACTCCACGAACCCGGAATCTAGTAACTTTTCAAGCGTCTGTAACATCCAAACCACTGATCTCTATTTAACTGGATAGTGGACGGGTACCCTTCTCCGTGTACGGCGCGCGGTCTCATTGAACGGTCGGCGAGGGGTTTGGCGGGTGAGACGACGGGGAAAGCTTGGGACGAATCCCCGGCGGGAAATTTGAATGAATGCACGGTTCAAAGCCTGGTTTATTGACCCGTTGACTGAGTTTTTCAAGTAAATATGTGTATTTCATCAAGCATCTGGTTAATTCCACAGTTGTCCGACTGTACATTAACCAAAAACCAAAATTACATAAATGGCCTGTATTTTGGCATTAAAAAATATCGATTCAAGTATAATCGTGACAAAAGAATGGACATTGGTTATGGATGATCGAGATAACTTTTTGAAATTTCAAGGCCCATCAATTCTTCATTCTTAGCATTCATTGAATTGCTCTATTTCAGTCACACTTCAGTCTAAAATTCATTACTAACAAATGAGTTGCTCGTATAATTGATAATAATAATTCTGTGTAAATATATATGTATAAAATTGTATAAAAATAAATTGTTTAATATAAATGATAAGAATTATACTGCAAAAGCGCAATTATTAAACGCGATTTAAACAATTTCATTCGTGACAACAAGTTACATCAGAAGTAACGAGAATGAAAAAAACGCATTCGTAAGATCAAAAATCTCTTGTAAAAATATTTAATCCATCCGGCAACTTGTATGAATAGACCGAACTGAGCGTTTTCATTACTGAAAACCACGTGAATGTTAAACTTAAGCGTTTTCTTAGTTTGAATCCAAATCCACATCCAAGGTTCCCCGCGGCGAACTTCTTCCGAAAATGGCCAGCTGAAAAGACGGAATAGGGATATACGTTATTGTTTTTTTTTTTTTTTTCATTAGGAACGAAAACGGTATTGCATTGATATTTTGAGAACTCAAATAATTTGTTTATTCCTAACCTCAAACTCAACTTCAATATTCTTACCTATTATCCGTAATTTTAACGATTGCGGCTATCGAACTTACCTGTGATTAATTCGCTCGTGGCTCGAAACCTTCGAACAATACGAACATTTAACCATTCTAGGTATATTGACCCTTATTGATTAGCTTTTATTTCAATGCAACGCTCATTGACAATACTATAGAAGGATCGTAGCGTTGATGAAATAACTAGATTTGAACTGCCCGCGGCACTGATCTATTGGCCCGCGGGGATCGGTCCCGAGCACTTTTGCAAATGGCGCTGCCCAGTGGGGAGCGCTCAATAGCGGCAGTCCACTATCCAGTTAAATAGAGATCAGTGATCCAAACGGACCACATAACCAGTTCCCATGAAAAGTCACTATGTCACCATAAAATATAGACATCCATGATGAGAAACTTGAAATCTAGTAACTTGTCCAGCCTTTCTAAAAGCTAACCAAAAGTCCCTATAAAAGGAACTTACATTGAACCAGCTCTATATAGAGACTCGCCTTCCAACCTCTGTCGATAAAGAAAGCACACGATTATAACACCTCTTATTTTATAATATTGTTACATTGTAATGATGGTAGTGAAATATCTATGTATATACGGAAAAGAACATGAATATATGTGTAATAGAAATACATGCATGTACGTATATGTACTGTAACAATACTTTTGTATGTCTAATTTAATTATTTGACTTTACATTAGGGCTACTGAAGCAGGTGTCGAATCCATTACCTATTCGCTACTTAATTTATTAATTGTGATGTAAGGATGAGTAACCACCGGATTGGTGCTTAGACCCGTAGATAGTTACTCATTGGAATAGGTAAGGTTGGGATGAAGCAGGTAGAAGCAAACAAAGCAGTTTTAGGTTTAGTATAAAATTTGGAAGTGAAATGTTATTTACTGTGATTTGAAATGTTTCTAAGTTCTGAATTTAATTTATTTCTTCATGTTTCGGATATTAGGTGTTTACCGGAACCTCTGAGAGGGTAGGTAATGCCTGCCTTCCTGTATATGATTATTAATGATTTGAAGTCTCGAGTTATTTAGTTAAACTCGTCTCTATTTGGAGGTTGGGTTTCACCGGTACCTCTGGGAGGGTTGGTGATGCCCGTCGTCCTGTTGGCTGACTAAAGCCCGTGGCACAAGAAAAGCCGTGAGCCGTGTGCGGCATCACCTACAGGTCGTCCGTACACTCACACGCGTACGTGATTGGTCCGCGCTCTGTGTGAGTGGTCGGGCCGCTGCCGTAACGCCTGTAGGTGATGCCGCACACGGCTCACGGCTTTTCTTGTGTCACGGGCTTAAGAGACCGTATGCTGTGCGTACGCCCTTTTATACGCTCGACGCGGACCATGGAGTGTCCGCGTCTCGTTGTTCTGTGACGTCAGACCGTGGTGTGTCCGCAGCGCCGCTGTGTCCACGCCACGGCGTTTCGCGGAACTTCTTCAATTCCAAATACTCGTTTATTTTATAAATTCTTCAACATTTTACACTTCATAACCGTTTCAATTATTTTTCATTATTACAATTATTATTATTCCATGGGTTACATTCATTTATTCAATTTCTAATATTTGTAATACCGTGAGTCTGACTAGTCCTTCGAAGGCCGGTCAGTGAATCTAAACCTTCTACGGTGTGCGCGTATCTTAACGCATACCACAGCTAAGTGTGTGTGTTGTTTTGATTCTAATTTCGGAAAATTTATTTATTTCGGAAATTGTAATTATAATGATAATAATAATAATAATAATAATAATAATAATAATAATAATAATAATAATGATAATAATAACAATGCATTATTATAATTATTATGTATGTTTATGTATGTTTATGTATGTTTATTTATTGTTCCCCTCGGGGTTACATGGTTTCCGTCTCCATAACTTCATCGAATACATTACTACTTACAATTAGACTAATTTACAAATTTTTACAACTTATACATACCTTACATTTGTTATAACTATTAGTTATAACTATTATTCCGAATTATTTCCGTTTGAATTCCCGCTCAGCTGTCATAGCGCTGAACAAGGAACGGCGGTTCGTGAAACGCAGGACCGCGAGACGAAGGTTGGCAAGCGCTGCTCGGCCCGACTCGCAACGCGAAACGATCCAACATGGCCGCGGCCGGTGCTTTATACCGAGAAAAATTACAGTCTTTTTTTGGAAACAATTTTTCGTCTTCATCGTTGAGTGAAATGAACAAGTTTTGCGATATATGTGAGTGGAATTAGATTCCTGAGGGCGCTCAATGGTTCGTTTCCACCCTTGTGATGCGTAGTCGGTGATATCAGTGAAAACAAGTGACGGTCCCCACGCTTCGCGAAACAAAAAAGCCTTATTTTACTCGATTTTGGTGAGATACACGTTCATGCAGCTACCAATTTGATTACAAATCGTCTAAGGAACCCATTAAACACCCCCCCGTTCATATCCGGCTTCATTATTTTTTAAATATGGAAATCTGAGTCCAGCATGCCCTCAATGATCGTCATTAGTCGTGCAATGAGAGGGTCTGCCGCGTCGTGGTTCCCGCAAATCTGCTTCGCCGGAATGACGTGGATGCAGTTTAGAGAAGTTTTTCTTGCTCGATATGATATCCTTGAAACCCTGGCGGCGACTTTTATTCGAATTGGTTCCGGACGTCCGAAAGAAGGGGAGTGTTTGGCTGCATACGCAAGTCGACTCCTAAGCTTATTGACGTCACGTTGGCAGATGATGACGACGGAGCAGATCGCCGTGTCGTTTGTCTTGGCACACACAGCTCAAATTGATCCTCGCTTGTATCATCTTGCGTTCACTGCCGAGGTTCGCACCCGAAGTCAGTTACAACAACAGTTGATGGCTTTAACCTTTGGAAAGAGGCCCTCAAGTTCAGAATACACCGAAGTGGGAACCTCTAAGAGGACAAGATCTGCTGGAATGACGGGACGCTGCTTCGGTTGCGGAAAGATGGGACACAGGATTGCTGATTGCTATAGTCAGCGGGCAGAGACCAGTACGAGTAACCATCTACATCAGAAGTCTGTCGACGCAGCTGCGAAGAAGCCTTTGCTGACGTGCTACAGATGTGGAGAACCTGGACATATTGCATCGCGTTGTTCGAAGCGGGGTGATCAGACTGGACATCGCGTAGATGTCGTAGATGTTTGTTCTAATAGACCAGCACATGGAGAGCTGTTACATTTCGGTGAGCTCTTTCCATTTTGTTTCGATTCCGGGGCTGAATGCTCGTTGATTAAGGAGAGTTTGGCCACCAGATTTTCTGGCAAAAGACAAAATAATCTGGTGACTTTGTTGGGAATTGGGAAATCTAATGTCTACAGTTTTGTTCAAATTTTGACTGACGTCGTCATAAGTGATCATGGTATCCAGATATTATTTCACCTTGTACCCGACAGCTTCTTGAAAGCTGGTATCCTTATTGGCCGTGAAGTATTGAACTTTGGTTTTACGGTGGAGATGACACGTGATAGCCTGATTTTTAGGCGATCGTCTGTGACTGTGAACACATGTGATGTGGTAGTAGATTCACGGGAGAGTTTTGATAAAATTGACACGGATGTAGATACGTCAGATAAGGAACTCCTGCTTTCTGTGTTAAATGATTTTTCAACGTCTTTTGTTGTTGGGACACCCAAGTGTAAGGTGACTACTGGATGTTTGGAGATTCGTCTCATAGACTCTAGTCGCACTGTACAGAGACGCCCTTATCGTCTCAGTCCGGATGAACGCCAGATAGTTCGTGATAAAATAACAGAATTGATTGACGCGAATATTATCAGACCTAGTTGTTCACCGTTTGCCAGCCCAATACTGTTAGTGAAAAAGAAAGATGGTACCGATCGTATGTGCGTTGATTACCGGGAACTGAATGCTAATACGATACCAGATAGATATCCGTTGCCTTTGATCGCAGATCAAATCGAACGGTTAGGAGGAGCTCATTACTTTACGTCACTTGACATGGCCAGTGGTTTCCATCAGATCCCTATTGCAACAGATTCTATCGAGCGGACTGCTTTTGTTACTCCTGATGGACAGTATGAGTATCTTTCAATGCCTTTTGGTTTACGGAATGCGCCGTCTGTATTTCAACGTGCAATAAATCGAGCACTTGGTGACCTTGTGAATACATTTGCAGTTTGTTACATAGATGATGTCTTGATCCCGTCACAAACAGTTGCTGAAGGTGTTGATAGGCTTAAACTTGTATTACAAGCTTTAACATCAGCTGGGTTTTCAATTAATTTGAAGAAATGCTCGTTTTTAAAAGTCAAAGTAGAATACCTTGGATATGAAGTCACGTCTGGAGAAATTAGGCCGAATTCTCGTAAAATTAAGGCGCTGACTGAGTTACCACCACCCGAGACTGTTACACAGCTACGGCAATTCATTGGACTTGCCTCCTATTTTCGACAATTCATTTCTCGATTTTCTCAGATTACTGCTCCGTTGTACACGTTAACATCTGGTAAAGGGACTATTGTTTGGAATTCTCAACACGAAGAGATTCGTCAGATAATAATATCTCGACTGACCAGTACTCCTGTATTGATGATTTTTGATCCAACTTTCCCCATCGAATTACACACAGATGCCAGTTCTCTTGGATACGGAGCGGTTTTTCTTCAAAAAGTGGATGGAAAGTTTCACGCTGTAGCCTATTTTAGCAAGAGAACCACTTTGGTAGAGTCTCGCTATCATTCTTACGAATTGGAAACTTTGGCAGTTGTAAATTCTATCAAGCACTTTCGTCATTTTCTTTATGGTAGAAATTTCACAGTTGTAACTGATTGTAATTCACTAAGAGCATCGCGTAATAAGGTAGATTTGACACCTAGAGCTCATAGATGGTGGGCCTATTTGCAATCCTTCGATTTTGAAATTGTTTATCGAGACGGAAAACGTATGAGTCATGCTGATTTCTTTTCGCGAAATCATTTACCTGAGGGTTCAACTCCGCCGGTACCTCATGAGGGCGTTAAACCGGTAGAACAGAGACGTGTGAATCTATTGGAGATATCTGACAATTGGTTGAAAGCTGAGCAAGCAAAGGATGAGGAAATTGTCGAAATCGTTCGCAACTTATCGGATGTTCAATCTAATTCTGACAACTTTCGAACCTATCAGCTGCGCTCAGGCATCTTGTACCGGAAAATTCAGCGCCGTAATAGAACTTGTTCTTTACCTATTGTTCCTAGAGCTTTCCGGTGGTCTGTAATTAATCGTTTACATGAGTCAATAATGCATTTGGGTTGGAATAAAACTCTTGAAAAGGCGTTTGAACATTGTTGGTTTCCTAAAATGTCAAAATACGTTCGGAAGTTTGTAGAGAATTGTATCACATGTCGCACTTCGAAAACAGTTTCTGGCAAGGTTCAAGCTGAGTTACATCCAATTCCGAAGGTGAGCATTCCCTGGCATACTTTACATGCGGATGCTACAGGAAAACTCAGTGGGAAGAATGATACTAAAGAATACGTTTTTGTATTCGTTGATGCGTTTACAAAGTTTGTTTTTCTTTGTCATTCTTTTCGTCTAGATGCAGTATCTGCAGTAAATGCTCTTAGATCTGTTGTCTCGTTGTTCGGATCTCCTTCTCGGATTATTGCAGATCAAGGTAGATGTTTTGACAACAGAGATTTTAGAGATCTTTGTGATTCTCATAGTGTACAGCTTCACTTGATAGCCACTGGTACTAGTCGAGGTAATGGACAGGTAGAACGAGTTATGGGTACACTAAAGAATATGTTGACATCCGTCGAAGCTAGTGGCAGTCGATCATGGCAAGATGCATTAGGAGATGTTCAACTTGCGATTAATTGTACTATCAATAGAACTACTAATGCTAGTCCTTTAGAATTATTAATTGGTAAAGTGGCTAGACCTCTCAGTTTGTTGCCTTTGTGTGATGAAGAACGAGAAGTTGATTTGACTTTAATAAGGAAAGAAGCGGCCGATTTGTTGCAAAGCAATGCACACTTAGAAAAGAATCGATTTGATAAAGGTAAGGCAACAATACTGAAGTTCGTTGTTGGAGATTAGTCGTTGAAGTGTTGAATAACGATCGATATCTTTTGAAATCTTTGGATTCTAATCGTTTTTACAAGTATGCTCATGATCGACTTCGAGCTATGCCTGATTCTACGGTTCCTGTAGAACTAGATGTTTGTGATGGAGATTCTTAGGAAAATTTACGTGGGGTTACTGTTGACATTGCAGAAATATGTTGACAATGACAGAATGCTTTGACAATGAGGATGTGTCTATGATTGCGGGACCGATATTTTGAGTTGGAGATGATTCTGGAGTGACTTGTTTTGTTTGTTGGCGATCGTGACGATCACAGGTCTGGATGGCCGAAAGAAATGTTGTTAATGTTAATGTGTTAACATTTGTATTTTGAATATGAATTGAGAAAAGAAATGTTGTTGAAGTGTAACATTTGTATTTCAAATATGAATTGAGAAATTAAAGAAATTGTGTTGTACTTTGAAGATGTCATGTTTTGTGTTGAAAATTGTGTTGGAATTTGTAGTTGCTAGTTGTAAGTCACAAAAATCCAAACCCAATTTATTGGACGGAGACGGCGCAATGTAACAACTACAAAAGAGAAGTTATGTGTGAACATAGAATGATGTGATGTGTTGTTGGGATCTGTTGATCTGTTGATCTGTTGATCTGTTGATCTGTTGAAAAGTCTAAAAAAAAGTCAGGAAAAGCCGAACGGTTATGGTAAAGTGATTAAAACAGAAAATGACACACGGGGACGTGTGAGAAGTCAGAATGGCCGTGTCGGAGTTGTTGGAGAGATGATGACGTTATGGTTAGCAACCGAAGTTATTAGAAAGAATGATGGGTTGCTAAGTTATGAAAAAGGTTGTTGAATAAACAGAGGAAGATTATCTTCGAGAGATTGAAAATAATATCCAGAAAAGAAAGATCGTGAAAGAATAAAGAATGTCAAAGAATAATAAAAAGAAGCCTCATCAAAAGGATAAATCCGGCTCCTCGACATACATATATATTGACATTTATATACATATGAGAATAAAAAGGGAATATGATTATTATATATTAACATTTACATATATACGGGAATAAAAAGGGAATATAATTATTATAATTAATACATATATATACACATATATATCACATTATACATGTATGGGGATAAAGAGAAATACGATTATTACTATTACCTTGAGTATAAAATAATACCAATATTCTTAGAAATAAATAGACCGCTAAAGAATGCGACCAAATACCTCAGAGATAAGAGGGACCGTGCGACAAGCTCGCGTTAGATAATCCACAAACAAACAAACCCACCTCATATGCGAATGCATGGGTACGGATGTATACCATGCATACCACCCACAATGGTTAACCCTAATTAATATTATTAATAAATTAATACACGCAAGTGTACACATATACATGTATTATCAACTGCGCACTCAAGGTACCTTAGAAGATGATCGACAATTACCTATAAAGAAATAAGCATCCACCATACATACGCATATAAACCCTATACGTTACATTATTAAAATAATCAACTCTTATAATCAAGCATTAATCGATTGTTCAGATATACATATATGTACATATGTATATACTCATATACATATGCAGGACGCTGTAACGTCCATTTAATTAAAACACACATAAATTGACAATTTCCGAACAATCGAATAATCATTAAAACCTATATAGTAATAAATATAATATAATTATAAAGCTCGATCGACAAGTATACGTAGGATGACGCATCAAAGTATACGTATGCCAAGATGTCTATAATACACCTTAGGTGAGAATAATATAAACAAGATGCCAAGATGTTTATAATACACCTTAGGTGAGAATAATATAAACAAGCCACCTTATCGCTCAGGCGACAACCAATGGCCCGTTAGCTTTCCCCACTTATGAGACCCAAAAAGGTCCTATATAATCTAAAATTTTGAGGGACCGCTCTCGTCCCCTGTACCAAAGTTTTCACTCTGAAACCATTGCTCGTAATAACAAGACCACGTTACTCGAAATTATTAACTTACTCTATTAGCCAAACCTATAGCTCAAACGTGTCGATCGAGCCTCTTTTTGTATTCATAAATCTGATTTTATTCAATAAACGCTATCTGTTCAAACGAACTGAAATCAGTGCGTCAATTTTCTAATAAAACCCGATCGATCAAAACCTCAAGAAGAAAACCCGCTCGCAGATCTATCGCTAACATCATCGACTTTGATCCAGAACAATCACAGCCTTTCATTCTACGACTACTCGCCAGAACCAGGTAAGAAGCATATTTTACACATATATATAAATAATCCTTCCTTCCCTCGGACTGTCCTACCCAGACTAATCGACTGACAGATACTAGCGTAGGAATCGACCCCTTTCATTGTGTTTCAACACTTCATCGGTATTGAGGAACCCTGAACTATCGATCTGTGACTCTTAATCGCTAGTAACAATTAACTTCTGGGGAACATTCTCTAGGGTCTTTTGTGAAACCCGGTTGGGACGTTACACGTCAATCAGAGGCGTTCGACATTCCGTTCCGTGTGCACTACCTGCAGTAGTTGCCACGAACCCGGAATCTAGTAACTTTTCAAGCGCCAATCAGAGGCGTTCTGGACATTCCGTTCCGTATAAGCGTGACAAAAGCTAAAATATCAACCGTCCTAACAAACTTGGCTCTCGGAGCGTTATGGGCTAGGGATGGGCGATGTTGAAAAAAAAGATCGATTATTAAATAATCGATGTTTAAAAAGCATCGATGTTTAACATCGATGTTTGAAAAAAGAATCGATACATCGATTATTTTTCTATGATTGATTTTTTTTTGCTTTTTTGAGTTCGAAAACATAACTCAAATGTTACTTTATTCAATCTTTATGATTATGAAAATATCGATATCAGATTTACTGAAAGTATAGTAATATAATATGAACCGAAAAATATGAATTACAGTCGATAAAGTAGAATTGAATAAGATAAACAAAGTTCACATTAAAATTCAACTATCAAAATATTAATATCCACTGATAGATGAAAAGTGGTGATTTTTATATGTGTGGTGTATAAAGAGTGTTCAAAAGTGAAGTATTTTGGGGATTTTTTGTCATTTTTCTTCAACCGATGTTTTTCGCCGATGTTCGATAAAAAACATCGAACATCGATGAATCGGTCCGAGAAAACATCGATGCAAATAATCGATTATTTGAAAAAAAATAATCGATTGTTTCGATTAATCGGCAAACATCGCCCATCCCTATTATGGGCGCTGTTAGAAGACCTATACCGCTATAACAACCTAACCTATTTCGTGAAAACATACCAACATTAAAAGAAATTATTGGAAAAATAAACGATTGTTGACTGAAAATAATTCAACCGACTCAATGATTTATTTATACTATTAATCAGGCCTGCACACAGAACGCTTGTCGCTCTCGGCAGGGAAATGTTGATAAAATTGTTCAAATTGTTATTACATTTCTGTAAAATTCTTTTGCAACTGAATAAACTACTACTACTACTACTACTACTAAATGAATCCCGTATTCAAAACCGATGTATTGAAAATACCAGATACTTACTAAAAAATGAAGATTTAAAAAAGAAGAGAATAAGAAAAGAAAAGCTATATTGATTAAGCAATAAAAATTATATTTACGGGCATGTGCATATTTGTAATCTTTTATATCTAGTTTTTTAATACATATAAATGAATTTAATTCAGGTATTATTTTTACAGCGCAGTACAGTACAGTATCGTTATTCAGTTATTATTTTTAGTCATTATTTTTACAATTTATATCAATTATATGACAATTAAAAATATTTTAATGCTAATATTTCAAGGGATGAGCTTTAAAATTAAATCTTATCAAAAAATTTATCTGATTTATAATTTTACAGTGTTAGACATAGATTTTATTTGAAAAATTTTATAATTTGCTTCTTTTTTGTTAATTATACGTATATGATTTTGAAGTTTATTTATTTTTAATCATTTATCAGAATATTTTATTTATCAATATATAAAAATTTATTATCACAAACTGATGGAGATGGATTGAAATAAAGGCCGGCGACACAGATTTGATGAACAGAAATATGAATATGTTTATTATGCGCACGAGGTATATCAACGAGTATATGTTACGGTTACGAGCTCTGCTGAGCGACTGGCAATTCTTACATTTATCACTTAATCCTAGTCCTTCAATGTCGCTAGGTGCGCTGAAGGCGCTCATGTTCGAATATACGTTCGTACATTCCAACACCTCCACTCGAACTTATACCGTATTGGTCCGAATATAAGCCGAGGTTTTTAGTAACCAATTTCACCCCCAAAAACCGTACTCGGCTTATATGCGAGGTCGGCTTATATTCGGGACTTTTTTGGGGGATCTGCATTATCGACAGGAAACTTCGTTATCGACTGATATTCTAGCGATGCAATGCATATGCGCGCCCCTGATCTTGAAGATCGAAAATTCGAACTTCAATTTTTTCCGAAAGCATCAGTCTGAAGTTGGAATAAACAAATTTTTAATGATATTCTTGCCTGCAATAATGAAGAATTGTTGTTAAAATGGATAATCAGAGAATTCAGAATGCAGATCGAGTCGAGGCTAGGGGTTCGCAGAAAAATCAAGTTAACAAAAACGTTCGTCGTTCTTACGATGCGAACTTCAAACTAATGGTTGTGCGGGAAGCCGAAAATACTAACAATTATCGAAGCGCGCTCAAATACGGTGTACCGGAGAAAAACGTACGGAACTGGCGTCGAATGAAGGAAAAGCTAAGGCATGCTTGCTCGGTACGTCGTAGTTTCAGAGGCCCTAGATCCGGCATAAATGCAGAATTGGATAATCGAATCGTGGCCTTTGTACTCGAAAAACGGAACCAAGGTTTCGCAATTACGCGCGAAGTTATACAACTGAAGGCACTGGAAGTAGCAAGATCCATGAATATTCCACGACAGCAATTGAAGGCCAGTTTGGGATGGTGTAGGCGGATGATGCGAAGACACGGTCTGACTCTTCGACGAAGGACAACTCTTGCTCAGCGTCTACCCAATGATTACGAGGAGAAACTAATCGAGTACCAGCGATTTGTGATAAACTTACGGAAGGAGCATAACTATCTGATCGGGCAAATGGGTAATGCTGACCAGACACCAGTATATTTTGACATGCCATCGAATACGACTGTAAATCTGCAAGGTGCAAAGAGCGTACTCATCAAAAGCTCCGGGAATGAGAAATTAAGAATCACCGTGATGTTGGCAGTGCTAGCTGACGGGACCAAACTTCCACCGTATGTTGTACTCAAACGCAAACGTCTACCGAAGGAAAAGCTGCCATCAGGAATACATGTTCGCTGCCAAGATAATGGGTGGATGTCCGAAGACCTTGTGCGAGACTGGCTGAAAGTGGTATGGGCTAAGCGACCTGGAGCCCTGCTGAGGCAAAGAGCAATGCTTGTTCTGGATGCTTTCCGTGGGCACACAACTGTTGGCGTGAAACGTGATATCCAAAATCTGAACACCGATTTAGTCGTCATCCCAGGAGGTATGACGTCTCAGTTACAAGTCTTGGATGTGGTGGTGAACAAGCCCTTCAAAGACAAATTGAGGAGTTGTTATACCAACTGGATGCTGGAAGCGGAACATGCTCTTACACCGACTGGAAAAATTAAGAAACCATCTGTTCCTCTATTGTTGCAATGGATCAAAACCGCCTGGCAATCTATTAGGAGTGAAACGATCGTTGCAGGCTTTAAAAAATGCTGCATAAGTAACGAATTGGATGGAACTGAAGATGATATACTGTGGGAAAACGAAGATGATCTCATCGCAGAAAACGAAGGATCAACGACTGAGGAGAGCTCTGGCGAAGACTCAACAGCCGAGGAGGGTACTGACGAGGACTCTGCTCATTGAAATATACCTACCTACATCGTACAATGTCTGTAATTTGTTTGACTTAAGTTTAATTAGTGTAATGAATTTTCAAAAGATGCAATATTATAAATAAATATCCACCTGTAACAATGAGTAATTTTCTTCTGAAATTCGGCTTATATTCGGATCCAAAAAAAAAAAGTCCTGAATCAGAAGCAAAAAATTGGGGGTCGGCTTATATTCGAGGTCGGCTTATATTCCGGACCAATACTTCATATCAAAAACAAATTAAATATGGGAACAGAAAATTTTACATTCCATTTTCTAAGCCCATTGCTTTGATACAATACTCCAATTTTATTTTAGGTAGCGGCTTCGTTAAAATGTCAGCCGCCATATGTTCGGTGGGGATTTTCTTAGTTTTAAATATTGGTTTCTTTCTTTCTGTCTTTTCCACTAATTCTTGAAGTAAGTTGTGACGTACGTCGATGTGCTTCGTTCTACGACTGTATCCTCTATTCTCGGCCAAATCGATAGCTCCTTTGTTGTCGCAGTGTATTACGGTTGGTTTTGAGACTGCGTTCGGATCGATTTCCCCAAGCCAATACCTCAGCCACAACCCCTCTCTGCAGGCGCTCGATAGCGCCATGTACTCAGCCTACACTGTTGACAGCGCTACCGTCTTCTGGCGTTCACTCTGCCAGGAAATGGGACCACCCTGTAACTTGAAAAGAATCATCGACATTATTAGCCCAATCCGCATCGACAAAGCCCAACAAATGCGAATTGCCGTCTTTTGTGAATTCTAGCGCCAGGTTGGTGGTTCCTTGCAGATATCTCATCACTCTTTTTAGCGCTATCCAGTGCGCTTTTCCAGGGTTCTGGTTGAAACGGCTCAATGAGCTGAGTGCCTGTGCGATGTCTGGCCTCGTTCCTTGACAGGCGTAGAGAATACTTCCGAGTGCTTCCTGGTATGGTATTCTCTTCATCTCGTCCATTTCTTCCCTCTTCGACGGTGACATCTGCTTGGATAATTTTTGGTTTGGATCCAAGGGAGTTGACACCTATTCCTTTTATTTGTGAAAAACCTTGTGCGACCAATCTGGCCTTATACCTCTCTATATGGCCATCGGCGTTCCTCTTCGTTTTGAACACCCACTTGGTGGTACCAAGGATCCTCTTGTCTTTGGGTCGGTCGGATAGTACCCAAGTGTCGTTGTCCTTGAGTGATCGAAGTTCGCTCTGAATCGCTTGCTTCCAGAGATTCTTGTCAGGTCTTGACATCGCTTCTTCAATCGTTAATGGGTCGGCGATTATTTCTTCGTTCGTGAAGTAGGTGACATAATCATCCATTTTTCTTGGTTTCGGAGCTCTTTCCGATCTTCGTAGTGGCGCTTCTTGTGGTGCCTCCACTGGTTCGAGCTCATAATCCGAGTTTTGTGCTTCTACTACAGTGTCGTCGTTTGATGTCTTCTGCCTGATCGGTATGAAAATCTTCGTCGCTGGGGTCCTCTCCTGCGTTGTCGTCGTCCTCTTCTGCGCTGGAGCCCTCTTCTGCGTTTTCGAAGGTGATATGTTGACGCGATACCGGTTTGGGATGTAGGTTTTCTCCGTCGGCTGTTTCATCCGTCCTCTCGAAGAATACTACGTCTCGACTAACGATTATGTCTCTTTTGTTTCCATCGTACAGTCTATAGCCCTTGGTATCGTTGCAATAACCCATGAAAATACACTTCTTGGTTTTTTCATCCAGTTTCTGCGTGGTTGTTTTGGTATATATACTAGAGCTTTCGCTCCAAATACCTTCAGGTGGCTCAGGTTTGGTTTTTCCCCTGTGAATGCTTCTTCTGGAGTTTTTCCCAAAACTGCTTTTGTTGGAGCCCTATTGTTTAGATAGACAGCAGTGTTTACTTCTTCTGCCCAGAATACTTTCGGTAGTCTGGCTTCTATTAGCATCGACCGAGCCTTCTCGACGATAGTCCGGTTCATCCTTTCGGCTACACCGTTTTGTTCGGGGTTATAGGGTACCGTCAGCTGGTGTCTGATGCCACATCTTCTCAGTTCTTGTTTCAGCGTTTTGTTTACATATTCTGTACCGTTGTCGCTTCTCAAGACTTTGATCCTCCTTCAAGTTCGGTTTTCGATCATCGCTTTGAACTCGACGAACGTCTCCGCCACTTGGTCCTTGGATTCTAGGAAATAGACGAATGTTTTTCTTGTACAATCATCAATGAAGCTTAAGAAGTATCTTGAATTTCCGATTGAGTTGATTTCGATCGGTCCGCAAAGGTCAGAATGAATAAGGTCCACAGGATTTGGGGCTCTTTTCTTCTTTTTATTCGTGCGAAATGGTAATTTTTGAATTTTACCTTTTACGCAAGTTTCGCATGGATCACTACCCAAGGTTTTGCTTAGCTTGATTCCTTCGGCGAGTCCATTGTTTAGAGCTTTCATCCCTGGTCGGTTCAGATGACCTAACCTCCTGTGCCATAGTGCGTCGTTTTCCATCGACGTCAAGAACGCCGAATTGTTCCGAGATTGGAGCTTGTAGATTCCGTTTTCTTCGACCATTGTAGCAACGATCCGGTCCTCTGGATCTACTATTTGCCCTTTTCCGGCAGTGAAAATAACAGAATTGCCGTTTTGAACAATTTTGCTCACGGATAATAGGTTAACGTTGCTTTCGGGTAAATAGAGAACGTCTTTTGCCTCGATTTCACCGAACACGTTTTCGTCACACACGTTTATTTTGACAGTTCCCGAGGATTTTGCTTGCATAGTTTTCCCGTTCGCGGCGGTAATGCTCACTCGCGGGCTGTTTCGAAGGTCCGTCAGCCAATGTTCACACGCGGTGATGTGCGCCGATGCGCACGAGTCACGGTCGTATACACTGCCACGGTGTATACGACCGTGGCACGAGTCCACAAACCACTCGCGATTCACTACGTTACCGACTGAGCAGAGAGCGCTATATGCTTTCTTGCTTTTGTCCTTTCTGTCTTTGCCGTGTGGCGCGCTGTGCGCGGTTTTTTCCGACTTTTCACAACCGTTATTATTTGAATCTTCATCGTCTCGCGATCTAAACCAACATTTTGACGCGATGTGCCAGGGTTTTTTGCACACGGTACATCTAACCTTTTTTCGATTAGATTTTTCGCCCGCACTTTTCGAATAGAGCGCCGTGTCACTCCCGGAATTTTTTCCCGCACTTGTGGTTTTTACTTCTTGTAAGACTTTTGTCTTTATTGAGTCACTCGTAATCGGCACTCCCGAACTTTCTAAGGAAAATATTACGCGTGAACTGTTCTGCTTTATTTTCTGAATTGACCAGCATGGATATTTCTGCGTTTATTCTGGGTCCATAACCTGATGGAGATGGATTGAAATAAAGGCCGGCGACACAGATTTTGATGAACAGAAATATGAATATATGTTTATTATGCGCACGAGGTATATCAACAAGTATGTGTTACGGTTACGAGCTCTGCTGAGCGGCTGGCGATTCTTACATTTATCACTTAATCCTAGTCCTTCAATGTCGCTAGGTGCGCTGAAGGCGCTTATGTTCGAATATACGTTCGTACATTCCAACAATCATAATCATGATAAGAGTAATAATGTTGTGCATTCATCAATGTCAGTTAAATGTTTAACCGTCATAATATGGTCAATAAATACTAACACGGTATAATATATAAATATAATGTATAATAATAAATAAATATTAACACGGACACGAAATTAGTTATTTATTCCAAACTATAACGCCCAATCACTTTGAGTCACTTGTATATTCTTATCCGCGCTTACCACGCTATATCTACGCACTATCTTTGCGCATGCGCATTGCGATTTTCGCCGAATGAATCACTGGGATACACTGTGATACACTCGTAGAATAAGGCCTGGAAGCCCCGTGTTCCCGTGTGATAAGGAAAACAAGCCTAATGCGGTGCCACGTATTACGGTTAACATATTTATCATAAGGAAAAAAATGATTTCTCCGAACAACATTTGCTCTGAGTGATGATGATTCATATAATTCCTAGGAAAAATATTCTTCTATGCCAAGAGTCGGTCTCAGCGCCTCCAGTAGCGCTCGAACTCTCAGCTCAGTAGTGGATTGGATGATATTGTTTGCATTTATTCTCCAGAACGACGAATGTCAGCTGCTGGCGTCGAGAGCCTCGACCTTTCTGCGGCAACGATGAAATATGAGACAGCAACCCTTACTGCAAGTAATAAGCTCATCCAATGATGGTGCGGTTGTTCCTGAATAGTGGCAACAATCTTGAATACCAGCGTAGAACGATTTACGATCATGACCGGCGATAGAGTCCCAGGTGGCCAGATCACAGCAGACGTTGTTACCTGAATTGTTCATAACGATTTTGGTATAACATTTGGCGCAACTGACGTCGACAGAACGGTTGTATAGTTTCAAGTCACGCTCGTACTTCTGTAAGTAACTTAGCTTCACTGGGTGTTCCGATCTTTTAAGATGTATGTGAGAGAAGGCAAAACCACAGTCGCATACAACTGTCTGACCTGGCGCCACGTATGCTTGATCCATAAGCTCAGCGCCGAACGGAACAGATCGGAAGAAATCAAGGGGCATGCATTGATGTGATGTAGAGAACCCGCAGGCTTTGCACTTGTGCGTTTTCAGGAAACGATCGCTGTGTGTTTTAATGTAAGACATCTTCCGAGACAATTTGGTGAGTGACTGTCGCAGTATGTCACGTTGTTCTTTTGTAAACTCGTTTTGGAAGCTCTTTGTGAATTCTTCGAGCCAGAATTCATGGAGGGGGCTTTGTGTGGTTGACAACACAGTGTCGTCACAGTCAGATGCTCCAGCACAAGCTCCATCTTCGCATGGACCATGCATCTTCCGTCTCGGTGATGGTTCGTTGGTTAGTTGCGGCAGCTCTTCGAGCCAGAATTCATGGAGGGGGCTTTGTGTGGTTGACAACACAGTGTCGTCACAGTCAGATGCTCCAGCACAAGCTCCATCTTCGCATGGACCATGCATCTTCCGTCTCGATGATGGTTCGTTGGTTAGTTGCGGCAGCTCTGCTTTTGGCTGCTGCTGCTTGTGCTGCTGTTTTTTCTTATCTCGGAGTTTCTTTTTGTCGTCTGGCTTATCGGAAGACATGGCTTTGGGCTTGTGCGATTTCTTGATAGCGACGCTCTGCTTCAAAACTTGTTCCTCTTCCATTGTACAGATGGTTGGTTCAGGATTTTCATTCTCAAGTGGTTCAACGTGACGCCGCTTCTTGAAGCGCATTACTAATACGCTCCGTTCTTGAGAAGCAGTATCAACCTTCCAAAAGTAATCTTTCACCTCACTCTTTATCTCTTTCAGAACCTGATCAGTTTTTGTTTCCATCAATTAATTCGTTCTCATTCTCTTCAAAATCAACCGCGGCAATAGCTGTTCACTCGCGAAAACTCACTGTCCAATGTTACCTTCACTATAGCGAACTTGTCGTTATCTCGATTGTCGTATATTCCCACATCTTTGTATGTTCCATAAACATTTGAACCTTTGTGCCAATCCATGTTCTCTTCATGTTAGAACAAAACGGATTGTATAACGTAGAGTGTACGTGACGAACAAGCACTACAGAATTTCATCGCGTACTGTGAGTTTAGCACGCCTCACTTCTGTTTATATATATTCTCCACGGCCCGTCAATACCCGACGATGACGCACACGCTAACTCATTATTATTTTCGGAAACCGTTACCGTTATCGATATTTCAGTGGCAAACGAGATGACGGCATTCTAATTGCGCAATATAGGGCTGCACCCTGGTGGAAATAATTCTACGTATTTGCACGTCCATTTCTACGTGGTTCTACATTAATTGGAACATGCGAATAGTTTTTCATAGATTTTTTCGTAGATAATAGTATTTTTTCGTAGATAATTATCTACGAAAAACTACGAATCTCTACAAAATTTCTACGAGTTTCTACAGGAAATTTCGTAGTTTTTTTTCAGGGATTTTCGTAAATTGTCGTGGATTTTCGTAAATTGTAAAAAAAAAACACGACCCCGAGAGAGGTTCGAACCCAGCCCACTTGGAACGGGCCACCCATCCAAGTATTGACCGCGACGAATCGTGCTTAACTTTGCTCATCCGTATGTGTTCGGTCTTCGACCCGCTCCAACTCTTCCTTTTGACGTATATCACATTTATCAACAATCAAACGTCAATTAGATGTATGGAACATGCATGAATATGCGACAGACTGAAATTTCTTATTTTACTGTCGAAAATTGTAGAATTTCGTAATATTTTACGCCGTTTTACGTAATTTAGCTTTTACTGGTCTTGCAGCATTCAAAATTCTCTGAAGATCGAAAAATCGTATAAGATAGTAATTTTCCGAACAGATTTACAGTATTCTACGAAAAAAATTACGACATTCATTACATTTTATTGGGGATCCGAATTTTCTTAGTTTTTCGTAAAAAGGCGTAGAAGAGCATAGAAACACGTAAAAATTACTACTATTCTACGAAAATTTACGAAATTTTATGACAATTTTTCAGAAGTTCGTATTCTGGTATTTGTCCATAGAAAATCGTAAAAAATCGTAAAAATTCTTACTATTTTACGAAATGTTATGCCGATTTCGTAGGACTTTTTTTCATTTTCGTATATTTTCATAAAAAATCGTAGAAAATCGTCAAAAATCCTAGAAATTCGTAAAAACTCTAACTATTTTACGAAAGTTTATGAAATTCATTTTACACTTTTCATTAATTGAAAGTTCCTTTTTCTTTCGTAATTTTTCGTGTTAAGTCGTAGAAATTTCGTAGAAATTATTAGTTCTTCGTGAAATCTCGGAATTTTTCGTAGAACTTCGTATCTACTCGAACAAAGTTGTATGATTTTTTACACATTTCTACAATTTTCTACAAATTTTCTACGATTTTCTACGAGAAACTACAAATTTATACAAATTCATACGATTTTCTACGAATTCTGGTTTCGTAGTTTCTCGTGGAAATTCGTAGTTTTTTCGTAGAAATTATTTTCACCAGGGCTGCTGGTCGCAAAAATGAGCAGCACAATGCTCTTCCAATGGCGCATGTAATGATTTCGCATAAATGAAATTTGAAGTTTTAAATTGCCGAAATTCTTTATTTACTATGCCATATGCCATTCGGGGTTGAAGTATACTCAAATTAAAGAATATATTTTAACCATTTTTACGAACCGCGGACGAACACATGTATGGTTGTGAGGCTGTCCTTGTTATCGACGATTCACTGACAATAGTTCTTCGTCGATAAGGTAGTGTACACTAGCGGTTTTTCAAGAACACAATACGAATCCCTCTCACCGCTTCTATTTACACGTGCATTTCGCTGCTTGTAGTCGCCATCAAACAGAATCCGAAATTTATTCTTTATCATACTATAACAGTTTGTTATTTGTCTACAGTGGCATTTTTAACTATGATATTCGCTGCTTATAATCACCATCAATCAGAGTCTGAAATTTAATCTTCATCATAACAGTTGTTTCGTACAGTGGCATTTTTAACCATAGTATAATTCATATATTGGGCCAAGTGTTTGTATGATGCGGAAAATCGACAAATACCGAGCTCGTGTTGAGCAAAAAACAGGTTTCAATGTGTTGAACTTTGACATCAAATTAGACAAAGAAACATGGAATACGATAAAACCTATTGAGGTTACCTGCAAGGATGGACGAATCTACGAAAAACTCAACCCACCTTGGACTGACGTTATCGCTGCCAAGATCCTGGAAGTGCATGATTTACCCTGTGCCTTCAACTTCGTAAACTCCCAAGTCTCGAGAAGCGATGATCATCCTTTCTTACTCTTTTATGAGAGATATCTATAGAAACCTACGATACAAAAACAATACCCCATTTTAAACAACGAAGACTGGCAAAGGGACGTAGAGTTGAAGCGAAACAAAAATTACCTGCTATGAAAGCCACCTATTACCGGCAAGTGAAAGCTAACGATTTGTTGAGTGAATCTGGCAAAGCGCATCCACTTTTGAATAATACAGCCGTTTATCGCGTTGCACGCCAGGAAGCAAGAGACGAAGAAATAGGATTATCAGAATTTCCGGGGGATCCTATCACGTCTGCGTTGTCAATGATGAACCAAATACCTAGTATTTGGGAAATATCGACAGTGCCCTTGGTTGTCTGGTACTGGACAGAAAATCAACTTGAATTGTGGAAAGAGGCATTTAATCAGAGCTTGCCTACGATGGAAATGCTTTGCCGGAACAAATTGGGTGAAGAGCGATTTTTATGCGAGATGCATTGCGTATTCCCTTGAGATAGAAGATCGAAACCTGTTAGCAGAAGCTATGAGTGCTATGTTTATATATAGTTTGCCAAAGTAACACTGCCGAGAAAGATTCTGAATGCTTCAAACGAAAATTGTGGCTCACAACGAAAATTGAGACATTTGACTATCGCCAGTACACTCTAAATGATGCTAACACTGAAGAGCCCAAACAAAAAACCGATGACAATTATGGATACATCGATAAATGTACCAACTCCAACGAAATCTCGCAATGGGTCCGTAAAATTTACAACGAATCTCTGCTATTATGCTCAAATAACGACGATGTAACCAGCCCCAATAATTATCACTTACCCAAGATAGTTGATAATTTAATACATCTATTTGAGCAATATCCAGCCTGGACCGATGTGATGCGTTTACATTATTCGTCTCCAAATGTTGTGTCAACTTCCACAGGTTCTGAATGTTATTACCGAATAATGAGACGCGAGTATGGCATGACTGCTCCAATATCTCTAAATCGATTTCTACTGCTACATCTGCGTGTTATAAATGGCGCAACGAAATTGGGACGTGCAGCTATCAGGCACATGAAATCATCACTGCCGGAAAACGATGTTGACAGTCGAAATCAGAGTGAAATTCTTCACGTACGTGGGGATCCAAAATCAGATGCAGTCAATAATACATAAACAAAAACTTGGTCGACTGAAAGTCAAACTGAACGCTGTGATGTCTTACCGCGATTAGTAGGATCTATTGAAATAAATATCAACAGCAGCGACAAGTCCGCTCAAACTAAAGAGAACGAAGTGTTTTTTTCGCACAGAATTACAGAAATAGTTACCCGCTACATGCGAGGCTATACGGCCAGCATAACGGTAGCCCAATACATACTGAAAGAGGAAAAATTCAGCCTCATCGAACATCATGTATTGTGGTCGTCAGAGTTCAAAACTTTACAGTCAAAGCAATGGATCGATGGTTCTGTTATCGACAGTTTTATGATTGTAAATAGCAACAAAGACTGGAGAAAAACGTACTTCTTTCCGACTAGTCAAACAACCTACATCATTGGCGATCTAGCCACTCACAAAACGCCTAGATCGTGGCCAATGTATAACATTGATTGTCTCTTTGAAGGCATAGTTGTCTTACCTTATTGCTTTGCATCACATTGGTGTCTTCTTGTCCTCAATGTTGAAGAAAAGACAATCGCGCATTATGACCCTCGCATACGAAATATACCGTTCTAATATTGCGCACCAAGTAATTGCTTCATCGGAATCAATGGATAACATGTGTCTCTACTGTTTCAACGACAAAAAAGGTGTTTGTTCGACATGTAAAAATTGTCAGCGATGGGTGCACAATAATTGAATTATCAGAAGTACTGGTAAAAAGAATCCGGATGGGATGATTGAAGATGGCATTTGTTTGCCATGTGCAAAACACTAACTCCTACCTTTGAATCATATGTATAGAGTCAAAGCAAATCGCTGACTAATGAGTGCATTTGACTCTGACTACATCGTGAGATGAAAAATTGTGTCCAGTTGGATTTCAAACAGTACAAACATTTGAACTCTAATTTTTATTTTTTATTGTTCGTTGATAACACGTCCTCGAATCAAAAGTTTGAACCCCAAGCTCATCATTAACATTACTCGAATCTCAATCCTGAACCAACTCAAGAAGTGAAATTACCCGACCCTTATGAAATCTGTGGTACAGAAACCTGTCACACCTATTGGCTCTTCGAAAGTAATTATACACTGATAAGCCTTTTTTGCGATTCAACGACTTTTTTACTAATGTTTTTATGTTTTCTATTATTGCAGGCGTAGATGACGGTGTCGGTGAGATTGAGAAGCTCATTCCTCTTGCCCGGTTGAGAAGGGTGAAACAACATCGAAATACATAAGACTCCTTAGCAATCTTCGCAAGCAGAAAATGGTCAATGAAATTGACTAAAGATTTGAATTCCAGTAAGTTTCTCAACGTATGTACCATGAAAAAGTTCTAGACTTTTCTAGTTTTGTTCTCAAATGTTTTCAAATCTTCGTTATGAAATGCTTTGAAAAATTAATTTTTACAGCAAAATTATAGAGTCAACTGTAGTACACTAACTCTAGCAGGCCTTTGACAGTTTGTCTAAATGTTAATTCGAAAACTGTGGTCTGCAGTCTTATATTGAGGTTTCCTAAGTTTGCTTACCGTTCACATTGTTTGCAGCAAATGAACAGTCTTCGATTTTGAACTCCGAAAGGATTGCAGTTACTCACGTCATTCTTGATGCACTTGGAGGAGGTGCCCATGGCCTCCAAGAATATACACAATTTGACAACCCCTGTGCTTCAACACATGAACTTCGACATGACCGACCAACGAGAAACACTTTCGTAACAAGGCTCCCCAGATACCCAAGTGCCCGACAACTCTTCTGCGGTTGAAAGACGAACGCTGACTCATGATACATTACATCTGCAAAATGTCCGTCGTAGCTAGACTCCCACACTAGTAATCTTTCCATTCAAACAAGGTTCGAAACTCACTACCACCTATTTTACTTATATATAGTGAAATTAAATGTGTGAATGAATTCCGAGTCTAACTTAAGCCATTTCAGGTGAAGGAGAAACTAGAAAGGGGTTCGGGGCACTGCGACTACTTTATCAATTTCAGCAGCTACCATTCAATAAACACTTACGTATCTCCATATAACTTTATGCATGAACGGACAAAACCAACACTGCTCAATTTCCAACGGACTCTCAGGATTCAACCGTAGATTGGAATTATATCAGGCTAAAGTTGACCCCATTCTTCGGTGAATCTCGATACTGGAAACAGTGGATACTGGAGTAACATGACAGAAACAGAAAGATGCAAGTGATAACTGATAACTCTGGACTACTCGGTGATGCTTGAAATGGGAAAAATGTCAAAGAATACCAGAGTAGAGACAAGAAACTCACAGAGACAAACGAAAAACTTCTTATAGTACACTATTTGAACAGAACGTGGCCATGGTAGGCCTTTGAAACACTCACGAGAACTCACGTTACGCTGACGAGAATATATCTATTATGGTTTAGATGAATATATTCTGGGACTATATTTAGGAATTCTGCAACTTTTGCCTGTTGTATGTCTATCATCGAGTATGACCCGAATCCATATGATGCTGCTACAGTTATTTCACATTCACGACAATAATGTTTCTTCTCCTGGAAATAATTCTGTAATTCTTCTTGCAGATTTTTAATCATGGGTATGGCCAGTGCTATTTTCGTTTCGTACTGGTCATACGCTGTATCGCAGTGACTGCAATGTACTGTTTTTTTATACGAAGGAAGCTCAATCATAATTTTTGAGAACACAGAACCGACCCTGTCGCCACAGGAAATTGTGTCTCCTCTAGTTTCGCGATATTCAAATAACAACAATGCCCTTGATTTATAAAACGAAGCCATATTCCCTGATTTACAATAGTCGATAACTATTTGTGAAAAAAGAATGCCCTTACGTTTGAATTTGCAAGACACTCGAAAGTCTTTGATGTTTTTGTATGCAAATGCCATTACTTCAAATAAAGTGTCAACGGTGGACGTATCGTTGAAAACGTACAGTTTTCCAGATACTTTCCTAGGCTTCAAGCAGTTTCCGTTTCGAATTATTGTTTCCTTCGGTTTGCTTTTACAGGGAGCCTGTTCATGGTAAATTTTCATTGCAGGGAAGGGAGTCACGTATTTCTTTTTACGACTGTTTACTAATGCTCTGTTTTCCAAGATGGATTTTTTATCATCAAGATTGCAGTCTTTTGTTGTCTTTGGTCCGAGAGAATAATTGTGTTCCATGCTTATGTTTTGCGACAACAGATTGTTTTTACCGCATTCATCTGTCTTCATTGAATAATTATGTTCGCGGCTTATATTTTGCATCAAAAGATCCCAGCTGTAACAATCGTTGATCTTCAGTGGTGTTGAATGTGCAAGCACATTATTACTAAACTCGATACTTTGATCTGTTTGCATCGACTGCTCATCCTCTGGTTTTAGAAGAATGATTTCAGGCAAGTTGTCCAATGTGTTCGTAGAGGTATTCATGTCATTTTCGACTCCATCATTCGATCCTGATTCGTTATGCTCTCTCAACGTTTGAATAATGTTGTCCAAAGAATCACAGCTCTCCTCAGTTGCATGTTGACAGGCTTCTTTCTCTCGGACAGATACAGTGGTATGTACTCCGTCTGCGCAATTGGACACTATCTCAGCTTCTATCTCTGCAAAACGTATATCAAGATTATTCGTTAGGCGCGGTCGAGCAGGTATTCAAATCATTACTAGTTGCATGATCTGATACTGATATTTTAGAAGTATTTTAATGATCATACTATGTGTTTGATGATTTGTCTCTAACGATGCTGACGGTTTGAAGATACTGTCTGTAGGATTGCTCTCCTTAGCTGGATGTCGACCCACTCCAATGTCTTGGGATGATACAGCAACAAGCACACCATCTGAACTACTCGGTATACATTCATCGTCATCAACTGCATCATCTGCTTGCCACTCATTTCTAACCATCGGGGCAAGTGTTGAAATAACGATTTGAATGGACCGAATTTGATTTAATCACGACCGATTCGAAGTTACTCGGAGTAAATACTAAAATCATATGGGAAGTCTGTTTTTTCAACTATAAAAATGTTTCTTTTGAATATCGTATCTGTGTGATGCGCGTTTTCAAAGCAATTGGCAAGCAAGCAAGCTGGTGAATCAATGAAACTAAAATTTGCTGAGAATACGAATGTTTTTTTGAGACCACCCACAAGCATTTCAGCTCATCCCCACTTTTTATTTCGAAACAGCTACAGACGCTAACTCCATAATTTTGTCTTCTATCCATAATTCAATTATCGTTGAAATACAACTTTCTGCCAACACAACACATGCGTTGCCTTTTCGGATCAAATTCAAGCTCACTGTTGAAACAATCCTCTCAAGAGATCAAAGAAGCAAATATAATGGAATGTATATGAATATAGCTAGAATCTTGGGGTTAGCATTATGCAATTGTTCTTATTTCAAAGTCTAACTCCAGAATTTACATAACTCGTTACTACAAGGAGCCTCATTTTCGCCTGTTGTTGTGCTACATTCAACGTCTCTTATTAGTAATAATATACTTCACATATTTGCCATTGTATCAGTGTGGATAAAAATTTTGAAGCTCACCTGATCAAACAAATTTACACATAAGCTACAGTTTCTCAGCTTGAAGGGAAAATACGATGTGCTGTACAAATTGTGCAAAATTAGTTCAAATCGATGGGTAGTGGACAAGCTTACCTTAATGACTAATTTGTCCGCTATTGTGTCGCGTTTTGTAAGATGGTTGACTGAAAACCACTCCTCTTCAGATGCCACTATAATATGATACATCATAGCGGCAAAACCGCACAGTGTCTTGGATTTATTCTCTGCCGTTCCTTCGTTCTTGCTTCACCATAAGACCAATAATGGCGACATGCCTATTGCACTTTGTTGGTGTCACATCCCAGATTTGATCTATACGAATTTCAATTAGAGTGCCTTGGATGATTCCTGTACTTTCATTTTGTGTCACTACCTCCTACCGCCGTTTTTCAGGCTTTCGTTCCCAGATTTCCTGTAACTCGTTAAAAACCTTATATGCCTGCTTCTGCACGAAAAAAAAGCTCTGTGATTCAAGCTGATTCAACTTGCTTGTATATTTTGAGTTATTTATTCACCAAAAGAAACAAACCCCACGTGTAGATGAACATTTTTGGAGTGCAATAGCTCGGATGCTGTGACCGATCCATGTCACTATTTTTTCAAAACCGTGGTGTAATCCCTCCATATCGTCAGTACGCTGCTAGGATGATGTCTTGAATGGTTTGAATGTTTACATGGATGCGTGAGAATATCTACGTGTCTTCGGGGGAAATTTATTTTAAATTACTCCAAAATGATCTGCCTTAACCTGTGCTCACCCCCAGGCACCCCAAGAGTGACGTACGTGATATCGTTGTTCCTACGTTCCTACGTAGATGTACGGTCGACCGCACGGAATCGAACCGAGCCCGGCGCACGCGTAGTAAGAAAATTGTGGTCCCAGACACTGTATTACTGTTGATTTGATAAAATTATTATATTCAGTAGTAAAGTTGATATTTACCGAAACACTTTTGCGGGAGCTGTTTGCGCGAACGACGCGCAAACGATATATATTTGAAATTTTCAAAATCATTCACAGAATATAAAGGTGGAAAGCGCGGCTGCTGAATTTTCAGCCCCCGCTGTATGATATTGTTATCGCTCCTCTTTATAACACCGGCTTCACAATTTCCTCAAAGAATATTGCGGGAGCTGTTTGCGCGAAAGACGCGCAAACGATTATCGCAAGAAGATTCCCCAAATTTCTGAAATTGGGTCCGCGCGATCGATATTTGAATAGCGCGGGTGCTGAAATTCAGCATCCGGTTTTAGTTTCAATTTTTCTCCTCAACGCGTGAAAGCGCAAACGAATTGTTTTGATATTCTTCAGTTTCGAGCGACGCGCAAACCAACCGAACGAACGAAATTCATCAGAATGCATAATTTTTGCTGCTCACCACAATTCACTATCATTTTTACGGGTTTCTTTTGCTGGACAACTGGAACGGACGGAATTGAACCGCTCCCGGCGCATGCGCACCAATAAACTTCGTACCAGCTTTGTAGATTTGGAAAATATATATTTTTATACACCTCAGGGATATAAACGGCGGTTTATTGCCCTGTTCCAGCCGGAAAAACCACTTTATTTCCCTTTGGTGTATAAAATATCGTATGCACCACAGGGCAAACGTTGTTTTAGACTGTGCGATTGTATCCCTCGGCTTCGCCTCGTGATACAACCTCGCACTCGTCAAAAACAACTTGTCGCCCTTAGGTGCATAATATATATTAATCAATGGTATAGACGATAATTATGTTCAATGACGAATATTTGCTGTTTGCGCGTACGTGTGGCAAACGACCACAAGTTATTTATTTCCGAAATTCCGTCAAATATTTTTGTGATAAAGGATTCAAATTCTACTTGCTGAAATTCAGCTCCCCCACTTTAATTGTATTTTTCTGGCTTCGTTTAAACATTATCCACGAAAATCCATCGTTTATTCATTATTCAAGCCACGCGCAAACGCACTAACGTAGTATATTGACTTCTTAAGTACTAATCTTTACGAGGAAAACAAGGGTCTGCGGCAAAGAGGATAGGGTAGAGCGGAAGGTCCCATAAGCGCCCGTGTAAAATTTCGTAGCCGGTGTCGCAGCGCCTCTAGTGAGTCCGGGCCCGAGTTAGTGACCCCCCACTCCCCGATTTAGCGGTAGCGGTAGCTTTGGATTCGAATATTGGAATCTTAGGTATTTACGCGGTTAAAAAATACACAAACACAGATGTAAAGTCATAGTAAAACGTGTATTAATAATAAAAAATATGTAAATTACATGAAAAAATTGAAAATTAGTAGTATGAGGAAACAATAATACCTCCGCTATTGACGCTATTCACACTATTCACAGTATTTACAATATGTACAGTAATTAACTTTTTTTTTTATTCATCTCAATTTGGCCCCAAACTTTTTTTGTTCCAAATTTTCTAATTTTATCATCTGTCTGCTGAGCCTGAGCAGCACTCTGTAATTTGTCCAATCAAAGTTACGATCTCATCTGCAATAATTATGATACGGCGTGAATTTGACCCGCAGGCGATTCATTTTCTATCAGTCAGATAACAAATTTTCGTACTTCCTCCTGGCTTAATAGTGCAGGGACTGCTGTTTCGAGCCAATGTCTGAACATCGTGGATGGCGTTTGAATATGCACTTTGGATCGAAGTAGTCTATTATGCAAATGCGGAACTCTGCATCACCTTTTTCAACACCAGCAAAAGATACCGATTCTGCACATCTGTAATACACGGAAAATAGATTACTACGACAGTACATACATACTGCTGCATTGCCAAACAAATCTTAATCGAGTGGACTGGAGTAGGTTATGTTACTCGTCGTTGAATACTTACAATTAGGGATCTCGTGGAATATGGAAAAATGTTTGACGTGAGTGAATACGTAGGCTTTTCTTGCAGCCTTCTAACCCACATTCGTGTACCATTTTTGACTCGTAAGCACGTTTTTACACTAAAAACACCTGCCCATGCTGGCTTTGCGGCATAACTCGCGTTAGTATGAGTCACATGGATATGCGGAGTGCGGACACGTCACCAATACAACTACGCGTCTTGTGGGCCCGGACTCACTAGATGGCGCTCGCGGCGGTGGCTACGCGGACCTTCCACTCTACCCTATCCTCTTTGCTCTGCGGTACACGGCTGTTCACAGCGCACCCTATACCGTGAGACAGACTTTTCTTGGAAAGTTGGAAGATATGTCTCTTTCTACTCCATGGTCAAGCCTAAAAATTGCGGGAGAACAGTTCTTTTTGTGTAGTTAATTGCTTAATTATCTAGTTATGGACTAACATTCTCTTATAATCGTTCTGAGTTGAACACTATTTGAATCTCCCGCGCGTCAATGTCGATTTAGACTACAAAAATGGCGGCCACTAGCTCCTTCAACCGAGGCCAATTCGCTAGCATGCCGAGTATACATATGTATGCGATCCTCTATCCGGTGTTATACAGGGTGAATTCCTAACGACTCGTTGTTCTGAAGTTGGCTTGAATCGTGAAACAAGCTTTCAGACATTTCGGAACCAATTAAAATGTCCGAGTGCTCATTTTTCGAATCTAGCCAACTTCAGATCAACGAGTCGTAAGGGATTCACCCTATAGGTATATCAGTGGTCTCGGTTCGAGCATCGACGCTGCACTTCCGGTCCTGCGCCCTCGCGAGGTCGTCGTTTACGCAACATAGGTGCTGTCCATTATTGGTCGGTCCTTGTCGAGTTTTCTTTGGCCGAAAGGGTATCGCTCTCGTGTTTTCGTTGGGGAAGTTCATCAAAACATATTCTAAAAAAGTGCTGAGATGTTGCGTCTTGTAGCTGGCCGTGTCGGTTCGGCGATGCGGGGCGTTGTGGCGACTAGAACCGCCGCTTCTGGCCAGACTCGCGCCTCCCATGGCGGGCCCCAGGAATCCGACGAGGAGTTCGACGCCAGATACGAGGCCTTCTTCAACCGACCAGACATCGACGGATGGGAAATTCGCAAGGCGATGAACGACCTCGCTGGTAATTACATCACCGCGTCAATTACCCGACCAATCCTTCCTTCGTCCGCTTTGGTGTCACCGCGTCAACTCTGCCAACTTTGATTCCCCGAATAAAATGTTGTATAACTCCGGGTTGGCGATTCGATTGTCTTATTTGGACCGTTTAATTATCATCGGGTCACTAGATTCCCGACAATTCGATCAACGTCAGCTCAAACGTATCGAGAGTTTTCCTCGCCTAGCAGACGACTATTTGGCGCAGAGGTCGAAAATTGGGTAATCCCCGTATGAATTATTAAGATGAGTCTTGTTTTTTGTCTTCTAGGCATGGATTTGGTGCCAGAGCCAAAGATCATAATCGCCGCGATGAAGGCCTGTCGTAGATTGAACGACTATTCGTTGGCAGTGAGATATTTGGAGTCTGTGAAGGACAAGTGCGGCAACAATGTAAATGAAATTTACCCTTACCTTCTTGGAGAGATAAAACCGACGTTGGAAGAGCTGGGCATCAACACACCCGAAGAACTTGGCTACGACAAGCCAGAATTGGCGCTGGAATCGGTATACGACATCCACTAATACGTGTAAAGATTCTAATGCTAGTCTTTCAAAAATGCATAGTTAAAAAAACCGAAATTAAAATGAATATCTTTCCTCTCATATTAATTATATCAAACACGATGTACAGTATGAAAAAAAAAAAATAAATAAATCATTTAAGTAAATAATAGATAATTCAGGATATTTTCCATATCTCCTCGCATTTCGATTCTCCTTTACGCAGGAAACAACCCAGGTCTCAACATCTGAAGATTCAGAGTTTCTTAAATTTTTTAAATCCCGATTTGTATAAGTCTCTGTCTAGGTTGATTTGGGCCCGAATTCTTTTCATCGAGAAAATCAGTTTGATAATAATAGCGAATTTTCGACTAGAAACTAGACTTTTTGTCTTTTTTTTTTTTTTTTTTATATTCGAAGTAAATAAAGCAAAAAGGTAGTAGTACATCACAACGACGACATATTTACAAATCACGTTACATCATACACGGCATTTTTAATTTTAATAATAATAATAATAGTATTAATTAAATTTATTGTATACATCTACAATATTTCTACGAGTCCTTAGTTAGAGGTTGTTTTTGTTTGTTTTTGTTTTTCGTTTAAAAATCTATATACATTTATTAATCGTAAAACGTTGATATAGATTTTTCTTTTTATCCGTCTTTTTTTTTCTTCTCTTTTTCTTTCTTTCACAAATAACACACATCACCTCACCTTATTTTTATAATTAAACTCTACTTACAACAAAAGTTGTCTCCCTAATTGTTATTATTATTTTTTTTCTTTCTTTTCTGTCATTTTTCCCTTTTTTAACAAATAAAAAATAATGAATCCTCCTCACTTACTCTAAGCATAATTTTACATACAAATATTAACATAAACATATATTATACCTATAATATATGGATATAATTGTAATTTGTAATAAATTTATCATTATTCCATATTTATACTACGAATTCATGGTCGCCGCATGCGTGATTTTTGTTTTCCTTAATTTTTGTTAAAATAATGTAGTTTTTTTTCCTTTTTTTTACTGTTCACAATTCTAAACACGTTTATCGTGTAACTTAATTGTTTCACTCACGTCCTACTGACAATTGTTAAATCTTATTATTATAAATATTAATTTAAAAACTACATTTTTCTCATTTTCCCACCTTCTTTTTTGGTATCGGTACACCTGACACGTGTGCGTTTTATAATTAGCTATTCTTTCAACGTTATGTTGATTTTATTTTTCATTTTTCACTCTTCACATGTCTTTCTGTTAATGTTTACGTTAAGAATTTCAAAATAAATCGTAAATAAACGTCGTAGCAAACCTTTCCACATCTTATGGTCAAAAACTTTTTTTCCTTTCGTTTTGTACAATTGACTAATTTACTTCATTTTTTTTTTTTTTGTTTTTGTTTTTCTTAATTCATGTTTCAAGTTTCAACTATATAAGCTACACACACACACTCGTGTTTTGTTTCCATTTTTTTTTTTTTTTTTATATTCTTCTTTTTTCTTTTATAGATAGATTCTTAAGTATATTTACATGGCACGTATGTTCAGAAATTTTGTCAGAAATGCAAGAAGAAAAAAAAAACTGTTTATGAAAATAACCATATGAATTTAATCATTCAATTAATACAAAAAAAAAAACTTAATAAATGCCTTTTGAAAAACAAACGGAGTTAGGAATGCCAAAAATCATCTGATTCTTCGCTAAACAAAGACCTCTCCGAGACTCTGACCTCGTCGAATCTTTCTATCGTCTTATCGACGCTCCTGGAACTTGTTTCACGCTGGAATGAACAAACTTGGACAATTCATTTCATTATTCATCGCATCGTAATAAACCCACCGAATTCCAGAAGCATGGGATAAGAAGCCAGCTTGAGGACAATAAATCCTACGCCGATGTGTTGAAGTGAAGTTTTTCAAGTACCAAAAGCGTCGATAAGGTGGTGAGAAGTCTGATTCTAGAATCTTGGCATCGCGCGATGATATGTTAAACTATCATAAGACGATGAATTAAATACGATTCCCTAAGAAATTACTTAAACTTAAGATATCGAACTGGAACTAGTTTCGTGCCTGAAGAAAAGTACGCAATACCGTCCCCGCTTTAATCTCTTTTCTTCCTTCTGTTTCTTTTCAATTTTATCGTAAACGGAAATGAATTTTATTCCGGACTAGAAACAGCCTGCTGCTGCTGCTGGCTGTCCTCGTCCTTGATAACTTCAGCCTGCATCGCCTTGGTCAACGCGTTGGCATCCTTAAGCGATATAACTTGAAGAACTTGGTGTTCGCCGGCAGCATTGATCATGGTCATCGGATGTCCCTGAATAGTGACCGCCTCGATGCTCGTCTCGCCGTTTCCGGGTTCTACCTTAGGTACCTGGACCATCGGAGTAACAACCTGCATGGTACCGTCGCTCTGGATGTTGGCAACCATCGTCTGGTACATGCTCGCCGATACGGGTACAGTGATTACCCCGGATACGGAGACCGGATAGCCTGAAACACCGATATCAACCGTGCTGTGTTCTGCCTCTCTGCGTGTGCCCTGGATTTCTTTAACTATCGTGACACTACGCTGTATAGCAAACTGGAGAAGTTACAAAACGAGCGAGATTCCTTGGAAAAATTGATCAACCTCGCATCAAGCGATGATATTAAATCGACTACGTAAATGACCACCTCCAGTTCGCGACACAGTTCGATGATTTCGTCCACCGCTCCATGCGAGACGGTCTTTTTTTTTTTTCTCTTTAATCTCATGACCGTAATTGATAATAACTGAGTAAGAAAGAAAAAGAAAGGAATGATAATAACTAACTAAATCTGTCCCGTGGCTTCGGGGGACTGTAGTAAAAAAAAAAAAAATAGAATATTCGTATGATTCGTTCAAATAACGATAATAAGGATTTGAGTGATATCGCAGACGCAATTACAGTATACATGCTCGTAAAATTGTTATACAATTATTTATTTCATTGTTTTATAATTTTCTTTTCTCGTGGCGACATAAAAATAATAATATAAGTGTCAGAAAAGAGTAGAAACAAAGAAAAAAAATTTGAGAGAACAAGAAGAGACACCATAATCTGCTTAATCTTCTGTTTGCGGCAGTCTTCGTTAGAGAAAATACCGACGATGAAATGACTGAGTTAAACTTGTATATTTTTCATTGCCCTATCGAAGCATCGAGACGAAGAATATATGAAAGTTGAAATTATAATGAGAAAAAGAAAAAAAAACAAACCATTAATAAAACAAAACTCTATGTACAGTAGATTTATTCCTACGTTTTTTTTTTTTTTTTTTTTTTTTCTGTCTATTCTTAACTAAAGTCAATATTCAATATTTGATAGATAATAATAATTAGTTAAATGGTGATAAAACGACGATAAAAGTTTTTAATTTTTCTATCAATAGTAATTATTAACAATAATAATTGATGTTGCATGAATTATATCCACCATTATTTATTTAATTGGAGAAATCTACGGTAATTAATTCGCTAAACCACTACCAAAAAAAAAAAAAATGAAAAAGAATGAAAAAAAATAAAATAGCAAAAATGATTAAACTGTTTAAAAATCTATTTAATGCATCATTCTTACAAGAGAAAACGAATTCTACTTATATCAACTACAATAACAATGTATTGTTTTTTTTTTTCTATTTTCGTTTTTGTACATTTGGCATTGCGCAGATGTGAGACAAATATATTGTTATTACTTTTATTCATCGATTAATAATAATAATAATAATAATAATAATAATAATAGGGGATAGATCAGCAATTATTGTCTCGTCCTGTGGTTGAAATATATTTTTTTTTTTTCAATACGAAAAAGGAAAAAAAAAAAATAATTAGAAGTAATTATAAAGAAAATATATTGGAGATGAACGAAAAGAAAAGAAAAAAAAAAGCAGCAAGGAAAAATAAGATGACAAATAATAATAATAATAATAGTAATAAAGATAATAAAAGAACGAAACCATCCCGAAACGTTCTTTCTTCTTCTCTGTATTTTTTTTTTTTTTTTTCATTTTAATATGTATATAGTGTATATACATAGTATTATAGGTATGTAAACAACAGGTATGTGTGTCTATCCTTTGGTAGCAAGTGCTGAGATTTAATTTAAAGTTCTTTTTTTTTTTTTTAAATTGTAAAACGAAATTTCTTACGAATAAAATAAAACAAAAAAACCTGTTCAATTTCACACTCGTCACGCGCAATTGCCTCTTCCTTCCGTCCTCTTGAATTTAAAGTTGATCTCTCTCTCTCTCTCTGTCTCTCTGTCTCTCTGGGTACTGAATTACGTTATATCGATTACGTTTCGTCCATTTCAATGAACAACTCTTCGAACTTAATCCTCTGTGAAACCCTCGTAGAAGCTATCAGAGGCGAAGGACAGGAGGAAAGGTCAATTGATAGCGCGCAAAGTGCGCATAGAACTGCGTGTGGTATTTGAGAAAATAATAAAAAACATTCGTTGGCCCGGCTAATCGAGTCACTGCCCGAGTAGCTCCTGGCCTGGGACGGTGCAGAGCCTATAGAAAATTGTTTTACCGTGTCCATCTTCCCCGGTGAGAATAATCTGACCGTCTTGTCCGAGGGTCGCTTCTGTCACGCTGTTAAGATCGACCGAAACGCTGCCTCCCTCTCCGCCGCCCGTAACCTCGGCCAGAGTTTGTACCTCCCCTTGACTCGTATGAATCTGAAAAGAGTGAAGATTTTCATCAAACTAAACAAAAGAAAGGTGAATCGGAACCTGCTGGTGTTTCTGTTTGCTTTTTTAGTCACAGGCTTTGCCTAAGCATTAGAGCACCAAGCATTTCGCTTGGAATTCATCATTCTTTAGTTATTAAGTTCAACAGAATTTTTGCGTATCTATTTTTCTTCTCACCACGGATGGTCAGAAGAAGAAGAAATTTTTATGTTAGTTCTCATGTAATGTCAGTTTCGCATTAAGAAACTCATTACTTACCGTAGCGACACCCTGAACCTGTGCCGTTGTTCCGTCTGGCAGCGTGATGATCGGGTTGCTCGGATCGACTTGGATTATCGATACCGTTCCGTCGGGATTTGTTATAGTTTGCAATACTGCGGTGGGGTATTGCGCAGTCATCTGAGAAAAACGAACCGACACGTTAGCGTGAAAATCGTAGAGAATCAATCCGTCAATAAGTCGGAAAAATAAAGAATAGAACGAAAAAGAAAAGCTGTGGATGTCAAAGCTGATCTGATCATCCAGACCGAATTTGTATGAACGAGGTAGGTAGAGGTACTCGTGAAGAGAAAAAGTGGTTTTTAACGCGTACAATCCCCACCGTCTGTTGTTGCTGTTGACCAGACTGACTGCCCTGTCCTTGGTTCGAAGCGTGCGACTGGTGCGACGAAGAGTGAGGAGTCTGTTGCTGTATCAGAACAGTGGTCTTGTCGTCCTCTTCGCTAAATGCTGGCAGTAGGTCCTCTCGCCCGTGAAACTTGTAACAGTTTATCACTATTTGTCTCAGCGCGTGCGTCCAAGAGATCTGAAAGATCGAACGAGTTGGAAAATCGAATCCTTCGTAAGCGGCAAGCTCTCTCGGTCCTACCTTTTGCTTCTCATCTTCGGATCTCGCGTCCATGCGCACGTTGGCCCAGGGTAGTTCCTTCGGCCACCACGGAGGACGAGTGCTCTCTCGCCCCCATCCAGGCTTGCCCCGTCCGGTCGAGTACTTCAGCATCAGAGGTATGAACGCCCTGAGCTGGGCCTGAGTCATTTTCTCAACCGGAGTGGGAATACCGTCTATAATCAACGGCGGTAGCTCGTAGAGGGACGGGTCGTCTTGTACCGGTGGCGGGGCTTGCTGGGCTAACGCGCTCTCCAGCTCTTCCATTATCATGCTCCGTAGGTTTTTTACCACATCCTCTAGCGGCTTGGCGCCAAACACCTTGTAACTGCTGTTCGGCTTGCCCGGCGTCGCCACAAGGACGACCGCCTGCTGGCCGACACGGGTCGCGAACTCATCTATCGTTTGCTGTGGGAGAACGAGAAGTCAAACAACTTTGATTACAGATTTTGATCGATATAACGGATCGTAGCACCCACCCTGAGCTTCCGCAGGAGCCTGTTCTGCTGTCGTTTCCTAATACTTGGATTAGTCTCGAAACTGTGTGGACGTTTCCGCTTTTTCGCTGAAACAATAGCAGCGGCCGCAGCAACCCCGACAGGCCCTAGGTGCACTCATTATCAGATACTGTCCAATTTCTTGGACTTGGAGGTCGGAGATTTTCCCAATGCCGGTAAAATATTGCCAAAAGAGTGTCAACCGATCTTGCAATTACAGTCATGTTTCTTGACGAAGGATTCGGAAATTATATCGAGGCAATATTCAACTGGCAATAGGAATAATTACAGTTAAAATACAAAACACACGTATGTACTTTGTACCACAAATGCAACGCACAAGCAACATTGGAAACGACACGTACGTGCATTTGACATGATGAAACTGGTGAAAACTAGTGGCGAAGAGTAATTGAAAAAAAAAATGTTAGGTCTATGACTACCCAAAAAAAAAAAAAAAAAAAAAAAAACTTGTACATTTGAGTGAATCGAAATTCTCTGTCTTATCTCTTTCTTAGAATGAACTTATATCTGGGAAACACGTGACGAGTTGTTTAAGGTGACAACGAATAAATCAAAAGTGATGAAATGAATAACAGCAACACATAATTACAGGTTTCCCAGATTCTATAATGTATATTAAGCAATGAGTTTTTATTTAGCAGCACGCAAACGCAAAAACGATAACATAACGCACTCAGCAGCAGTGTGAAAATTTATAGAAATAATAGTACTATTAACGAATAATTATTAATAATTAATACGATATACAAAATAACGCAAATAAATTAAACGATTGAATGACAATACGAAAATAGAAAAATAAAATGCGAATTTCAATTTCAATGAATCTAGTTTCCATAAACAAAAAATGATGTTGGAATGTCAATTTAAATACTAATATAAGGATATCATAAGATTTATAGTTGTGGATGATAATTACCAAGTTATTTGTACTTCCCACGGACACGTACTATTCAAGCAGGGTGTCTCTGCTCGAAGCAATAGCCCCGACCATATTTCACAAAAGTCGCATAGCAAGGCGATTCAAAATAACAACAAAACTGAATGCTTCTTCGATAAAATATTATTCGATTATCAATTCAATGTTCACAAGAAGCAACATGTGGCAGAAAATCATCAACAGTGAGTTTGAGTTGTTGAGGATAAATAACTGCTGTCCGAGAATGCAAAGTCTTATTCTTAGAGATTGTAAACTCCGGGCTATTACCTTTGACATAGAGTACGCACCCTGCTCCGATCGGACTTTTGATTGGTTTGATTGAAAGATTGAATTAGACCGCGGTAACTCAAAAGGTGAAAAAGCAAAAAAATGGAAATCACCATTAGCGTGTTTGTTTTGCCAACCTGCAGCGGCGAGCTGGGCGGTAACGTCGTCGTCCATCGCGGCCGAGAGAAGATCGCCCTCCTCGTAGGTCTCGGATCCGCTGGTCGGCTCGTCATCGTCGTCATCTGTGAGCCGGTCCATTCGGTCCAGGGCTCCAGATTCTGCACTGGGCAGCGAGACCATTTCCTTGATTTAATAGTCACAGCCAAACGGCTCCTCGTTCTACGGTCTTGATTATTGCAATGCCCCGTTTTTCTCTAATTTATATTCCTAAATTTCCTCCACCCCCGATCTTCTACATCACCGTCTCGCTTCTCTGGCTCTCTGAAAAAACCATTCATCCTAAATAATTCTCAACAGGAACGATTTCCAAGAGTCAAAGTCTCAAAACCAGTTGTCAATTTTTCACTTCTAGCATTCGTTGCTAGTTTAATTTATTCAACATATTGTTGAACGGAGATGGAATTCAGCTGCACCTGTGTGCTGCTCTCGTAAATCATAATCATGTCGCTCAACAAGTTTCCTCCTAATCAAATTTTATATCAGCTTCCATAACAATGACAACACCGTCACAGGGCTCTGCGTCGGTGAAAAAAATTCTGCGCGTGGCATTCTCTGCACAAAAAAAGCTACCGGCTCCTCGAGAGTTGCGTCATGAGTCATTGAACAAAGCGACAAACTTCTCTGACGTAATCATGAAAGGTAATCATGAAAAGTAAAGTCTCCGTTGAGGGGGGTGGTTAGCTAAGTGCTCCATCCCCCTACGCTAACCACCGACCGAGGTAGGGTGGCTGTGTGTGCTTGTGGGGGAGTGGGAGGGAAGGGGACAGAGAGCGGCGGGAGGAGGGGTGGCCGAAAGAAATCAATACGGCAATCTAGGGGGTCTGAAAGAGAAGAGGGGCTACACCCACCATGGCCTAATTCTCCCATGGAAGAAGGTTTGTTTTAAAAAACCTAACAGTGACGCGAATGAAACTTTTCGCCGTATACCCAGGGAAGATAATAAGATCAATCCAACGGAACGGACCGCACCGCAGCTTTGGACAGATCCAAATGGCACGGTATCGAGTCGGACTCTCGGGGCAGGGGAATATAATACCCTTAAAGAGGCTGACCCGAAGCGCAGCGGGGACCAACGACAACCGAAAACCACAGAGAATAGAGAATATAACGTTTTTGGGAATGTTTCGAACGAAAGAAAAGAGAATAGAGGGCGATTTGGGGTTTGGAAGGCGGAAAGAGGCGAGAAGGATCGGTGATAATTCCGGGTGTCGTCTCGTCGAGGTCGGCGTCGTCGGCGTCGTCGGCTCGAGCAATTCTGTTTTGATTCGGTTTAACGCGTGGGCAAAATGCGCAGGCCGCGGTAAAAGAGAGCCTGGATAGTCAAAGCTCATGTCCGAAGAACGATGGAGCAAGCCCAGTTAAAATCGCGAGTTGCGTACGCACCTTTAAGCCTGCGTCTGCGGGAGACCCGCGGTCGGCGTAGCTCCTACGGCCATCTCCTCGATCCGTTTCGGTAAACGGCGTTATTCGCGTATCGCACCGGTGCCCTCGACGCGGTTTCGAACGAACTGGGAAACTAATTGAACCAGGTAAATATCACAACATCACCACCCGTCACACGCACCATGGCATTTGCCAGGCGTATCGATCGCCTACGCGGTCCTATGCCTCGGACGGCCCTCCATAACAAACGCGATACGGCAGCCATTTTGGGCGAGCCTGCGCGTTGCAGAGATAGCAGACGATACGAAATTCCCTCGATTTTCCGGCATTTTCGCCTCCTAATCGCGGCTCAAACCCGAGAGGGTTCGTTAAATATTATTTCGAGATGGTTCAGGGTTTTGTACTCACCGATTTACCAGGGAAATTTCGCTAAATTGATGAGCGACCACGGAAACGCGAACACCATATACATATATACAAGCCTGTAATAATCCTATTGGATAACGGAACGTACATGTCATGGCGGTGGCTATTGCCGCCCTCCCATTGGCTCGCGAGACCCGCGCCTCGCATCGGACCCCTCATTGCTCGGTGCTTGGCGAGCGATATCCACATCCACCGCGAGCAGCGAGGCCCGAAACCTATCCAACGATGCGAGCCGATTCTCGGTATACCGTCTGATCCGATGCCCGTATGCATTTCAGCCAAACTCGAAACTTTGCTCTGTGCCACGCGACCTGCCAAAAGGCACCCGCGTCATCGATCGAATTTCGAAAAGTATATTTACATATTTGTTATAACCTCAAAAGAAATTCACGAGTTTCGTCATTTGTTGTAATAATTTAGGAGCTTCAGATTCTACTATAGAAAGAGGTAAAAGGTCTTCTACGACGTTTGTGTCGCTTATAATTATTATATAAATTCATTACTTCTAGATAACTCTTATGTTCATTAAATAATTATATTTAGCTATTAGAAGTTATATGTGACCAAAACTAGAATTTGTAACTCATCACAATGTAATCACACGATCAAAAGTATCAATAGAAGGAAGGAAAAGGACAAGATAGTTTTTTTTTAATCTTGTTTTTTTTTTTTTTATACAATCGCTATAATAATATATCTTATAACAAACGAAAATAATAATAATAATAATAATAATAGAACAACAACAATCGTTATTATTATGAAATTGGTGTAAAGCAGCTTTACATATCACATCTCTGAGTGGGTAAGAGCAGGGGATAATAATTAATATATATATTGCAAGATAAAAAATATATATATGGCAAGTGTACATTTAAATTTAATCTCATGCCCACAGTTTATTCTTGTTGCACAGTTTCCCGAACCATCCAGGTTCGCAATGGCACGTATTGTCCGGTTGACACGTTCCGTTACGACAGGGTCGCGTACACGCCGATCTTTGAGGCGACCTTCTACCGATCTCGCAATGATTCCCCTTGAATCCTGGCGGACAACGGCAAAGGTTGTTTCCCTTACATTTACCCCCGTTCAGACAGGGGATCACGCACTTTGCTGCGGAGGGAACAGAGATGAAAATCGTTTCGAATCGTGGTCACCTAAGCTAGTCATAGTTTTAGAATACTAACAAAATTCACAGCGTAGTCCAAAATATCCTTTAGGACACTCGCAGGTATCTTTCTGCACGCATTTACCACCGTTCAAACATTTCTCCGAGCATATACCTGTAACGAAGAACATTGTCAAATATCTGTTTAATTTCTCCCCGTAGTATAAACTACTATGCTTCGACTACCGGGAACTCGTTTAGCTAGCGGCGCAGCTTCGGCTGCGACTTCAACCACCAAAGCTGGCAAAATCTTGGATGCTATCATAAGAGTGGATCACGCCGGCGAACTTGGAGCGGACAGAATATACGCTGGACAAATGGCCGTCCTAGGTCTGAATTTATTTTTACATTTACTCCAATCTGTCCAATGAATCGCACTCATCCCTTTTTTCATAATTTTCAGGTAAAACCTCCGTGGGACCGACCATAAAACACATGTGGGAGCAGGAAAAGGTCCACAAAGAGAAGTTTGAGGAGTTGATAAAGAAGCATAGAGTCAGACCGACGGTTTTGATCCCGATATGGAACGTGGCTGGGTTTATTTTGGGTGCCGGTACAGCGATGATGGGGCCAAAAGCAGCGATGGCCTGCACAGTGGCTGTGGAAACTGTTATAGTCGAACACTACAACGAGCAGCTTAGGACTTTGATGGAAGACAACGAGGGAAATGTCAACAAGGAACTGCTGGAAACTATCCAAAAATTCAGAGACGAAGAACAGGAGCATCACGACACGGGAATCGACCACGGGGCTGAACAGGCGCCGTTCTACCGGGTCCTCGCTAACGTCATTAAGGCGGGATGCAAGACCGCGATATCTATATCAAAAGTCATATAATTGAGGGTATAATCCCCGCCCTCGGATATGGCGAATGTGAATAATTTAGATATAGCATCGTCGTTTGTTTCTGTTTTTTATTAGCTGTGGATAATTTTCTGTAAATAATAGCTGGAAGAATGTTTACCCCATTCTACCATTTGCATTTTGAGTTTCGTCCATAATTACCTCCTTCGCAATTTGGTCCTTGAAAACCCGGAGGACAGGAACAGACTCCTGGCGCTGTGCAATTACCACCGTTCATACAGTTCGGATAGCACAATGCCTTTTTGCAGTGCGGCGGACCCAGGTAACCGTCTGGACATGGTCCGGGATTCGGTTCTGCAAGATGTATGATTGAAAAATCTTATTCGATAAAAAGTTTATGGACAAATTCAGCGTTTTTTTTCTGAAAGCTCAAACCTGGATGATCGGGAAGAGAATTTTTTTATTAAATAAAAATGTTGACTAATCTGAATAAGGGCTATTCCGCGTGAAGCGGATCAGTCATCTCTCAGATATTTTTTTAATTTTGCATGTCGATTGTGTAGGGGGAGTTAGATTTTTGTGCCGAAGCACGATTTTGATAATGCAAAATTCGATTTTTTATTTGCAATAACAAATTAGAGCACCTTTTTTTTCAAAAATTCATAACTCCGCCAAAGATGAAGTTACATGCAATTTTTTTCTTTTGACTCACGCGGAAAGCTTCATAGAATTTGAAAAAAAATACAAATAAAAAAAAACAATTGTTATCAATTGTTTATTTAACAATTAATTTTTTAAAGATTTTTTAAATACTGAGCGACGCGACTAAAAAATTTTTAACAAATTCTGACATGTACCTTGTACTATACTACAATCTGTGAATTAATTTCAGAGACGTGTTTTTCTTCGTTTTCGAGTAAAAAATCGTTGAAGGTGTCGATGCGTCCCAATTTGAGGCGCGCCGCGACTCACGGAATGGCAAGCGACCGGCTGCCGGCCACCGCTACTCCGCGGTGGCGCGCAACGTTATTTGCGAACCATTTTCACGATGTTGGACATGAGATAAAAATCTGAAAAAAATACTGTACCTTCACAACGCCTGCAAAGTTTCAAAAACGTGTTCTCTCCCGTTTTCGAATTATAGATATAAATATATTTTGAATCTCAGTAATTGAAAAACGGGAGAAAACACGTTTTTGAAACTTTGCTCATCGCTTAAGGCAGGCGTTGTGAAGGTACAGTATTTTTTTCAGATTTTTATCTCATGTCCAACATCGTGAAAATGGTTGGCAAATAACGTTGCGTCGCCACCGCGGAGTAGCGGTGGCCGGCAGCCGGTCGCTTGCCATTCCGTGAGTCGCGGCGCGCCTCAAATTGGGACGCATCGACACCTTCAACGATTTTTTACTCGAAAACGAAGAAAAACACGTCTCTGAAATTAATTCACAGATTGTAGTATAGTACAAGGTACATGTCAGAATTTGTTAAAAATTTTTTAGTCGCGTCGCTCAGTATTTAAAAAATCTTTAAAAAATTAATTGTTAAATAAACAATTGATAACAATTGTTTTTTTTTATTTGTATTTTTTTTCAAATTCTATGAAGCTTTCCGCGTGGGTCAAAAGAAAAAAATTGCATGTAACTTCATCTTTGGCGGAGTTATGAATTTTTGAAAAAAAAAGGTGCTCTAATTTGTTATTGCAAATAAAAAATCGAATTTTGCATTATCAAAATCGCGCTTCGGCACAAAAATCTAACTCCCCCTACACAATCGACATGCAAAATTAAAAAAATATCTGAGAGGTGACTGATCCGCTTCACGCGGAATAGCCCATAACGATAAGCGCCATTCTCGAAGAAATTAATATCGAATATGTGCGCCTAATTTCGACGCGATTCGCCGATGCGTATGTCTTTTATCGCGCATTACTCCCAATTTCTGTTATCGCGGTTATCCCCGTGTGTACCTACTAACCGCGTGTACATGGAATTAATTTGATGAACACAAACATCGTGACGTTCGGGTCAAACTCACCGCGTACAGCACATTCCTTTCGTAGATTCAGGCGAAGTGGGGTGCCGGTCAGGGGGACACCCTTCCGCTTCTCGATGATTAGTCCAATCTTGAATTGAACTACGCCGGAACTGTTGCCCGAGCAATTCAGAAGTATGCTGAATTCTGAAATACGAGACTGCGATTACGGGATTCGGTAGACAATAACATCCGAATGGCTGATAAAAGTCTGCGGATGCGTTACGAGGAACCGATGATTAGCTCGTAAAAATGACCGTCAGACTCATTAACGGTCACGAAAAATAGTTCCGAAGAAAGATGAATACGATTTTCGGTTCAACTTCGAACTGCGCACCAAAGTTGCGGTAAAAAGACTTTATACCGCAACTTGGAACTCGGCAGTAAAAAGTCCAGTCCCACTTTTCGGATCGAGAAAAGGCGTCGAAAAGTAATTTTTCAATGCCAATTGCGTCGTCAAAATGATGAAAACGTGTAGATCGATTGAAACGCTTTGATAAATGTCACTGATATGATTAAAAAAAAAAAAAGCGCTTCATGCATAATTAACACTGTTTCCTGACCTTTTGGCCTCCTCGGCACCCTTCCGCGCTGTTTGATCGTGATCGACGGTGTCTTCAGTATCGATTCGTCGAGAGATTTGAGTGTGTCAAAGTTGTACGAGTACCTTTTTATACCGGATTTCCACGTGAAATTCACGTAGGACACTTCGCTCGGTATTATCGGTAATTTATTTTCAAACTCGGGGTCCAGGAGGTAGGGTAACACCATACCGTCCGTTATCGCGTATATCTCCATTTGGACTCCTGAACAAGACACGTAAGATCATTCATTCAAGTTGAACCAAAATTTTTGCCACCTAATTTCCAGCGTTGGGGTCTCCGAAAATGATTGATTTTTACAGGTGAAGTAAACTCCCGAAGAATTGGATCAATCAATCAACATGTATTTGAAATTGATATAAGTGACGATAACGATTACAGAGGATTATAAGAAAACTTAATACACCATGTCATACACACCGCTAAACATTTTGACCTGTTGTCGATCGATCCACAATGATATATCGCCGGTAGGTGGGCGAGCCCTTTTACCTTCGACCCGGCCCCCGAAGGAGCAGAGTAGAGCGGAGGCCAGGGCAGCCACCGCTGCCAGGGCTACAGCCCGTTGCATCGTGTCCGGCTCTTGGACGCCCGAGGGAGTCAAGGTTGTTTTTCCGAGCGTGTCTGTCTTATTTTTCAAATTTTATTCTATCCTTTATTTTCTTATCAAAATATCAATTTTTGTATCCTCTAGTTCGTTTTTAATTCGTTACTGTACCCAAGACAGTGCAGTTCCTTTTTCTTATATACAGTCAGTATATTCAAACCCGGCGATCGGTTTTTTGCGATTCGATCGATACGGCTCGGTCCAGCCCACAGCCTGCGGGAGGACAGGAGTCACGGAACGAACGACGCCAGCACCTCGATCTCTGCTCGATCTACTCGCGTTGCCGGCCACTGCTGTACTAACCAATATAGCGACGCCTCCTCTGGCTACTCCGTAGTCTGGTAGTCTGTCGCCTGCAGTCTTCTGTTCTCTTCTCCCTTTCTCGAGAGTCTCGGGCACCAGTTCTTCTCTCTCACTCTCGATCTTTTTCTCCTCCTCTTATTCTTCTCGATGTCCGTGGATGCAGGCTCGAGACGCGGATACTATCCGACTCTTCCAGCATCCGCGCACCGTATACGCGATGCAGCACCTCTTGATCGTGACTATATTGTACCCCGCGCTCAGACTCTTCGGAAAAAGAAAATCGTAGATACAGGAACAAAGATGATCTTATCATGTTCAGGTGAATATAATCGACCGAGACTGTTTTCCTATAACGATCCACGATCTTGGGTTTATCTTCACGGTTGATATACGCACACGAGAGAAGCGATAAGCACGATTGTACGGTAAGATATTCTTAGCATACTCGCTATAGACCTTCCCGAGATGACGATCTCCGAACGAACTTATAGGAGAACGATTCTGTCGTGTTGTCGATGGTGTGAAGCATAGGGTGCAGGCGTGAGATCAAGATTACACCTGCCAGTGTCGACAGGTTTTTGTTTATTGATAAAAAGTTTCACAGAAAAATGTAAAAATAGATTGTCAGCGAGCTCCGGGATCAACCGTCGAAGATAACGAGTAAGATGGGTCGAATTATACGCGAAGCGGTTATTACTGCAGATCGTCCGTATACATAAAATTTCGAATCTCACTTCCATACCACCACGTACCACATGCCATTAAGTGGGTATAAATAGATATACCTATAGGTATAATGCACCTGTCACGCCGAGGTTCGGGGTTGATGGAACTGCACTGTGCTGCCGTGTGTGGTACACGGACACGGAGACGGACACATGACACACACGACCGTAGAGACCGAGGCGACGAGTCGTTTTATCTAACATCTTCGTTACTGTATTATACTCGTACACATCGTGCCGCGGTCGTTTCGTTCGAACGGATGTTAGTTAGGCTCTGATGCCTCGTGCAACAGGTTTAAGAGGGCACTCGATGAATAGCTTTTATTCGGATAATGGGACCCATTGTGAAGGCCCCCGGGCGGTGACCTAACAAATGGCCCATTGTTCTTTCTCTCTCTCTCTCTCTCGCATTTTTTTCCCTCTCTTTTTACCCCGGTCTCGCCGCGCTGTTCCTTCTCGACTCTGTCCCCGTACCTAATTTATATCGTCTGTGCGGGCTAAGAATTTGCCAAAGTAATCGACGAACTTTTTCGATATAGTATCAGAAAAGATCAGCGTACTACTGATTGCGGTTCGGGATCGAATTCCGCTCACGTATACGAGTCGCATCTTCGATCGTTAGTATGCGAATTGCGAGTCTCTCGATCGCGAGTTACACAAGTAGCATACTCAAGTTTGAAGTTTCACCATCGACGGTAAAGCGTCGACATGAACTTTTTCATCACCTGTCGCCATCTTTACTCTTTATTTATCCTACGTTCAACCGATCGAGATAGCAATAATAGTACATTATGCTACTAGGGAGGAAAGTGCGCGATTTTCGCCCGAGTGCGAGGTTTGCTGCCCGAGCGAAGCGAGGGCAGCACGAGCACGAGGTGAAAATCCGCTCCTCCCGTGTGGCATATACTACTTTTCACGCGACTACGACAAAATGACCCAAGAATACGAAAAAAAAACAGAACGCGCGCTCAAATGACTCGGTCTGAGGCAAGGGTGGTAAAATAGATAAGAGATCTCAGACAAACCGTACTTTGGCAGACCACTGTGCGTGACAGGGGGTCCAGGGGCGGAGCCCCTGGTCGGGCGGAGGGGCGAAGCCCCCCCCGACTAAAAACATATCTCGAATTCAATTGAAAAAAAAAAAAATTCTCTCCGCAACATAACACGACAATGTTATCGACCTTAAACATAATATGGCAATAATTATCGCTATTTTTTTCTAATTAGATATTTGCTAAAACTCATTTTTGTGTGAATAAAAAAAAACTCTAAATAGAAAAATGAGACGTAAGTTGCGTTGAAATATCGAGCGATTATCGAAAAAATTTGTATCAAATCTTTCCTAAATGTTGTATACTGAGAGTCGTATTTCTATTCGGTAGACAGCAGCGAATGACGTTTCGATGTTAACAGAAACGAAATTAAAAAGAACATAAATAATAAAGATTTGTTTAGAATATAATAATGTTTTTATTTGCAACAAAAGGCCGAATGTAGTCGTTTCTGGAAAATTTACTTTTTTGCCCGGCGACTTACTTTTTTGCCCGGCGACAGTCTTTTTTGCCCGGCGACTTACTTTTTTGCCCGGCGACAGTCTTTTTTGCCCGGCGACAGTCTTTTTTGCCCGGCGACACACTTTTTTGCCCGCTGGTCCGAAATCGATGACTTTCGACCCGCGTTTCAGGGGAAAAATACGGTCATTTTGTCGTAGTCGGGTGAAAAAGTATCTCGAACTGCTATAAAACCGTTCGAGAGTCTAGAAATTGAGGAAAGAGAAGTAACGAAGAGAAGAAAAATAAAAGGGCCCGTCGGTGTTACGCTATGGCTCTCTTCTCGATCCATCACCGTCACCCGAGGCCTGCGCGTCACTGCACACCGCACACAGGCATTTCTGCACCGCAACTTCAAGACGACAGACAGCGTGGGACTCGGACTCTCGGTGCTACGTCTATGTAACGGTAGCGACGACATGCTGCACAGGTCATCGATTCGATTCATTGATTTCGATTTGTTTAAAATGTTTTATTGATCGTATTGTTACGAAGAAACCCCTCACTTCTTATACACTAGATGTGTAGCTTTTGACGAATATCTTCTCATGTTTAATATCTGAAGAAGAAATAGCTGAATCTTCTGGTCGCTTCGACGACCAGCATTATTGTAAAACAGTCCAGTCTCAGACTTGATTGAGATAACACGTCTTTCTGAATAAATACTTCCTTGTGAATATTGATCTCTTGAAAAACGCTTCGTTGATATCATTTTGAGAGAACCCTTTTAATTAATCGTAGCTCGGTTCCATCCGCAGCTACATTGGTGTCAGAAGTGGGATCTTCTCAATCCGATATTAGCGAATTTGTGTGTAAGGAAGTGTTCAACGAGAAAGAAAAAGCGCAAAGAAATAATGGTGATTACACGACGAGGAACGAATACCTCAGATGAAGAAAATGAAGAAATGGTCGTTCAGCCGCCTCGCAAGCAGAGACGTGCCAAGAACGCTCGTGGAGCGTCGACGAGTACGGGAGAAACCAGAGGAGAACCTGCAGCAACCCCAGGGCCTGCAACCTCCTCAGCTCCCGCTTTACTTCCGATTTTGGCGATGCCTGTAGAAGGGGAAGTTCCTCTGATCTCCCCGGTTCAGCAGTTGGTCCAACAACATCAACAGCTGGTACAACGGCAAATCAACAACCAGGTTAATTCCGAAGTCATCAGAATTCGGGAAGAACGGCTACTTTCCCAAGAACAAGAGAGAGAAGAACGTCGGCGAGAACTCGAAGTTCGACGGCTTGAGTCCGAAAACGAACGAGAGGAACGCCAACAAAATCTTGAGATCCAGAAACTCCGCATCGAACGGGAACGAGAGGAACGGAAACGTGACCTCGAACTTCAACGTATCGAGCTGGAGCGGGAGAAGGACGAGCGACAACTTGATGTCGAGCTTCGTCGTCTTGAACTCGAAAGGGAACGCGAGGAACGGAAGCGTATGATTCAGCGAGTTCAGTCCGACCTGCAGCAGCAGCAGGAGGACTTGCGTCAAGAGGTACGGCGTCAGCACGAGGAAATGCGGCTTCGGATCGAGCGGGTGGAGAGCTGTGGGACACGAGTTCCGGAGGAGACCTCCGCTCCGGTTCCGTCTAGCGGAGCCGCCTGTCCGATGCTGCGTTCCCAAAGACGAGTATCTAGCGGAATAATAAGGTCAGACCTCGAACTATTAAATAGCTCCAGTACGAGCGGAGCGATTCTTTTGGCATCACTCCCGCCGACACACCAAAGCAATGTCCGTAGTGGAAAAACACTACGGAACGATCAAGGTGAAAGAGCTAGGAATCTGATGTGTAGCGACGAACCCCTGCGACTTGAGATTCCAGGATCGCTACACACCCAAAGTGAAAATGTAGCGGCTGATCATGCGACGGTGACTCTGCAAGCACGAGAGGAAGTTCCGTCAAACGCACCTCGCACAGAGATCAGCCGAAATCTTGATTTAGGAATATTTTCTGCTAATGTTAGCCAAGCACGAGCGGAGCCTGACCATGTTCCTGAGCAGTCGAACCCAGCAGCAGCCAGTTCTCGTTTCCTGAGCGTTAATGATACGACTCAGAATTTTAACGTGCCAATTCCGAGAGACTATTCTCATTTATCTTGCGCCAGGAGTGGAGTTGAGGATTCCCGACGTTTTGAGGTTCAACAGAGTTCAGAAGGAAAATCACAGAGTGAGAATATCACTTTGAACCGCGAGAGTTTGAACAGACTGGTCACGGAGGCGAGTCAGAGGGTCATTACTGCGCTGTCCGCGAAAAATTTACAAACGAATGATAAGGAGTTTCAAAACATTCCAACTTCTTATCAGGAGTGTTCCTATGAAAACGCTCGCGAAAAGGATCAGGCGAGTTCTGAACAAAGTCAAATACAGTTCTTACAGAAGCTGTTATTAAATTCGGGCACACTAGGGAATAGCTTCGACAGTCAAAACCCGGGGACTTTCACTTCAGATTCTCGCGCTAGGAGTACACAAACAGTACGGCCGAGTACTTACGATGGGTCAACTCCTTGGGCAATTTACGAAAGACAGTTTAAGATGATCGCGGAGATAAATAACTGGAATTTAGCGGAGAAAGCGGCAACTTTGACCGCGTCTCTGAGAGGAACCGCCCTCAGCGCTCTCAGTTCTCTTACAGATGAAGACGCGAGAGACTATGACAAAATTTGTATCGCTTTGAGGTTGCGTTTTGGAGAGGAACACTTGTCGAAGTTGTATTTTACCCAGTTTGAGAATCGTCGTCAGGGAAAGGGGGAAGATCTTGCTACCCTTGGTCACGACCTCGAGCGGCTGGCTCGCAGCGCCCTACCGGACTGTTCAAGCTCCAGTCGAGATAAAATCGCGTGTGCGCGATTCTTAAATGCCATCTCCGACCCTATGACAAAACATGCCTTAAAGATGGCGGGTCCCCCGACTCTTCGAGAAGCAATTGTCAGAGGTTTAGAGATAGAGGCTCTAAATCGAGAAGATCAAGGACCTCAGAGGATCCGTCAGATCGCTGAGGAGAAACCCTCTCCTCCTTCCTCAACCTCTCAGAATAAACAGCCTTCCACTCCTTGGCCGCAGCAGAATCCTTCTTTTTCCAACCGCGAGAACTCGAATTACCAAAATCGAAATTTTATTGGAACTTGCATTTTTTGCAAAAAGACAGGTCATGATGCCCAAAAATGTTTCGCTTTGAAACGTCACATCGACAATTTGGATAGAAGTCAGTCAGATAGACAGAATTCGTGGCGTGACCGGGATAGTAACGGTCGTGACGGCTCAGACCAAAATCAACATCTCTATAATTCACCTTCAAGTTCGCGAACACCCGCTTGTAATTTCCGCGAAAATAGTCGGGGAGGTAATCAAAATCTGAGCCAACCAAGAAACTAAAAGCAGGTAGACAAGGGACGAAGACTATCTTCTACCTTAAAAATAACCTTAACATAATTTACACAGAATTTTGCCTAATAATCATACTCCAACTTTTGACGAATCAGTTATATAAGAGGAAGTAGGGGTTTTGGATGATGAATCCAACCCTTGTTTCTGGCCTCTCTTTCAGCCTAACCTCTATAGCCTTTAGCCTAGTTTTCTTTCTATCAGGTTATGAGTGATTTGAGTGAGGTTAGTGATGGATCCTTCGACTCAAACTCTGTGACTGAATACGATGAGTGAATGTGGCGCTGTTCAATAATTTGAAGTTGGCGTCAGTTATTGATTTGAAGTGTGTGTCATTTCTTCAGTCTGAGGACAGTTTTTATCAAAGGAGGTTATACTAGCGGAATTGGGATTACTTATGGGAATTAAAAACACGATAACCAAACCATAATTGAAGTGATTGGAAAATAGTGCCCTCGCGTTGCCAATAAGTCGATGGGACAGTTATTGCTTACAAACGTAGTGCCCTCGCATCGTCAATAAGTCGACGGGACAATTATTGTTCATACAGCAAGTGCCCTCGCATTGCCAATAAGTCGATGGGACAATAGTGCCCTCGCGTCGTCAATAAGTCGATGGGATAATTATTGTTTACGAACCTAGTGCCCTCGCGTCGTCAATAAGTCGATGGGACGATAATTCCTAAAGGACAATGATCTTTAAACATTTTAAACTCATACTTTAAAGGAGACCTCGAGACGAGTGTTTTGATAGAGTAGCTCATGGCTTTGCCTCAGGATCTGAATTATCTGAACGTCGCTCGGATTGCTTCGTTTCTCAACCTATTTGTGTTAGGCATTTTTACAGTTATCCTCTTCAACCTGATGGGATGATTGAGAAATCCCTGGTCTTGGTCGAAGATGTGTTTCTTACAGCAGTCTTAATCTACGGATCTCAATCTACCTTCGGAAAGACACGGATTTCTACACGTCTTCAGCGAAACACGGATCTCTTCATGGATTTTTGGAAGATCGGACTCTCTTAAACTGGATATGAGCTATGATCGTTCCAATTTCTTTTATTCCGGAGTTTATTCTGTTTTTTACTATTTATACTGTGTGTATTGATAATTAAATCCCGTTTCGCTGAGAAACGATGGAAAACGGAGATTTAATTCTTTGAATTTCCCCGTATTATCTGAGGATTCATTCTTGTCCTCTGATTTCTAGACGATCTCCCCGTCTTTCCCTGGATCTCCTGTGATCGTTGGCCTGCCCTATCCTGTGACATCCTTGTTCTTTCGTTCTCCGGGCCCAAGACCAACGTTTCGCGGAGTCTTGAGTTTCTCCAGGCCTGAGTTCCTGAGACCCTCGTTTTTCCTGGTTCCTGAGTTCCTGGTTCCTGAGTTCCTGGTTCCTGAGTTCCTGAGTTCCTGAGTTCCTGTTCACGGACAAGAGTTGGTGTTTCACTGCGTTCTCGGGGTTTTCTGCGGTTTACCCCGAGAGTGAAGACGAATGTCGCGTGGTAGTCGAGAGATCGAACCATACCTTTGAGCCGCAGCTCCGATCCTCTCGAGAGAAGCGAGCACCCATCGCGTCGGTCCCGATGGAGATTTTCAGAGTCGGGACGACTCTTCGTTAGAGGGGGGGGCAGTGTTACGAAGAAACCCCTCACTTCTTATACACTTGATGTGTAGCTTTTGACGAATATCTTCTCATGTTTAATATCTGAAGAAGAAATAGCTGAATCTTCTGGTCGCTTCGACGACCAGCATTATTGTAAAACAGTCCAGTCTCAGACTTGATTGAGATAACACGTCTTTCTGAATAAATACTTCCTTGTGAATATTGATCTCTTGAAAAACGCTTCGTTGATATCATTTTGAGAGAACCCTTTTAATTAATCGTAGCTCGGTTCCATCCGCAGCTACAATATATTGACACAGGGGGGATGTTACATAATATAGGCGTATGCTGGAATGCACGTTGTAAATATTGGAACGAAAAAAAAAAAAAAAATATTATAACGTACGATATATAGATAATTAGATACATATCTGTATGATTTAACGATGAATGTTCGTAGTATTATTGTTATATTATATGCGATATGATGAGAGACTGATAAAAATAATAGATTAAATAAATTCTGTTACATTTATAAATATATCTATCAATCAATTGGTAAAAAAATTCTTTATTTCTTTTTTTTTTTTTTTTTTTTTTTTTTTTTTTTTTTTTCTTTTTTTTTTAAATCTTAATTTTAAAGCGCGATAATTGGAAATAAACAATTATTCTACGTTTATTAATTTTAATGTATGCGTGTGTGTGTGTTAGTGTGGATGTAATAATTGTATGTATAAGAGAATTGTACAACTTAGGTAATACAAAAAGACGGATTTTTATAATTGATCGCTATCATCCACCAAATAACACTATAGGTACTAGAATTTGTAATATTTACTATTCAATTGTTCATCATCATCATCATCATCCGATATAAAAAAAAATATATAATAACATTACCTACAATAAATTAATAATAATAATAATAATAATGACAGTAAAGTTAGGCGCGCGGCGAGCTGCAGGCTCTCACCCCGAAAAGTTCCCAAACACTGTACGTTTATTATGAGCAAAATTATTTAAGAAATGCCGGGCTTGTCATCCACCCCCTTCGATTTGGCTGATTTTTTGTGAGCATGTTACCTACCTGGAGAGTAGTCAAAAGCCAAAATATTATGTCCCGAAAAAATTTATCGGCCGAGTTACAGTTTTTATTCACATTTTTGACTCGAATTTGGGTATTTTCGATTATGCAAAGGTTTTTTGCACTACGTGTCTGAAAATTGGTTTCTTCATGTAAAATTGACCCAGGAACACGGATCTGGCCACAGATTTGACCTACGACAAAAACCTAGAATAATATTAGCCAAAAACACCCAAAATTGACCAAAAAAGTCCCAAATCTTGGGGAAATGGTAAAAAAAAAATGTTTTCGACTTTCTGAAGCAGTAATCTTGTAGGAAAAGAGCCAACGAATCCATTAACCACACCCCCAGATTTCTAGGACGAACCGTTCAAGAGATACGCGTTGTCAAAGTTGGTGAATCTTGATTTTTCTGCAAATAATGGACCTTTTTAAGGGTCCTTATTATTTTATTTCATGAAAAAGTAAATTTAATTATTTTGACCAGAATCTGACGAATCTCATTTGATGAAAATAACCTGTTGATACTCGATTTAGATAGTCCATTATTGCCAGAAAAACAAGATTCTCCAACTTTGACAACGCGTATCTCTTGAACGGTTCGTCCTAGAAATCTGGGGGTGTGATCATTGGATTCGTTGGCTCTTTTCCTACAAGATTGCTGCCTCAGAAAGTCGAAAACATTTTTTTTGGACCATTTCCCCAAGATTTGGGACTTTTTTGGTCAATTTTGGGTGTTTTTGGCTAATATTACTCTAGGTTTTTGTCGTAGGTCAAATCTGTGGCCAGATCCGTGTTCCTGGGTCAATTTTACATGAAGAAACCGATTTTCAGCCACGTAGTGCAAAAAACCTTTGCATAATCGAAAATACCCAAATTCGAGTCAAAAATGTGAAAAAAAAACTGTAACTCGGCCAATAAATTTTTTCGGGACATAATATTTCGGCTTTTGACTACTCTCCAGGTAGGTAAAATGCTCACAAAAAATCAGCCAAATCGAAGGGGGTGGGTGACAGGCCCGGCTTTTCTTAAATAATTTTGCTCTATGCCAAATTTGTTTATACCCCTGTTTGTCATATCATAGAATTAATATTTAGTTTCATTTAGTAACAGGATACTCGTAAATTTTCAACAACTAGCCACAAAAGCGTGTATACATTGTACAATTAGTTGCTGCGTTGCAACGATGATGGTTTTCAAACCGTATAATATGCAGAAGAAAAATATATGACCTTTTTTGAAATCTTTTCATATTCTATGTCGTAGCTTGCAGCTCTGTATCGTGCGTTGCGGCGGTGAACTGACGATGAGACGATAAAAAAAAGTATAATATCATTGCATAAGTATATCTCACGGAGTATTTACAACGAAGAGCGTCGGCGTAATTCTTCTTAATTGCCTAATTAGTGTATGAATAAGTTTCACTGTTATCCCCTCGTCGCAAGAGGAGTGATTGAAATATGGAAGAATTGAGAGAAAGGATAAACAAAAATGAAACAAAAAATGTACAAATAATTTTGCTCGCCGAGATCTGCTGCAGATTTATTCAGACGCCCTACGTTCCAAATACCTCAGGATCGAATGATTAATGGTAAAGAAAATATTTATAATACTTTACTTTACATACTTTATGTATATAAAACGAACACTAAATCGAAATGAAAGTAAAAAAATTATATATCATATGAAAATCCAGCTACGCAATGTTTGTTTTGTACGACGTGTGAACATAAGTCTTACTAGTGTTCGGACACACGCAATAATATCAGATCTTTGATTCGATTATGTATTTTGTGTTTAGCGTCAAACGCGGTAAAAAAAAAGGAAACTTAAATTTGAAAATAATATAATTCTTACATTCCGTAAGTAGCATATGATAGAAAAATACATATACAGTCTGTTACGCAGCCTAATTTGAAAATTTTAAACTCGCTACACACAAGGAACGGCGTAGAGATAATACACATCGTTGCGGAAAAGCGTGTATAAAAATTGTGATATATATATATATATCATTATATGTATGTTTAATATGATAATATATTATCTGATAATAGCTCATTTCGCTAGACCCTTTCCCGTATGTGCGGAGAACGTTTCTCCATTTTTTTCCTTCATTAACGTATATGATCCTTCTACTTATTTCTTATTCTTTAGATTTCTCTTTCATCAATAATATAAATGTCTCTATATGTATACCTTCTTTTAGTTTCAATATATATATTAAATAATAATATATCATCATAATAATTCTAAAGCCATTATTTATAAGTAGGTAATATAATATGGTAATTTATAATAATAGCTATATATATAGGGTACGGAATAGAAAAAGATTGATGTTTACAATTATAGAAAAAAAAAAAAAACAACGCGACGTTTTCTTTATAAATTGTTTCGTCGTTTCGTTTCAGCTGCAGAAGCGTGTGCTTTACGTAGAAAAAGCAATTATTATAGTAGAGGCCATTTTTTGTTCTTATAAATTAACTACCGTATAGATTATTCATTTATAATAATATATTAATATCATAATATCTTTTGCAAATTGTTTGATATCGCGCAGCTACCGTATCATAATTTTTTTTTTTTATAAATTGTTAGAAAAAATGTCGACCGATCATTTCTACGCAACGGTCTCTCTGGGAGCTTTGAAAATGAAATATACAATTTATTTTTCTTTCCACTTCTTTTCTTCTAAACTTAGGAAGGGCACCGAGGTCCCATCGGGAAGAAAAATGCTGAGAGATTCTGGTACTTGAGTTTGAAAATTAAGATTAGATTCAGTCGAGGCCAGACTTCGACACGCCTTTGTCTTTTACAAAAACATTTTTAAAGCTCTTTTTTTCTCCACTCACTGAAACTTTCTTCTCCTCATTCACTTTAATCAATTAGGTACAGCTGCCATTGAAAGAGAAAAATAAATGATTAGTTACCCCACAGTGTCTGATCTGGCCCTGTCAAATATCGGCGATTTTATAGTATAAATATTTGCTATAAACTATTTCCATCGATAGCTTGACCACTATTCAACATCTATTATCGTCGGGCTTGGTACATTCGATCCGAGATGGCTGAGAGCTTACTAACTGGCAGTATGGTGTGGACATTGCGCCCAGCGCAAGGTGCGTAGCTACTGTTTGATAGGCAATGGATTTATGTCCTCGGCCTTTCTCAGGAGAAGTCTGAAATGTTACATGGAATAGATAATAGCTGGATAGCGTTAAACGTACGTGGCCATGGTGCCTGTTGGTACGGGTGGTGTCTCTTCAGGCCTGCCTTTGGGCCCGTATTGGCCGATGAAAGATCCGTCTTCTGTGAAACGGCCTATAAAATTGAACAATCGATGAGTTTGGGTGCGAGGATCCTCGGATGTAGTCGAAACTAGGATCGAATGGATGATTAAACGGGATAAAAACAAGCGTCCCACCTCAGACTAGCGTAGCAAACGCTTGCGCATTGGGTTCCGGCTTCTTCCGACCGTACTGACCGATGAAAGACCCGTCCTCGTTCATACCCTCTGATGTGGCAAGACCCAGACAACGCACAAGCAACACGGGTGCAAAGGGTGTGGGGGTGAGAATACAAAACCATGTAAAGCAGAAAAATAAAAATAATACGGGTCTCGAATGCAAATAAAATTGAGCTGATAAAAACTGTAATTACTCTGATAATTCTTGATGTCTGTGACCAAAGCGTGATATATTAAAAAAAAAAAAGCGCTACTTATTACGTAAACATGTAAAATGTAGATAAAACAGTGAACCGACCGGTATCTCCCTCTCCGTACTCCGCCATTGAGTCGGTGTCGGATTCTGGGTGTTTTCCATCCTGTTGCGAGGACGAAGCGAGCGAAGCGCGTCCTCCGGCGGACTTGGTATCCAGGGGTTGAGAGTATTCGTGGAAGCCACCGCCCTCTTCTGGGTAGTCGCCGCGACCTGCGGCCAGTTCTCTTTCGTGAACCGCGTACTTTCCACCTCTATTACGCTTTATCACGCATACGATTATCAGAACCAGCAATAAGAACGCTATCGCCAGCATCATTCCTACGGAAGAAACATCAGCATTGACAATCTGCGCGTAAATTTCACGTTTCGTGATTCTTAATTAATTGGAGCAATCGTTTCAGTATTTCGAAGGATTCAGTTCAGGTCGATCTCGACGAGTTTTTTTCAATGAGCAAAATTATTTAAGAAAAGCCGGGCCTGTCACCCACCCCCTTCGATTTGGCTGATTTTTTGTGAGCATGTTACCTACCTGGAGAGTAGTCAAAAGCCAAAATATTATGTCCCGAAAAAATTTATTGGCCGAGTTACAGTTTTTTTTCACATTTTTGACTCGAATTTGGGTATTTTCGATTATGCAAAGGTTTTTTGGACTACGTGGCTGAAAATCGGTTTCTTTATGTAAAATTGACCCAGGAACACGGATCTGGCCACAGATTTGACCTACGACAAAAACCTAGAGTAATATTAGCCAAAAACACCCAAAATTGACCAAAAAAGTCCGAAATCTTGGGGAAACGGTCCAAAAAAAATGTTTTCGACTTTCTGAGGCAGTAATCTTGTAGGAAAAGAGCCAACGAATCCATTAACCACATTCCCAGATTTCTAGGACGAATCGTTCAAGAGATACGCGTTGTCAAAGTTGGAGAATCTTGTTTTTCTGGCAATAATGGACTATCTAAATCGAGTATCAACAGGTTATTTTCATCAAATGAGATTCGTCAGATTCTGGTCAAAATAATTAAATTTACTTTTTCATGAAATAAAATAATAAGGACCCTTAAAAAGGTCCATTATTTGCAGAAAAATCTAGATTCACCAACTTTGACAACGCGTATCTCTTGAACGGTTCGTCCTAGAAATCTGGGGGTGTGTTCATTGGATTCTTCGGCTCTTTTCCTACAAGATTGCTGCCTCAGAAAGTAGAAATTATTTTTTTTTTACCATTTCCCCAAGATTTGGGACTTTTTTGGTCAATTTCGGGTGTTTTTGGCTAATATTACTGTAGGTGTTTGTCGTAGGTCAAATCTGTGGCCAGATTCGTGTTCCTGGGTCAATTTTACATAAAGAAACCGATTTTCAGCCACGTAGTACAAAAAACCTTTGCATAATCGAAAATACCCAAATTCGAGTCAAAAATGTGAAAAAAAACTGTAACTCGGCCAATAAATTTTTTCGGGACATAATATTTCGGCTTTTGACTACTCTCTAGGTAGGTAACATGCTCACAAAAAATCAGCCAAATCGAAGGGGGTGGGTGACAGGCCCGGCTTTTCTTAAATAATTTTGCTCAATGGAATTGAAAATCTTCATCCGCATGGTCAAGCTGTGCACTTTCTCCATTATACCTATGAACCATCCGGCTGTAGCGACGTTTTCCTTGGGTTGAATGTACGGCCCTTCGCCGCTCGTGTCCACCTCTAACGGCAAACTTTCGGCGAAGTGTTCTCCGTCCACTGCGACTACGGACATGAGGTAGACCTCTCCCCTCGTCAGACCGCGGACCTGCATCAGGGATGTAGAAACGTTGATAAGAATCCGCTAATTGCTATAAACTTGTCAAGTCGGAATCATAGCGGTATCGACCTCTGTCCAGTCCTCGTTGATTTCCGGTCGCGTTTCTTGCCAGATCGTTTCTCCCTTGAGCTTGTATTTCACGAAGAAGTGGCTCCCCGGATTCCCTTCTTGGCTCGGAAGCCAGGTGACTTTGATCGTCGCCATGTCGCTGTCGGTGATAACTCGTTCCCAGTTGAACATAGGCACCTCCGGAAGCGTGGAAAAGGCGCTGCGAGTGGTTCGTTCGATGAAGTAGCTGAAAACATACGATCGAGTTTGACTTCCGGTCTGTTCGATCAGGGTTTTCACAAACTTCAATATTCACTCACTCTTCTCCTTCGCCGGCTTGCGTGGCGGCCCTGATGTGGATTCTGTATTTTGTTTCGGGTATCAACCCGGCCAACTTGACTCTGGTAGCTTCCGGGTCTCTCACGTGCGGCTCTCTCTCAAGCAGCGGACCAACTTCGGTCCCAGTTACGATTTGATAGTAGATTTTGTATCCGGTCAGAATTCCGTTCGGCTTCTCAGGCTTCTTCCAGACCAAGTAGAGCGCGCTGGATCCCAAGGGGAACCCGTCGAACGACTGAACGGTTCCTGGAACTCCTTCGGGCGTCTCGAAGCTCAGGACTTCCGACGGCGGTCCGTTGTACCTGTCGAAAATTCATATTATTCTGATTCTTTTCTTAAACACATATGAATAAGGTCGATCGATCGCACCTCCCGTTGTAGGCGAGAACTCTGACGTAGTTTTTCGTGTACGGAATGAATCTGGTAACTAGCGTTTCGGTCGTATCGTTTTTCAGGTGAATTTCCTGCATCCCTTCTTCTCCGTCCTTGTCTATCCAGGTCTGGATTTTGTAGCCCTTGAAGAATCCTCTTATGGATTCGGCTGTGACCGGGTTCCAGGACAGCATTGCACCGGTGCTCCCGGTGACCTTCTGCACCATGAAGTTCGACGGGGCTTGCAGAGGCACTGAAAAAGCAGCAACAAGGGATCAAATTCACACTCAAAGAATTACATTATTACATACTAGGGGCTCCGCCCCTCCGCGCTTCGCGCGGCAACCCCGCTCGGTGCTTCGCGCCTCACTTTTCCTAGGAATGGCTGGTCTAACTTTTTTTAATCTTCAGTGGCTGTCCTAACCATTTCTAACCCTTCTTGGGACACTCATTCCTATCCGTTACACCCACTGTTACTACATCGAATCCCGTAGACCTGGAGACCGAAAACTATGGCGCGATAGACCTGGACACCCAAAACTATGGCGCGATAGACCTGGACACCCAGAACTATGGCGCGCGATAGACCTGGACACCCAGAACTATGGCGCGATAGACCTGGAGACCAAAAACTATGGCGCGGTAGACCTGGACATCCAGAACTATGGCGCGATAGACCTGGAGACCAAAAACTATGGCGCGATAGACCTGGGGACCCAGAACTATGGCGCGATAGACCTGGAGACCAAAAACTATGGCGCAACTATGGCGCGGTAGACCTGGACATCCAGAACTATGGCGCGATAGACCTGGACATCCAGAACTATGGCGCGATAGACCTGGAGACCAAAAACTATGGCGCGGTAGACCTGGAGACCAAAAACTATGGCGCGGTAGACCTGGACATCCAGAACTATGGCGCGATAGACCTGGACACCCAGAACTATGGCGCGATAGACCTGGACACCCAGAACTATGGCGCGCGATAGACCTGGACACCCAGAACTATGGCGCGATAGACCTGGAGACCAAAAACTATGGCGCGATAGACCTGGAGTCCAAAAACTATGGCGCGGTAGACCTGGACATCCAGAACTATGGCGCGATAGACCTGGAGACCAAAAAATATGGCGCGGTAGACCTGGACATCCAGAACTATGGCGCGATAGACCTGGAGACCAAAAACTATGGCGCGGTAGACCTGGACATCCAGAACTATGGCGCGATAGACCTGGAGACCAAAAACTATGGCGCGGTAGACCTGGACATCCAGAACGATGGCGCGATAGACCTGGGGACCAAAAACTATGGCGCGGTAGACCTGGACATCCAAAACTATGGCGCGATAGACCTGGACATCCAGAACTATGGCGCGATAGACCTGGAGACCAAAAACGGTGGCAGACCTGGACATCCGCAGGCGCGATAGACCTGGAGACCAAAAACTATGGCGTTATAGACCTGGGGACTCAGAGAACTGCGAAGTGATATCTGGACCAAAAACTATGGCGCGGTAGACCCGGAGACCAAAAACTATGGCGCGGTAGACCTGGACATCCAGAACTATGGCGCGATAGACCTGGACACCCAGAACTATGGCGCGATAGACCTGGAGACCAAAAACTTGGCGCGGTAGACCTGGACATCCAGAACTATGGCGCGATAGACCTGGAGACCAAAAACTATGGCGCGATAGACCTGGGGACCCAGAACTATGGCGCGATAGACCTGGAGACCAAAAACTATGGCGCGGTAGACCTGGACACCCAGAACTATGGCGCGATAGACCTGGAGACCAAAAACTATGGCGCGGTAGACCTGGACATCCAGAACTATGGCGCGATAGACCTGGACACCAGGAACTATGGCGCCGTATACCTGGACACCAGGAACGGCGCGATAGAACGCGAATATAACCTGGATGCAGAAAACTTATGGCGCGATAGACCTGGACACCAGGAAAGGCGCGATAGAACGCGAATATAACCTGGATGCAGAAAACTACGCCGAAAACTCATGACCCAGATGCTGACACACAGAGATCAAGCCTAGATTCTGACCGTCCATGGTTACGAGCGCCCATAGTTACGGGGACACGAAACTTTTTTATATATATAAAGAGATTAACAAATTGACGGAAGTTACCGTCTTCCCCGGAGAAGCCGGTGACCTCTCTAGGCGAGATTCTGGACTCTCCCTTCTCGTTGATGGCGACCACTTTGATCTTGTACTTTTGATACGTGGGCTGATTGTCGACCTGGAGCTTGTGCCGTTTCCAATCGTTTATGTCTTCTATGATCCATTCCTCGCCAGGAATATCCCTCCTGTAGAATACCCTGTACATGAATCTGGGCGCGTTGTGTTCGATCTGGGGCATCACAGTCCAGGAAATGACGATGTTCTGGGGGTCCGTTCCCCTGCCTTCGACGCTGTCGGGGTTCTTGTAGGGCACGTCCGGCTGAGTCGTACACACCTCGCTGTGAGGGGACGGCAGCGAAGCACCTGAGACGCGAAGCGATCGATTAGACGAAAATTGAAATTGGTCGAATTTGAGAAACCGACTTCTCCCCTCGTACCAATTTTGTTCCAGGCAAGGACCCTGAAGGTATAATTAGCCCAGGGTGTCATGGACACGGTGTAGGTTTGACCGGTAGCCGGGACATTGTCGTGGGCAACTTCCCAAGTATCGGGAGTGAAACTGGTGTTGGATTGAATGGTGTATCGGAGGATCGGCGCCCTGTTGTCTCCCATCGGAGCCCAGCGAACGCTGGCGTCTTGGTACCCGCACTGGACCGACTCCAGGCGAGGAGGGTTGGGTACGTCCTGCACAGTCAGAGTAGCCTGGGCCTTTGTTTCGTCGAGTTCCGTGCGGGCGACGCAAGTATAGGTTCCGGAATCGAGTTCCGTGGTCTTAGTTATGGTCAAAGAGTAATCCGTACTCCTAACGAATCTCGGCTCCATCTCGAAGTCTATCGGCTCTCCGTTGCTCAGCCAGTCGATGGTCAGAGACAGGCTGGAATCTGTGACGGCGTTACATCTGGAAGTGATAATTTCAACGATTAGAAGCTTGAAAAGTGGACAATGTAGCCGTCCCAAAGGCAAAGGTACCTAAAGGTTGCCGTCGATCCAGCGGCGACCTCGTAGTCCTCGGGTTCGTCGGTAATCGTCGTGTGTTCCTTGACCACAAGATTACCAGAAGCATTGACGCTTCCCAATTTATTGGACGCGAAGCAGGTGTATTCCCCGGCGTCGAGGAAGTTGACGTTCTCAATTTCCAGGTCTCCGGATTCCAGGGTCTTGTATCTTCCGCCGGTAAGTTCCCTGCTGTTCCTGATCCACTTGACCTCAGGCTTGGGGGCTCCGAACACGCGGCAAGTGATTCTGATGGTTCTGCCATTGACGGTCGCCTCGTTGCTCGGGGGCTGAGTTATCTCCGGTTCCAAAGCCAAGACGTTCACGTAAACATCCTTGTAAACGTATCCGAGGGAATTGGTGGCGTTGCAGCCGTAATTTCCGGTATCTTTTTTGACCAAGTTTGCGATGATGATGGAATTGGAGGTGACTTTTCTCCTCGGATTGGAGTCTGCCTCCTCGATGGGTTTTCCGTTGTGAATCCATTTTATTTGCGGCTCCGGCACGCCGCTCGCTTCGCACCTGAATTCCACCGTCTCGTCTTCAGCCGCGTTGCTGATCTCAGGTTCGACGGTGAAATAGGGTGCGGCTAAGACCTGCAGGTTTATAGAGTAGGACTTGGCGTCGCCGACTCCGTTGGACGCTTCGCAGGTGTACGATCCTTCGTCCTCGAAATTGACGTGCTTTATAATCAGCGATTTCCCATAGTTCCCTTGCGTTATTCGATCGCTGGGTTTTAAATAGCCACCGTTTTTACTCCACACTATTTGCGGCAACGGCGTCCCGCCATAAATACAGTACAACTCGATCTTCTTTCCTCGCAGGGCCACCTCGTTCTTCCTGCTGACGTACTGCTTCTGCGGCTCGTGTTTGTTCTTGCTCGCCGAAGCCCCGGTCGACATTACGTTGAGCAGGACTCGATTTCCTAGCTTGAATTCATTTCTGAACACCGAGTTTGCCGCGCAAGTGTAATAAAAGTCGTCGGACGCGTCGTTTCTGGTCACGTTACTGAACCACAGATTTCCTTCGGGGTCCAAGGTCATCCTGGAATTGTTTATCGACTTTATTCCTCCATCAACGTTGCGTATGAGCCAGTAAACGTTGGGCTTGGGCCATCCGTCCGGAGGCTGACAAGTGAGTTTGAAGGGATCTCCCTCGCTCGCCGTAAGCGTAACCGGCGGCTCATCCTTGAACGAGTTCAATTCCGCCTTGCGGACGAATACAGAGTTCGATATAGCCGTGCCCCACTCGTTCTTGGCTATGCATTGATACTGTCCCAAATCTTCGTCTCGCGGAGCCGTTATCACCAGAGTTCCTCTGCCGGGCTGCTGCGAGATACGATTATCGTACGCCTGCCATTCAAACGGCTTTCCGTTCTTTTGCCAAAAGTACCTGATCGATAGAAATGGTTGCGTTAGTCGGATTCTGTATTACGAATCTGCTTGCATAATTATTCTGATTAAAATTGCAGTGCGAAAGTAGACTGTGAATAAAATTCGTACAATTCATTCACGAACGATGCTACTTCTCGGAAAGTTAGGATGTCCGCCAAAGTACCGTTCTCATTCATAGTCCCTTAGACGTAGAGGTCATCTCATTGATTAAGACTAGTTAAGTTAGTGAGTCGCTCCAACTCTGGCAGATTAACAGTGCCGAGGGAGAAAACTCGACTATAGTTAATTGACCGGGTGACTGGTGAGACATTATACAGGGTGTGTCTGTTCCAATCGAGAAACAAGTATGAAATAAGTATATTCTCTCTCACCTAGGGGCGGGCTCTCCTTCCGCCTCACATTCTATCACGAACGGCTTATCGTTCTCGTTCACTTTGACCTGAGCAACTTGAAAGAGCTGCTCATCCGTCGGAGGTTGCTTAGATATCCTCGGCGGCGATTGTACTAAACAAAAAGAAACTCGATAACGTTAAAAAAAACATACATACACAAATGACCTCCGACGAAGAACTTCCTTCCGAAGAATTTACTTACTCAGCGCAGACACCTGTAGGATGGTAAACGCGACGAGTGTCAACGAGCGCACTGCGAGGTGCCTCATTCTGGATGGCTGTTAGTGTCTCTGCGAATGAATGAGGAAAAAAAAAGGAACAGATAATCGTGAAATTATTCTTTTTCAATCAATATCCGCTATAAAGGGCTCCTCGGGATCGAAATAAGTATCAAATTGCAGCAGAGGTTGAGGTAACGAGTAGCAGAAAAACCTACGCTTCAATTACCAAAGTGGCACTGTAACGTCCGTTGGCTTGCGATTGCTATAAATACGTACGCACCGCGAATTAGCTCGAGCGAAGAAGAAGCGGCAGAATCAGAGTCCAGCGAAACACGTCGAATCTATATTTCCGAGTATATTGTTTTGCTACGGATATGGACACGGTTGCCACAGGAGACGCGACGTAGAAATGGGCGAGTCCCGCGAGCCCCGTTCCGTGGTAGTGTGA
>JAEUYN010001482.1:0-85984 GCA_018257835.1 Euura lappo
CTAGTGAGAACTTTCTCCACATGAATATTTTTGACATCCTTCCGGATCCACTCTCGAACAGATCCGCAGGCCAAACACTCGATTGCGGGTTTATAAGTGCGTTGGATCTCGCCCCGACAAGGGTAGCATGGTTCAAGAGTGGGTTCGCTTCCAGGAAAGAAAAGGTAGCGAAGGCCGACTCCTTCAGACGCGTTTTCGGTTACGGGGGGAAAAATCATGAGATTTTTCCAAGTTCTTTTCACAAGTACTCTCATACTTACTGGCGGCTGTGGCAGAGGAGGCCCACCCAGCGAGCGGCTGGACCGATCTGCATGCGCTGGAGGAACGCAAGTCAGTCCGCTCCACTGGGCCGTGTACCAGTGTCCAAAGCCCTCCAAGCCGTGGTCGGGGATCGCGTACCACGCAAAGTTCTCCACGACGGCTCTGATGGAGTTTAGCGATAGGGTGTTCATTCTGAATTTTCTCTTGAACTTTTTTTCTTCTTGGACGTCTGAGATCAAAAGAATACAACACATGGTTTTGAGTGTGTTTTCTTGTGTTTCCACGGATACGTCTTTGGAGTTTGCGCTTCGCGAGACGCATCGGGTTGGCTCGGTTACGTTTGAATGAAACAGTTTCCTTTCTTGTAATTTCTTTACAGTTTCTTTTTGTTGAGGTGTTTTACAGTTTCCTCCTTGACCTAGTGCGAGTGAGGAGAAGACTTTTCTTCCCGCTCCATCGACCTTGAGATCTTTTCTACAACACTTTTCCGAGGATTAGACTCGCATCATCTACCAAAAAGCTATGATCGGACCAAATGATTTCCCTGCGATTTTCTTTTCACCTTTGCCGATCCCGAAACTCATCCTTGTCCTTCCAATTCAAGGTATTTCGATTTTTGGAGATCCTCATGGATGCAGTTCCTTGTCCTCTGTTTTCCGTTCCTAACGCTTCCCCAGACATGAGTGACACTGATATTCTGGATGAACGGTTTTGCGATGCAAGGACTGACGCCCCAGATGTGATCCATTTTTCAGCTGTGAAGCTGACTATTTTGAAAGGGACACTTTGTGAAGAGACTCGGGATCTTCAACGAAAAGATTCAGGATCTTCAACGAAGACGCCGATGTGGCGAAGACGAATTGTTGTGAACTTTCGATTGGGGTTTTGGTTGATTTTACTATCCACTTTATGGTTTTCTGTGGTTTTCCATAAAGTAATTGGAAGGCGAATGCCGGATAGTTCTTGGGAGAACACCAGTTTGAGAGAGCCTCAGCTCTGTTATTTTTGTCGATTTGTAACTTGTCTGCGACCATTCTTCCAAGAGTCGGGACGACTCTTCTTCGGGGGGGAGGGAGTGTAACGGAGGCACCCGTTAGATTGTGAGGGTGTTAGTTAACTGTCACTTTGACGTTTATAAACTTAGAAAGCGGAGAGAACAGCTGATAATTTGTTATGAATAGATGAGCATAAAGATTATTATTGTAAAAAACAGTCATTCTCTGGACTTTAACGAGAGAACACGTTCCTTGAAAAACAATATCCAACATTCTTAATCTCCCGTCGATTCCGAGTTGTGATTTTTTGAACACCCTATAATATCCGTGATGTCAAAAGTTACTCTGAAAATTCCGAAAAAATTCTGAAAAATACTAGACGATTCCCCGATCAACTTTACCCCTCTGCAACTTTTCTTAATCTCCCGTCGATTTCGAGTTGTGATTTTTTGAACACCCTATAATATCCGTGATGTCAAAAGTTGCTCTGAAAATTCCGAAAAAATTCTGAAAAATACTAGACGATCCCCCGATCAACTTTACCCCTTTGCAACTTTTCTTAATCTCCCGTCGATTTCGAGTTGTGATTTTTTGAACACCCTATAATATCCGTGATGTCAAAAGTTGCTCTGAAAATTCCGAAAAAATTCTGAAAAATACTAGACGATCCCCCGATCAACTTTACCCCTTTGCAACTTTTCTTAATCTCCCGTCGATTTCGAGTTGTGATTTTCTGAACACCCGGTAATATCCGCGATGTCAAAAGTTGCTCTGAAAAATTCCGATAAAATTCTGAAAAATACTAGACGATACCCTGATCAACTTTACCCCCTTACAACTTTTCTTAATACGCAGCCGTTTCCGAGCTGCGATTCTTACAAAATTGACGATTTCAGATATCGAGGTTTCCCGGCATTTTCGTTATCATGGTGGCGACAGGGCGGGAAAACCTGGAAAACCTGGAATAGTCAGGGAATTCCAATAGTCGGGAAAAGTCAGGGAAAAGTCAGGGAATTCCACTGAGCCACAGGGAATTTTTTTTGATGTCACTATTTTTGTAATTACTACATTCAGTCAGGCCTCTTAACTATCTGAATCTCGTTTGTGAAGACAATAATTTTTCATCTGCCTCCTTTTTCCTTGATATTTCATCAGATTCGCTGAGAAAAGAGTAGGGAAAAATTTATTTTCGGACGGGAAAAGTCAGGGAAAAGTCAGGGAATTTAGTTCCACCTAAATTGTCGCCACCATGGTTATCAATAACTTGGTGTATTTTGAGTTTCGCGTCCAAATACACTTTATGGTTTCGGTGATGAACATTTTCACAGTAATCTCTGTCTTAGGGTGTTGAAATTCTGGATCATGGTCGGCTACAGGTTTCTAAACGTTATTTTAACCCTTTCTACTCCCACAGATTGCCCGATTTGGTGAACACTAGGACGGCGACGATTGTGGTGGACAAACAAGTGGCGTTTTGACTATCGTAGTTACTTGTAATGCGCGAAATATCTTACGACGCTCCCGGTGTGCATCTTCGTCGGGATGTCGACTCGATTGTTTTCGCCGCAAGGTCCTTGTCGGCCTTCGGCGTTCTTACAAAATTTACGATAAATCTAAAGACCGGCAACGCGTATCGAACTCGGAATACGAAACTGTCTAGAGAATTGTCGAAGAGATGCGTCCGACCGTGTCCACCTCAAGAAGAGTGGTGGGAGTTTCTGGTCGGCGGAGAGGGTGTGAACGGGATCGTCATGATGTTTAGATGCTTGGACATCGGACGCACGCGGGAGAGACGCGAAGACGACACGCGTCGCATGAGTAACGTCAGGCTGCGCTTCCTGGAGGACGTCATCGCGGTTGCCGGAAAACGGATGCCAGCCACTTCCGCTAGTCGTTGCTCCGGCCTTGGGACCGCAGGCGGATGCAGCACCACCGCGACGGTGAGCGTGTTTTCTCACGAGTGGACGCAATTCGCCGAGCTGATCGACGAGATCGTCGCAGATGGTCGAGTAAGTATTTTGCACGATCGTTCTAGTACACGTAATATACTATACTACACTATACTATATGTATAATACAAGACACGGTCACGTCGTGCGACTCGCTATGCTGTAGGTAGCGTGCATGACGATATGAAATCTGAAATGGCTGTGCATATTTACTGTTACATCTGTCCTTCGTAACGTATACCGACGACTCGACGTAGCTGTCACCTATTCTATTAGTGCCTTTTCGTCAAATTTCCCGCTGCATAATTCATTTCTTGTCCATTACTTCTACTTGCTTGTCTTTCATGCTTTCTAACGGTGGTATTCTTTCTTTCTTTCTTTCTGTCTTTCTTTCTGTATCCCGTTCTTCGGCGTCGTCGGGTGCTTGTTGGTTGCTTGGTTGCTTGGTTGGTCACGTCGTCGTGCAGGTGTGGAGGAGTCTGCGCGTATCCGATGTCGTGTACTACAAGGCCAGACACGGCGTGCAGTTTGACGCGACGAAACTGTCGTCCTTTGTCGAGCCAATGTGCATAGACCTGAATCATTCTAGCGTGCAAGTATTGCAGATGCACATGGGTTTGAACTTGATGCCGGAAGCCGACGAGGCGCTGCTCGTCGATTATTCGGCGGTTCGTGCCGTTATGCGACAGAACGAGCTTAGACCGAACACGCTAACAAGATACGATCCGTATCACATGAACGGCAAACTAGGTCATTTCAGGTTTTTCGGCGACATTCAGACCGGTTTTGAGGCCGAAACTCACACTTTCGTGCAGGGGTATTGTCCGGCCTCGCACATTTTGAAAAACAAAAGACGAACGGGCACAATATTTGCGTATAGACTGTGCGGCGGTTACGCACGCGGTGTAGGGGTTGCTAAAGAGCTCACTAAACTCACGCACGAGTGTCAGAGGAAGATCCGCGAATGGCGTGAAATGTACGACGTCCTCCAAGACAGGTGTCAGCTGCGATTGGAGTCTGTTTTGACGGTGACGGGCGATTTTGCGGAATCAGTCAGACGTCACACGACAGGCCCCGCGGACAGACACACGCTATACAGGGATCTGCTCCAAAAAGGTGGCATCAAGCGGCTAACCGGGTGGCGCGAACACGTGACGCGTCACATAGGAGCCCAAGTGGACGCATTGCTGTACGACGAACGGGTGGTCAATGCGTTTCACCCCACCTCGTTGACGGTAAAAGAGCTCGAAAAGCAGTACGACGCCGAGGTAAGATTTGCGTAGATTTGATTTTTTTTTTTTTGTTGTTATGCATTTGTGTTTCGCGCAGCAAGTATACGGCACCATTCTGGCTCCCCCCCCCCTGATGTTTGTTTTTCTTTCATCCTTTCGCAGATAATCCTGGATTATTTTTTCTTCGGTGATCGTTCGCGAATCGACAATATATTTCGAGATGCGCATAAAATCGCATAGAATCGTAAAAATTTGGACAAAAAAACCTGTGCCGCTGTGTCAGGCGAGATTCAGAACTACGAATTGGACAACTCGACGGCAGCGCCCTGCACGACGCGCTGCAAACTCCGCGCTCCACTTGATCGACGGTAACTTTTTCCTGGGTGTAAATTTCTTAATGCGGATTTTCTTTTAGACATAGAAGACATACAGCAACTCGGAACCAATGAAAACGAAAAATCAATTTTTTCCTCATTCAGCATGCATGTGATGCTGTGCTGAGCAGTTTGCATGTCATCATAGCAAATCGCTTGTTAATTCAATTGATATTTTGCTACAGCACAGGAAAAATATCCAACAAGTGACTTACTTAAACAGCAATCCACTTTGCTGATTCTGCAAGAATGTGGCATGCCAGATATAGAGGTTCAGAATGAATAGATAAAATGAATTTGAAAACAAATTCCTTTGGATTTATTGCCAATACACGTACGATCTATAGCTCTACTTACTATTCTTCTTCTACTATTCAACAACCAATATTACGTATTATATACCGAAGTTACCATTTTTGCTTATTATAATATATTCCTAACTTATATTTGTATGTAATTTATATTTATCTGCCGCGAGTCTTTTGATCCTTGGAAGAACTGGTTCAAGTATGTATGTTTCAGAAAAGAGCAATGAAATTTTTATTCCAATTAAAAGAAATTATCACCATTTTTGCATATATTATTTATGACAGACATATTTTCATATATAGCATTTGTATAGCATTTTTACATTCAATTAACATATTTGTCTAAAACAATGCAAGCGATAAACGTAATGGTTCAATTTAGGGATTTGTATCGTATGAATGGTACTTCATGACCACAAATTCTTTGCCTGTAACCATCGAATGTATGGAATGTAATGTACAGTGGCATCGGGTCTATAAGAGCACTCGGTGTTATGAAAAACCACTCTTCGGTTGGTTGTACGTGAAACACATTGACATGCTCTTTAAACTTTATCAGACATAAGGATTTACATATGGGTGGTTCCATGGCATTTCACCTAATCGGTGAAGGTCATCGACGCCGATTTTGATGTCCATTTTTTTCTCAATTCGTCCATCGAAAAAAGTGAACACGTGTTTGGCCGTTTTTCGATTCAGCCACGTTTTCTATTTTTTTTTTTATTCTCCACTTTTCATCCTTTTCGCAAACGGACTTTTTTCAACTGGCTCTAACTTCGAGAGCTTCGACTTTTTTCGAAAGATGAAGAGGACATAAAATGTGCCAAAAAGACCGAGCTTTTAAGTACGCTTTTCTTGTCGAAATTAAAATTGATTTCCCTGAGATTTCTTGCGAATTGTCCGATTTTTTGGCACCCATGATGGTGTAACTTCCGAACGAATCCGAGGCCCATAATTTCCTTTGAAGGATAACTTGATTATGAGTGGTTGATTTCAGGTAAAAAGTTTCAGGAAAGTCGAAGGTGTCCAAATGAATAATATATTGATTTTTTCTCTATTATCAAAAATATCCCAGAACTGTGTAGTTGGAAAAGATTGTGCATTTTTTTTTCGAAAATCTCGGTCTTTTTGGAACATTTTATGTCCTTAGCATTTTTCGAAAAAAGTCAAAGCTCTCGAAGTTAGAGCCAGTTGAAAAAAGTCCGTTTGTGAAAAGGATGAAAAATTGGAAAATTAAAAAAAAATAGAAAACGTGGCTGAATCTAAAAACGGCCAAACACATGTTCACTTTTTTCGATGGACGATGAGAAAAAAATTGACATCAAGATCGGCGTCGGTGATCTTCACCGATCAGGTGAAATGCCATGGAACCCCCCATATAGATATCACAGACTTGTCATGAATAATTATGTACTGAATTTCCCCAAAAGCTGGACTAGAGTCTTCTACATCGGAAATCAAAACCATCCCAGGTTTGTATTTCGTTGCTTTGAACCTGATTCAACGAAGCAAAAGAAGCTTGGCATTTTTCCTCATTGGATCAGGTGGAGTATGTAGGAAACTCAAACATTTGTCAATATGCACCGAGTTGCCCGGTCCAATTTTGAGTTGAGGTAATATTCCTTCATTGGACTTAAGGTTGTAGCACAACCTGAACTGATATTTTATAGCAATAGTGTATGCAATGTTGACACGACTTGTAGTAGACACAGCAGTGTCCTTTAGAGGTTTGTGATCAGCCTCAAAGCGCCAACACGCTAGATGAGCTATTGGGCCACATTGTTCGAAGACTGTAGCGTAATGGGTTAAATTATGTGCTTTAGGTGTTAGGAATCGCAACCTTTCTTTGTTCGGATTCTCCTTTTTGCCTACATTGCTTGTACTTGCAACCAGAACGAGATATTGCTCATGTAGTTTTTTCACACGGACTCTAGAAAAGTGGAGCAGAGTCCCTATGTAACCGTTTAGCAAGTGTGAGTCCGATTACCTGCTGCAGAGACAAGTACAAATTCCAGTATGGATCATTCTCTAGAACAAGGTCTCCAATCAAATTCCCGAAATACTTGACAAAGCACAACAGTCCTGCAGCTGTCATTTTAAGCCTTCCGTTCTCAGTAAAGTAGGGGAAGGTGGGGCGAAATGGCCAGGTGGGGCTAAACGGCCAACCCAAAAAAAATGACTTACTCGCATTTTCGCATCAAGGGGAACCGTACGAAACGGTATGCAATGTGACTTCGCTGACAGTCATAAAAAATTTTCAGGGTGAAGCTAAACGGCCAACTCAAAGAAAAGTGACGCAACGGCATTTTCACGTCGAGGTGAGTGAAATAACACTATATGCAAGGTGGTTTCACTGAAAACGATGCAAATCCAGAAGGGTGAGGCAAAATCGCCCGCCGTCGAAATACAAAAATTGCTTACTGGCATTTCTGTTTAATTGACGAGTAACTAATTTTGTAAATTCTGCATAAACAAAAATTTCTAACATATGAAAAATCAATCAAAACTCCCGAATATTAACATAAACTGTAGTGTGGATGAAAGAGAAAGAGAATTGAGTTCGATTGAAAAAAATCATTTGAATTGAATGGATGAGATTATTAAGAAATTAAGTAAAATTCTAAAGATAGAAATTGAATGAAAAATTCTAAAGATAGAAATTGAACGAAAAAATTCTTAGACAAATTAATGTAAATTTATTCAACTCAAAAATGTAGTGTGCCAGTCAAATGTTGAACCAGTTCTCTCTCGGGGGTGTAAGACACAATAAAATCCAATGTTGTTCGTTCGAACAGGAGTATTATATTATATAAAACGAAAGTTGATATCTATAGCGTACACTCTCTTATCTATTCTTCAAGTTGTGAAAATATGCCGTCCAGGAATAGTTATTTTATCAAAAGGGGGTGGGCGATTTTGCCCCACCCTTTCGGTTTGGCATCGTTTTCAGTAAAACCACGTTGCATATAGTGTTATCTCACTCACCTCGACGTGAAAATGCCGTTGCGTCACTTTTCTTTGAGTTGGCCGTTTAGCCCCACCCTGGAAATTTTTGATGACTGTCAACGAAGTCACATTGCATACCGTTTCGTACGGTCCCCCTTGATGCGAAAATGCGAGTAAGTAATTTTTTTTGGGTTGGCCATTCCGCCCCTCCTTCCCCTATTTGTCCGAAATTCGGGGAGGTTTATTGGGTTCAGTTGGGCCGAAATCAAACATGTCAATACGAAAATTTAATAGCTCCATAGTGAAACCCTTGATATTTTTAAGAAATTACTCCAAAATGAAAACCATGATGATGTGTGCCCAACCTTCCGCCACATCATGCATCATGTCAACAGAAGCATTAGTAGTAATATGGAAAGATGGATGAAATGTGCATTCTTCCTTGATGCCGGTTAGTGATTCGTTATTTTGAATCAAATCGTCTCAATAATTGTCTTTGTCTCTGAGCATGGATACATTCTCTTCAACACTTACTGATGTGACAAATTTATGAAGTCTGCAAAACTGTAAGGATAATTCGCGGTGAAACCGGATATTAAGCCACAAATTTCATGCACTCCTTTGTTGTCACCAGTAATAAGAGCAGGGACAAAGTCAATTTTCTCCCCGTTGACAGTGATTCCAGTGGTTTCAAGAAACAAAAGCTCCTCGACCAGTGGATCAAATGATATGTGTTTCGAAAATTCTGTCCTTTGGTCTGACTCAAACAAAAGAACGAGAAGAATGTTCTCTAGTGCGGAGCGGCATTCTGGAGGTTAACTGCAATGGATATACTTGCGTAAACAGCAGCTAGTTGGTCAGTATGCGGCCCCAAAGGGTTATTCGGATCGAATTCATCAAAATAAATGAAAAGAGGTAATACGATATCTGTCTTATTAAAGTTGTAACGTGGCAAATAGTTTGCCCGTTATGGCATCCGTCAGCGCAGCGGAAGGATTGCAAATATCCTCGCGCGACTCTCGGTAACGCGCCTAGATTTAAGACAGGTAACGAGAGGTCACGTGGTTCACTGGAGCAAGGAGCGACCCTACCCCGCGCACCCACGAGCGAGCGCGGGGAAGAAGCGCCTAGCCATCTTGCGATTTTGCCTAGGAGAGCTTCCATCTTGGATTTTGAGCTAGCAACAGCCTACCTGTTGCATCGTGCTGTAAATCCCAAGTTTTTCGCATCTTTAGAGTCTTCCGAGTCCTAAAAGCCTTGTTACTTGCTTCGCAAGTGTTTTGTGCCCTCCGTGCACCAGAAATTGTGTTCGATATTCGCACCAGTGAACCCGTGAGCCCCGGAAAAGCGACTTCGCCGGCCTGCAGGCACGTGGCCGCGCCGGCATCCCTGCGAACCGCGTGTTGAGTGTGTGCCCCCAAAGACATTGCCACCTCCCCGGAGTACCTGAGACCCTTCGATCCAAGGTAGGATCTTTTACGTCCCTATTTTTGCCCCCTGCGCTGCGAGACACCTATAATAACTTCGTCTAGGTGGAACCGGCCATCGCCGAAACCGTTGGAGCCTGAGACGAGGATCCCATCGATACGGAAAGTATCCTAGATCCGCTAGGATCGTTTCTGCCTGCTTTCTATCTCTCGCATCGCTTGTATTTTCAGCATCTTCACCCCCTACTACCGGAATCCCGACCTGCACGCGCCTCCGCGAACGGTCGAGTCCCGATACCGTGTTTTACCGTTGGTTCTCTCATTTCCATTTGAATTTTGCTCGTGTGTGTTCCTGTGTGCGTGTCCGTGTGCGTGTCCGTGTGATTCGCGCCTGTAGAGGTGATCCCTGTTGAGACTCACGCTCTACGTAGGGTGCGCAGAATCACCGCGCACGCCGCGTCATTTCAACCGTCGCCGAGCTACGGCTCGCCGTACGCCGTGGTTGGAGTCCTGACTATTTCTTGTGTCCGTCCGATATCATCCCGCTCTACGTTACCGTCCGTATTATTCGACCGGGTGAGTTGAGCGTCGATCTAGCGCGGTAGCCCTCGTCCCCGTTGAGACGAGTGCGCTACGCGGTCTGCGCAGGGATCGCGCGCACTCACCGCTGCGAGTCAGCTGCCGTGAATCCACAGTCCGCTGTGCGATCCGGCTGACGTACCCTGTACCGTTCCCCCACCGCCCCTCGCCCTCCTCCTGGCCCGTGCCCAGTCGAGTCGAGCGGCCGACTTGTAAATAGTAGAATATACTCTGTATTGGCTCTTCTAGCCCGATCCGTTTTTCACCCCCGAGATCGCCTAGTATCTCGGAGGGATTGTTAACTTCCACGTTTTCTTGAATAAATACGTTCTTTTTACTGTTCACCAACTTATACGAGTGTCTACTGTCTTCGCCCCCACGTTCCCATCTACCAAATACTGAAGCTAGCCACCTCCTTCTCCTACCTACCCCTATTTCCTACCCCCATCCCCGCGGAAACGCGGCGATTAGTTCCCGTAAGGAACTTGGCGCCCAAATCTCTCTTTGCGTAATTTTAGTCCCGTTATCCACGTTGGGTTTCGGCTTCTTTTGCTAGCATTGTGGACGGGGTTGGTTTCCAAACAACCCCGAAAGCGTGTTACAAAGTTAAAGTTGCCAGAGGTGACCTTGCACTATATTAGAATATTCGTTTGGATTCAAAGATGTAACATACGACAAAATATCACTCGAAGCATTTGGCAAAGCGATACATTTCTGAAGCACAGAACGAAGTGGAATGAATCGGCCTTCCACATTTGTGTATTCGGCTTCAACAGAACGCCCCTTCACAACTTTAGTCAACCTTTTACCTACTACATGAGGTATTGGAGGGATGAAATCACCGGAGTCAGTAAATCGTTTGAGTATCATGTATTCAGTCTTATGATTGGTAAAGGGCTCTTCCAAAATTTTCAACATTTTTATAATATATTTAATTTCATTAGGATCGGCATTCGAAGTATTCGAAGTTTTTAAAACCTTCTCTTTCAGGCCACTCAGAAAACCATTGTGCAAAAATGCACTAGTATCCACAATTATTTCCTGAACCTGACTCCTTGAAATTCTTCTTTTATTATACAATTTGGCTATAAATATTCCAGCTTGCGATTCATAGTTAGTTGTAAAGTCCTCGCAGCTAATGTTTCGAAAATCAAGAGTTTCTTCACCGTCCGAAGACGTTTCTCAAGAATCAGAATGACATGGTAGAGATTGTTCAACATGTTCACCGGAATCGAGTTTTGGAAGCTTTCGTTCAACGCTATTCAAAGTATCAGAATCCACTAGAGGATACAAAAGGCAGTCGTGATTTCTTTTGAGATGTCTATTGAAAGAATGGATATCATTGTACGTAGTGTAGCAGCCCTCCTGTCCGCATTTCAATTTACTGGAAACATTAGTCCCATGAACGAGTAGCATATGCTGCACTACATCTGTAATGCATGGTAGAGTGACTCTTAGCTTGCACAAAGAACGCGTAGTCACATTTGTGAGAAAGGTTGCAACTACTAACACCTACCTATAATTCCAAAACATCGCGACAGCGGACTTATAAGACTAATCATAAAATTATATGCGAATGATGCACGCGAACCAAGTAAAATCAAGTACATCTAATCAACGAAAAATTAGTGATATGTATTCACTCAGTCATTACTCGCCCTGAGCGCGGAGTTATCCATTACCATCTATAACAGAATATCTGCTACATGAGATACAAGGAACAATCGTTGAAATTATACAGTACGTAATAATTAAAGCTTCAGGTGGATATTTTGCCTCGAGAGCGTGGAAGCTTTTGAAGGTAATATCTATCGCCCTCATCACGGACTTCACTTTATAGTGGAAATTGTCGATGACTACAAGGGTTTGGGTAGGACATTCTATTGGTCCAACTATGACGGCCTGCGGTTGCAGATTTAGTCCCATTGTGGCCATTTTCTGCTGTCTATCTTCCATTTTTTCGTGAAGAAGAGAGATACTCTGAGAAAAGAAAAATGTGTTAATGATTGCGATCAAACCAGTTTGCATAACAGGGTTGCTAAATAAACCACTTTTGCAAACTCTACAGCCTACTCACTTGAATGTGCAGCAGGAATGACTTTTAGCAGTCAGCTATCGGTGGCCACCACTATTTTATTCCTTTTGTTCTCTTGCCTTGCGACACCGTGATAGGCTTGAAAACAGAGGCCATATTTATCAGCATTTGAACTATTTCCTCAGCTGCAATGAATATCAATGTTCAATTCATGAATTTCTCATGATGCCGTCAGTGAACAGATGTATAATTTATTATGTAACGCCTTTCTCTAATAATACTCGCGACTGATGCTATTTGATAACACGCGAACACCACTACTCCGTCGGGCGCCACATCGAACTTATCTATATGAAAATTTATGTAATCGGAGCAATTGTTGTGACTCTCTCAAGGCTTCCTAAGGTTACTCCTGATTGAACCGTTATCTATCTTGACTTGATATGTGTCCTACAGACAATTTGTTGCGAGGGTTCACTCCGAAGAGATCTCCGTGCAGGTTTCTCTTATGTTCACAGATTTTGACGAACGTTGACAGCATGCATGTGAGGATGCCCTATTATGGCTGAAAGTAAAGCATAATCACTTGGTCAGATTCAGATCTCACCCGAAGGATTGATTGTCAGCGTTCCAACTGTTCAGCACTGATAACAGAAACTGTAGGCGTAGGGTGGGATCTTGACTCTCACAAACAAACTGCCGCGAATGTTATCCACAGAATAACACCGTAGCAACAATTGAACACGTATGCTCGAGTAGACTCCGAAGAGGAAACTGTTGATTAACTACAGGATCTTATAACTAGCAGTCACTAGGGTATATTTCGAGGAATATTCCGTCGTGTTAAAGCCAAAATGGCTGTTTACGGGTTAGGATGTATTCTAGGATGTGCAAGGTTTCTGAAATAAAACGTTGTATCACAGGTTTATGTTGATAGTGAGGTGCAGACTTACTTTGGTAGTAAAACGGCGATCCGAATAAAAAAATATGAAAATAATAGGCTATTGCCGATTGTTTAACCAAAAGAAAAATAGGGAAAAATAATACTTTCAACAAAGGAAAATTAAAGAAAAATAATCAACTGAAAATTAAATTAAGAAATTTTAAAGTCCGGAGACTGATGCTCTTTTGAGTGTAATATTGGAGTGAATCTAATATGTTTCGTCCGAAGCCGGGACCGAAGTGCCTCAGATCTGTGTTTACCAAGAAACCTCGTTATCAGAGAACTACTTTGTGTCGCGTATGTCGAATTTCAGTGGTTGGAGTCGACCCAAGAACACCTCAACGGTTTAGCGCGTATCAATTTGAGTTACCGTTTTTATACAGGCAGTTAGTCCTGCTGATCCCCATTCATTGATGTGTTTCCATAATTTCACAAGTAGTGATAGTTGTTTTGAAGTTACGTGTGTGTCTCTAAGTTATAATCAAAAGTGTGAGTGGTGTGTCGTGTTGCCCTACTGGCCAAGATTTGAATGTGTGTGTGTAATTCGAAATTCTGTGCAACTTTGTGTGTGCATGCTTTTAATTATTATTCTGATGATTTTGAAGATTCAGTCATAAGTGAACATACTTTGTGTGTAGATACCATGTAACGGAGTGGACTAGTCCACTCCGGGACCTCGCCTCCACCTACCCGGGGAACGACCACAGAATAAATAATCATGCCTAGGACAGGAATCAACACCGGCTCGCTCAAGGGATCCACATAGTTAAATAGCCTCAGATACTGCCGTCGTTATGTTTTATATTTCATATTTCCCGCCTCGAGACATCGCCCAGCATCGTGGGACTCGCCTCAACACCTAGCCGGTGTCCCGGAAGCTGCGGAGTTAGTAGTCATGCCCTGAAGGAAGGAAGTACTGCCTCGCCTACACCCCGGGGAGGTCTGCATAAAGAATCCTGGTTCTCGCCTCCGCCAGATTGAGCGTAAGACCCGGCCTGGTCCCCTGGGCAGCCAGATAACACCCCACCCCCCGGGCGCCATCTACCTCGTCGCCAACGAAGGGCATGGCGAAAACCGAGTACGCGGAAAGGCCCGGCTAGGTCGAACTACCGCCGCTGGAAGCGCCACCGTGCCGGCGAAACCCATGCCGTCGCTGGGGATCGCCATTCCTGTCTTAGCGCTTGAAATAATCAGTCGCGTTAGCCTTGCTTTTTTTTTGCTTTTGCTTGTTAAGATTGCGTTATCGTTAGCTTTTTATCTTTTATTTTCTTTTGGGTTTTCCGTGGGTGTTACCGAGGGCTTGTTCATCCCGAGGGACATCGTTAAAGGTAGGCTTTCGCTTTTATCACGACACCCCGTGCCTCTTATCCGAATTCACGTTATCGCCCTGTGTCTCCTTCCGAGCCACAGGTAGCCGTCGCCATGAGGGGACAGTAGAGCCGCCACGGGTTGTCGTGGATCTCTAAAACGTTGATTATTGCTTTTCTTTTGTTCTTGATATTTTATTTGGCTTGTATTGTATGACTTTGTTATTTGAATGGATCTCTTGAGTTGTTAGATATTTCTGCCGTTCCGTCTGAGAGTGTCTGTGAGTCCGCTGTCTCTAGTATGAATGTATGAGTGCGTGAGTGCGAGCGAGAGGAAGTGAGCGGCCCTCGGATGTCCTCCTTCCCCCTCACCCAGCCTTCTGCTCTTCATCTCATAGTTAAGCTTTGTTGTTCTCTAGTATATAAGTTTTCTTTCGGTCTCTGGACTTGTAAAGTTGTATGAAATCTGTCGGATTATTAAATTCCGTATTTGCTTTCTCACTCGTACCTACCGCTTTCTTCTTTTGAATAAACTTTACCTGCTTTGAATTGAGACTGAATGAGCGTTAATTGCCTTGACCCCTCGTTCCCTTCTTCCGCTGGTCTGCCGGCCTAGTCTTGAGTTTGTTTCTTCTTTTTCCTTTTGTAATTTTTCAGCGGCACATTAGTGCCTGGCGCCCTGTCTTTTTTAATTTTTGGATTTTATTTGATTTTGTATTAATTTGGCGGGATTATTAATTGATGCTTTATCCCCGGCTTTAATAATAGTCTCGTTACAACCATCTCGCAGGAATTCAGGATCTTTCTGTCTCAATTATTATATTGATCACGACAGAGCTGAGGCGTGGCCAAGCGTGGAACAAGCGCTTTTTTTATCCAAGTTCCCTAATTTACGGCATAATTTCAAAATGATGATTTTAACAAAAAATATGCGTTCGTACGACCAAGATTTTTCTGCTTTTTTATTGAAAATTGGTGAAGATTCTATTGAATATCTAGAAATAGCTGAAAATTGGAAAACTAAGGACATCTGTGGAAGAATGTATGCCTCCTTTATTAATGACGAAGATTTATCGAAACGTACCACATTCTATGTTGCTACAATGATGATATATATAAGTCAAATGAGAAAGTTTTGGAAAAATTATCAGTGTAGAAAAAATGTATCACGGCATCGATTACGCGAAGTACAAGGGAATACACCAAACCGATAACGATATTGAATTAAATTATCCAATATAATATTTGAATTCATTATGATTTCTTGGATTCGCAGTTCATAAATTAGTTCTCAAAATTGGTGCGATCGTTATGCTAATCAGAAAATTGTATCAATGATGGACTCTGTAACGGGACACGTTCGAAATTGATTGGGTTGTTTAAATTCAACGTTCAGGTGAAAATTACTATCGGTAATAACATTGGAAAAACAGTCTTTATTCCTAAGAATTTATTAGATACATGAGAATTTTCATCATTGCCATTTCTTCTCTATCGCAGACAATTTCTTATTGTTCTCGCATTTTCTATAACAATGAATCAATTTCAGGGGCAAAGTTTAGAAAGAGTAGGTCTGTATTATCAAAAACCACTGTTTTCTCATGGTCAATTATATGTGGCCCTTTCGCGATGTCAAAATCCAAATGAATTATTTATCGAAAGTAAATCAGGAAATTAAGACAGAATAGAAAATATCGTATGGAAAGAAGTGTTTGACTCAACAAATTTGGAAATGTTCACTAGAATTAAAGTATTTGATTAAACGAATTTGAAAATGTTCATGAAAAATTAAGTTAATAGCCCATAGATCTGCTCACCTAAAACCAAAACACATTTGTTCTCGAGTCTATTCAAATTTTATGGTACACAGCGGATTAGGCCTAATGGGGATACCACTAAAAAAAAAAACGCGCCGAATTATCTACTACCATAACTCATAGTGGTGAGGTAACGATACTGTCTAAATTTTAATTATGTAGTTTGGGCCTATTTTATTTAGTGTGCGAGGCACACAGGGTGGCGGATTTTTTCATTTTTTCAGCTTTTTAGGCACGATCGTAGAAAACGGAGTGCCTTATACATTCGCCATCGCAAAAAACATCGGATCGAGTAAAAATTCTGGAATCATGTAGGGAGCACGTTTTGGCACCCGGGTAGTCGTTTTCGAGCATTTTCAAGAGTGGTGTATGTGACCCCCCCCCATTTCTTGTAAACCCACTATCATCCAAACCGCTGAACCGATTCTAATGAAATTTGCAGAGGATACTTCTTTTGCCCTGAAGATGTCAGAATTTAATTATGTACCCGATCCGACTTCCGGTTCAGAAATGGCGTTTGCTAACTTTATCAATTTTGAAGATACAACAGCGAGCTTTGGAATACAGCCTCGTGATCACGAATCAAAATTTGGAGAATTTTTGAGGATTTTTCCGGCATCTGCATCTCAGTGTCAAATCGTTGAAGTTGCTTGTAAACTTGCTATCTGCCACACCGCTAAACCGATTCTGATGAAATTGGCAGAGGATACTTTTTTTACCCCGAAGATGTGCAAATTTCACTGTAGACTCGATCCGACTTGCGGTTTAAAAACCGCGGTCGCTAGCTTCATCAATTTTGAAGTTACGAGAGCGGTCCATGGAATACGGTCTATTGGCTTGGAATAAAAATTTTGAAATTCTTGGGGGATTTTGAACACTATTACAAAACAAACTAGCACTGTACGATCGTGCCTTACGCAAAAAAGCGATGAGCTTTTTGTCTGTTAATTTCCATATGATAAACGATATCATTGTCATTTTTTCTTTTTATCGTCTTAATATGAAATATCCTCATTTATATTGTTACGGGGACACCCGTTAGAGTTTGAGATGTTAGCTGTCACTTTGACAGCCGGAGTTTTTAGTGGGCTGGGTAAACAGCTGAGAATTTGTTATTAAGAGAAGAGCATAATAATTATTATTGTAAAAAACAGTCTTGTCCCAGACTTTAAAGAGTAGTAGTAAGTAGTAAATCTTCTTTTTTTGACCTTCTCCTTATATCAGGGCTGTAAGTCGGTCATTTTTTATCGGATTGGTCATATTTTTCGATGCAAGTCATATTTTGTCATATTTTCATCCCTTTTGTCATATTTGTCATATTTTCATCTCTTTTGTCATATTTTCGGATGCTTCCACCTATTATTTGCCGATCGGCGACGCGAAAATGTCGTCATCGACGTTACTATTGAAGTACAAGCAATTTATGGTTCCATATTTTCTCATGGCGCGGGCGCGGCAGCATCAGCTACCGCGGCCAAACTCCTCACCCCCACCACAACACAGCATCGTCTTGCGAGCGTGAAGTGGGGAGGGCCTGACGCGCGTACCGCTCTGCGTTCATCGTTAGGTTCAAGCGCTGTATAGTAGACTGAACGTAATAATAATAATAGTATACGTGTTGACTAATGTGGACCCAACAGTAAGGCTCACGCGTGACAGCGACGTCAGGGAGGGAGTTTTGAAAACTGAAATCACTTTTGGTGAGTATCAGTAAGGTTATTCCCGATGTTTAACATATTAGCTTGACTGTGTCATGCCGCTGGCGCGTTGTGTAAGCACAATACACATTGTATACAATGTATATATGTACAGTCATATCGATCGTGATTAATTTTTTTTTTTTAATGTCAAATTGGGCCGGTTCCATGCACATTTTCCAACATTCGCATCGACGATTCGATTTCCCTATCAATCGTGAATTTTTTCAGAGTAATTACATGAACGAAGATGGGCAAGTGTCAGTTCAATCCGGCCTGGTTAGCTAGAAAAGACAACAACGGTCATTTCGTTAAAGATTGGGCTCGTAAGGAGAGCAACACAAAAGTGTCTTGCTTAATATGCCCGGCGGTTATAACAATTATAACGGGCGGATTCCAGGCAATCACACATCATGCATCAACCGTGAAGCATAGGGAGCAATGTGCATTGAAATTGCATAATACCCAACTGAGGCTTGCATCTGGACCTGCGAGTTGTACTGAAGATGTCTCAGAGGGATCATCCAGACCGAGAAATTCCTCAGTTCAGCTCTATCATGCTCGTGATAAGACGACAGCGGCTGAAATATACTGGATACTGAAATGCTGCGTTTCAAACGTTCCTGCAAACTTCTGTGAAGGAATCGAGGAGATCTTCAGGTCCATGTTCAACGACGGCGTTCTTCAGGATTTTTCTCTTAGCCGGGTGAAATTTGCATACGTGCTAAACTACGGAATTGCGCCCTACTTTCGGAGAGAGCTGGCAAAAGATATAGCAGGCGCTTTTTATACCATTTGCTTTGACGAGACAACAAACAGTGGTGGCAGTAAGGAACTCCAAGTTACTGTGAGGTATTGGTCACCAGCTCGTCAGCAAATCATTAATGCTCACTTGCAAACTGTTTTCATCGGTAGCGCGACCGCAGAGGTCCTTCTTGAAAAACTGAAAGATGCCCTAGACAGTTATTCCTTGCCGCATACGAAAATGCTGATGTTGGGATGTGACGGTCCTACTACCAACCAAAAAGTGCTCCGTCTTCTGAATGAAGATTTGATTCAAAGTCGTGGAAAAGCTCTGCTTCAAATGGGGACTTGCAATATTCATATACTGCACAACGCGTTTCTCAAGGGACTTGAAGCACTTGGTAGTGACGCTTCAGATTTGATTATAGCTGTCTATTATTACTTCAATGGCTGGCCCTCGCGAGTAGAAGAATATCGAACATTACAGAAGAAGCTTAAGATGCCACAACATGCATTCATCAAACACTGCTCATCCCGGTGGTTGACGCTGGAAGGTGCTGCGAAAAGATTGTTGGAACAGTGGGAAGCGGTCACAGAGTATTTTTTGAAGTTTTTGCCAAATAAAAAGGCGCCAGTGTTAACGAAGCAGTCTTACCTCAAGATTGTTCGTTTGATCAAATCCCCGACAATGAAAGCAGAGCTACATTTTGTTTGCAGTAGTGCTTCGGTATTTACTCGCTTCACCGCAACTTTTCAAAGGAATGAACCAATGATTCATCTACTGTACAGTGAGCTCAACTATCTGACGAAGACTTTGATGAGAAGGTTCTGCAAACTCAGTGCAATTAAGAGTTATGGTGTTTCAACAAAAACCCTGGAGTCGGAAAACCTTCTGCCTGTTACAGATATCGAGTGCGGAGATGAGGTTGCGAAAGCATTTTCGCAGGCAACTGAACGGGAAAAGCTCTATTTCCGCAAACAGGTACAAGATCACTACTTGAATGCTTGCTCTCACATACTGAAGAAATCAGCCCTGACTACTTCACCTTTCGTTGAACACTGTCGATGTCTGCACCCCAAAGAGAGAACATCACTACGCAGCTGTGACGACATTCTCGTCCTAGCACGAGCTCTTCCCATGGACGTTGCCATAGACTGCCTACTCGATGAGTGGAAATTGTTGCAGACTGAAAAAGAGGACAAAGACAGCAAGGATAGCCGCATAGATTCCTATTGGTCACAGTTTTTTTCCCTGAAATCTCTGTCCGGAATGGATAAGTATCCCACTGTGGCCACCGTTATCAAAGCTGTTTTGTGTCTTTCACATGGTCAGGCTGATGTGGAACGTGGATTTTCATCATCAGCTCGAACTCTGACCGACGATCGAGCTGCCATGTCTGAAACCACTCTTGACTCTTACATGATGGTGAAGAGTGTGATGCAAATGTACGGAAATCGTCCTCACGTAGTTCCCGTGACGAGGGACTTACTGACAAGTGTGCATGGTGCTTATAGTAAATACAAAGCCCATCTAGAAGAGGAAAAAGTGAAGAAAACCGCAGCGTTACAGAAGGAAAAAGATGAGGCAGCAAGAAGAGCCGCAGAAAAGGCCAACGCTGAAGAAATGGAGAAGGAGAGAAAAAGACTCGAAGATGAGAAAGGAAAATTGAAGACTTTGCGTAAAGCAGAAAGCGAGAAGAGAAAAACAGAAGAAAAGTTATTCGCCGAAGCCAACAAACGCTTGAAATTAGCAATAGAAAGGAAAAATATGGAAGAAGTTAATCTTGCTCATGCAATGCTTCAGGGAGTAAGTCAGGTACGGAAAGACGTAGAAGAACACAGCAAAGAGGCCAACAATATCGAAAAAACACTGGAAAAGAGGACAAACAAATTAATAAGTGACTTCTTTTCTAAGGGAAGTAAGAACAAACCTAGGTAATCATCGACATGAGTACCATTAACAAAGAAAATGTTTCTAGTCCAATATTCCAATGAGTCATATGAATCCGTATTACTAACAGTGACACAAAAGAAGTATATAATTTTGTTTTGTTTAAAAGATTTGATTTATGTTTGTTTTGTATCGTGTGTATGTTAATTTTTGTTGTTTCAAGTCTTGTATTCTAGTTCATTTGTAAGTGAGTGTGATATGCAAAGTTTTACGGAATACTGCAATAAATGATAAGACAAGTTACCGACTATCCTTAACTCAATTTTCCTTTTCTTCAACCTATCATACTATAGTTTTTATTCAGTTTTCGTTATACTGATCTGTTGAACATTCATTATTCACTCTTTTTTCATCATCAAGTAATTATTTTCCAGTCATATTATGAGCATATTTTGGTCATTTTTTGGTCATATTTTTTAATCTCTGTCAGTCATATTGTCATATTTTTTTAGCAGCTCGACTGCTTACAGCCCTGTTATATACGTGTGAAGCTTTTTTGGTTTCATAGGTCAGTAAATCAATCTCATTTTGACGTTTCGGCCCGGAAGAGGGCCCTCTTCCGGGCCGAAACGTCAAAATGAGATTGATTTACTGACCTATGAAACCAAAAAAGCTTCACACGTTTAAAGAGTAGACACGTTTACAGAATGTACTGAGAATATTGGAAGATATTTGGTTTGGAGATTGGCGTACTTTCTTGACTCAGATTTACTGCGTTGTGAGAGACCCAGAGAAAAGCGGAGATTCAGCAACATTGGTGTCAGAAGTGGGATCTTCTGCACAACGAATTGTGAATTGTGAATGAGAAATTTGAGAGAAGACTTTCGAGAGAAGACTTCTGAATTGATCTGAGGAGAGATGCCTCATACGAGACGAACACACGATCAATCCTTTGGAAATGTGGAAGAAGGAATGACTTCTACACCACAGAAAAGAGCTCGGCTAGATTCAGCTTTAATTGAGTCTGCGCAAATTCAGACTGCAGATCGTTCAGCTCCGATACTAGAACAACAACAGTCCTTCGTCGGAGATATTATTTCAACGCCGCCTCAGCAAATGACGATGATGCAACAGCAGATGATTCAGATGATGCAGGTTATCCAAGAACAGCAAAGAAAAAGAGAACGGTTAGAAAGAGAAAAAGAGCGAGAAGAAGAACGAAAAGAACGAGAACAAGAGAAAGAAAGAGAACGGCTCGAGAAAGAACGAGAACGTGAAAAAGAGCGGATGGAACGTGATCGGGAACGGGCAGAAAGAGAACGAGAACGGGAACAGGAGAGACGTGAAAGGGAGGAATTTCTGAGGAAGATGCAAAATCTTCAGATTCCAGTACCAGTTGCACAGAATCCTTCCGTTGTTACCTCGGCGAGAATCCCAATCCTGACGTGTCCATTTCCAGCTCGAGTTCTGTTTGAGATTAATGAACAGGCAACAGGGGTTACCACAAGGTCAGTGCCAGTTACGGGAACAGAAAACCCCATTTTTGCTGGTAGAACCTTAGATTCGGGTACAACGCTCGCGCAGACGACGTGTACCACGATGCAGACACAGTGCTACCGCATTGGAAATACAATGCGGGTTGACAACAGAAGTAGAATGCCTTTGATGTGTGGCGACGGTCACCTGAGAGAACATGAGATCAAAGGGTCGTCACATAATCAGAATTACCAAAACGTTGTCTAGAGGCTAGACTGAATCCAGAACATGTACTAGAGACTGTTCCAGAGGTGCCAAACACTTCGGATGCCGTGTTTAACTTCCAGGGTAGTTTACTAAATACTCACAGGGTTCGAGAGACCGTCAATGGAGTGCCCGTCACGCAGATGGCAAGAGGCATAGAAAATAGAGGTTTGGTGTCACAATTTTCACAACCAACTGTAAATGTATTCGATGTTCCGTCTGCTAGCCACTATTTGAACGAAAACAGACAAATGAATGTCTCTCAGGGAAACCAGAGTCAAGTTAATCACCTGTCACAAGCAGGCATTTCAGATTATGGGAGTAGTCGCTCTTTTGTCAACTCTTCAAATGTTTTCGTACCGTCACATGAAACTCAGGGAGTATCGGTTCCACTCGCGTACAGCAACGACCTACCCGGTTTCACTTAACTGACACGACCGGCAACACAACCTACAATCAATTCAATCGCTTTAACACCCGGTGCTTTTTATGGAACCACTTCCTGGACAGATTTTGAACGTCAATTTCAAATCATCTCAGAACACAATGGGTGGGAACCACTGATCTCTATATAAACTGGATGCGAAGTCGACCTTTTCGAGTGATACCATTAGAAGTTCCAAAATCGCCGGTGGCGCGGTCTGACGAGAGGACTCGGTACTATATTTCCATGGTAACCGCGCTGCAAACAGCGCGTTGTTTTGAGTCGAATTTGATGCGTGACACGACTCAGTATACATGAATCATCACTGTATTTATTATTTATTTATTAATGATAGTTAAAAGTGCGTGGAATATGGGCAGATGTGAGTATTGTAAAGCGACAAAAAAGAAGAATGTCTCGGATGGTATTTCTTTCCACAGGTAATTAATACTTTCCTAGAACACGATCAATATTTGTGCCTAAATCCGTCTTCTTCATTGGCTATTTATATCATATTTATTTTAGATTTCCTAAAGATCAGGCACAAGCTCTATTGTGGCTTAAGAATTTAGGAAAAGAAAACTGGCAGCCACATCAATTTAGCGTTTTATGTTCGGCACATTTTACGCCGGATTGTTTCAAAAAATATTTTAACCGATCGACCCTGCACGAGGGGCGAGTGCCTACGATATTCAACGATGGAAATAAGATCGTTACACATGCTACAGAAGGTCAGTAGCTTATGTCTAAAGTAGTATATTATGTATACGTTGCGAAAAATTATATTCATTATAAGTGTCCATGATAATTTCATCAAAATCAATTCGAATATATCTCCAAGTCAAATTACTCATGCCACGGGTAAATTTTCATCCACTAGGAATATCATCAATTGAGAGCTTTGGTGAAGGAGGTGACGTCTCAAATTATCAGGACGTAAGCATGGAAATAACCGGAAGTAACAACGCCGAAGGGTCATGGAATCACGAGCATTTCAACCCATCGACCCTGCACGAGGGACAAGTGCCTACAATATCCGACGACGAAGATGAGATCGTTACACATGCTACAGAGGGTCAGTAGCTCATATCTAAAGTAGTATATTATGTATACGTTGCGAAAAATTATATTCATTATAAGTGTCTATGATAATTTCAACAAAATCAATTCGAATATCTCCAAGTCAAATTACTCATGCCGCGGTTAAATTTTCATCTACTAGAAATATCATCAACTGAGAGCTTTGGTGAAGGAGGTGATGTCTTAAATTGTCAGGACGAAAGCATGGAAACAACCGGAAGTAACAGCGCCGAAGGAACATCGAATCAGGAGCATGATGGCGCGCAATCATGGAGACAATTTGAAAACGAAGAAGGTAACTAATTATATTGCTTATAACACAACGAGTGGCTGAAACTTCTTCATTCTGAGATAAAACTATCAATAATATCGTGCATAAAAAATTGAGTTTCCACAGATCTCGGCTTGTTGTCCTCGCCCATAGAAGCTGGACCATCTGAGACTGTAGCGGAAGCCTCAACGTTTACAGCCACTCCAAAGAGACGCCAGTATCTGAATCATGACCACACTTATGAAGACAGCCCAACAACTACTGCGAAGAAGCTACACTTGACGAAAAAAAAATTGTTCGCTCATAAAAAGGAAATCAGAGTTATGCGACAAAGGGTCAAGCGATTGAAAAAATCCGTTACCTCACTGAAGGATGTAGTCACAAAATTGAAAGAGGTAAATCTGATTTCTGAATCATCGAGCAATGCTTTGTCAGCATTCGAAGATGTACCTTTGCAAGTATTTTCCCGCATGCTTCGTAACCACAAAAAAGGTACCCTCAGCAGAGAAAAATATCCTCCAGATCTGCGCTGCTTTGCTTTGACCTTACATTTTTATTCGCCCAAAGCCTATGACTACGTACGCCAAACATTTAAACTAGCACTCCCCCATCCTGATATCCTCCGTGCATGGTATTCCAATGTTAACGCTGAGCCAGGATTTACCGAGGAAAGCTTCAAAACTTTAGAATTTAAGGTAGCAGAAGCGTTAGAGGCAGGAAAAGAAATAGTCTGTGCTTTGATTATGGATGAAATGGGAATCAAGAAGGGCTGCCAGAGAGGTAGAGATGGGAAAGTCCGGGGGCATGTGGAGATTGGTGTTGGTGCAGAAGGCGGGGATCATTTGATGGAGGCCAACAATTGTCTAGTCATGCTAGTAGTACCTTTAGACTCAAATTGGAAATTGCCGGTGGGGTACTTCTTGGTGAGAGGTTTGAATGCGGAAGAGAAAAGAAGTTTGGTCACGGAAACGCTGAAAAGATTGCATCAGGTTGGAGTTCGGGTCTGTTCGTTGACTTTAGATGGTCCGAATGACCACTTCAGAATCGTGCATTTGCTAGGTGCCAATCTGAAATTCAAAGAAGTAGAGCCTCACCCAAGATTTCCGCATCCGGTAAGCACGGAACCTGATATTAATGTCATGCTAGACCCATGTCATATACTGAAAAATATCAGAAACTGTTTGGCAGAATACGAAGTACTCTTGGATGATAACAACCAGTCCATTAAGTGGAGTTATATAGATAAGTTGGCTCGCCTCCAACAAAATGAAGGTCTCCGTCTGGCAAATAAGTTGCGTCTGCGCCATGTCGATTTCAAAAAAGAAATAATGAAAGTGTACTTAGCAGCACAAACACTCAGTAGCAGTGTGGCTGATGCGTTAGAGTTTTGTTGGAAGGTGTTGGGTTTAGCTGACTTCAAGGGATGTGAGGCAACAGTCCGTTTTATCCGATACGTTGACAATACCACGATTTTATTTGCGACTTCTACGAAACACGCTCGAGTTGACAGGTATGATGAAAGTGTTTATGAAGAGGTTGATAACATGCGAGTTAAGACCAAGTACGACCTCGATGAATCACCCGAAAATGTTATGGAAGAATTTTTACATTTTCCTTGGTCCGCATCTACCAATTTAACGGAATTTTCCGAACAAACAATTGGTTATATTGCCGGGTTCGTAGTTCGATCGCTTCGCAAGAAAGTCAAGTGCGTAGATTGTTTAGTTGCTTGTGTAGCGTCCGACTCGGAAATCAGTAACGATCTATCTGCGAGTCGAGTCAACAGAACCGCACTTATCGTCGCAAAAACGCGTGGTGGGCTTATCGTCCCTTCCCCTAGCGTTATTAAAATTTGTACGGCAGTTGAGGTTCTGTTTCGTAGAGCTAGCAATTGTAATTCGGGAAGACCACCTCACGAACCTAACTTCCCTGCTGTATTAAGCACAAAAGCTTTCCAAGAGTTAGTCTCATCAGGCTATGAGTTGTTCCCAGATCTGAAAGATCATCTCATTGATTCCTATTCGCCGGACGCATGTGGAAACCACGTTATCTCCCTTACCAAAAAAATCCTGTCAGTGTATATAGAAATCCGCATGTTTAGACTAACAAAAAATTATGCACTATCCGTGACTGGCACGAACATGCGACACTTTTTCACTCGCCAGATAATTTGGGCTCATCAGTAATTTGTAATACCCATATCTTCTCTGTCCATCCATGTCTATCCTTGTAATATTTTCTCATAAAAGTAATTGAAAAAATAATTCCTACAATTCCTTTACCCTTCCCTTCCTGTAGACTGGATACTTCATGACATATTTAAGCTATACATAATTCAGCAATGAATTTATAATATCATAATTTTTACAGATTTCTAGAATGCAACAGAATACTGGCGAGCAGCCATGTTTACTTGCAAATTGGTGGTCCATTTTGAATCAAGTCTGAGCACTCTGATTCCGTGCGATATCCTGACCACAAATGACGATAAATTTACAGGATTCTTACAAGTCACTCATCGCAGAAATACTACGCTTATCATTTTACCGTAGAATTTGGTAAAATTGGTGAAAACATGATGGTTTTCCGGGTTTACATTTTTACTTGGAATTCTGGAAACCTTCAACCTTGAAATCAACTAATTTTGTTGAACTTGCAAAATCTATTGAAACACATTATTCCTATATTATGTTAGAGTACGTTTGCATGACGTAAGTTCCCAGGCCTTTTCATCATTGCTTTTTTTTTTTTAATAGCTGCTGAGAGTTTCAGTTGTCAGAGGCGACTAATCAATTGAATAATTTTAATACGTTCTATTATCTTCTAAGTTATTTGAAGGTTTTTTATCACTAGATACAAAGGAAATGAGAAAACCGTAGCGGAATATCGGCAGGGGAGTTCCAACCAACCGGTAACTACATACCTCAATCATTCAAGAAAAATTGTAAATCTTTGAGCTTCATCTGACTTCTTTACGACATGATCACGGGGTGATTACAAAAATCATTGCATCCTATTGATGAGACTCTTTATGACGTATTGTGAATATACAATTTACCACAATATTAATATACAATTTACCACCTATGGAACTAGAACTGTTGAACGTTTCATTGCATGCGGCGTCCATTTGTCGTAGACTAACAGGTAGCAAAACATGAAAGAAGAGTTTGCGGAATCTACTGACAAAATGACGTGAACTGTCTAGCACAATAAAGAGAATGAAAACCACCCGGCTTTGATTTATCCAGCTGTTCCATTATTCAATTATAATTCAAACACAGATCTCTATATAGAGATCAGTGAATTCAAACCAATCCAGTTCATTCAAAGTTCTCAATTGAATGTAAATAAATTTTTGCGTTGATGATTGGCCCAATTAATTATTTCTTGAAAATTTGGAAATGATAATTTTGTTACATTCGGCGCTATTTTCGTATCACCACAGGAAAATTTCGTCGTACAAAGTTTAAAACAAAGTAATCTGAGTTGAGAAAAAATACCGAATCTTATTGGTTGACACCTCAATTCAATGACAGCTGTTTTAACGCGCGTTTTGTGTACGGTGCTGCGCCATCGCCTTCTTGAAACAGCTCGCGCTTGAAATAGTATCGCAGACTCTCGGCATACGGCGCTGATAGTACTTAAAATGGCTTCTAAGCATCACAGCCTACTGCCTATGCTGAGCCGCACAATCCCGCATCCAGTTTATATAGAGATCAGTGGTGGGAACCGACAGTAAAAGCAGCAACTTTTGACTAGTTCATTAAGGGGAGCAGCCCTAACTGTTCTTTCAACACTTTCTAACTCGGACTTGAAAGATTATGAGAGAATCTGTACGGCTTTGAGTAGAAGATATGGAGAAGAGCATTTGTCAAAATTGTTTTATACACAATTAGAAAATCAACGCCGAGGTCATAAGGAGGAGCTTGCCTCTCTGGGGCATGATATCGAGAGATTAATGAGGAATGCGTTACCAGATTGTTCGACTAAAACACGAGAACAAATAGCTTGCACAAAATTTATATCTGCAATAACAGATCCGAATTTAAAACAAGCACTCAGATTGGGAGCCCCCTCAACGTTGCATCAGGCCATCATTAAAGGGTTGGAAATAGAGGCAATCAATAAAGAAGATCTCGGTTCTAATAGAATCAGACAGATTAAAACTAAAGAGAAAGAAATAAAACGTAGAAGCAGTAAGACACGTGTTGGAAGCGAAACGATCGTTTCCTCAGAGAAATTTCTGGCAAATGAAGCCTGAAAATTAATAACATCGCAGGTATATTCGAAACATCTTATTTTCAACGTAAATAAATCCATAAAAGTGAAAAATAACTATAGGAAAGATGCGAAAAAAATTCGGAGAACTGAATCCTAGCATGTAAGGGCGAAAGTCCGTACTTGAGGACATCACTCTTATCAGCACCGATCTCATGACTTTTATTCTTTGAATCATTCATTTGACTGAGCCCACATTTGCAAATGTAACATCTCTGTGAAACGGAAAGTGAAAAAACACTACATTTTAGATGTGCAACCTCAAAGAATTTTCAAAATCTTCATATTTTTATATGTACAATGATTTCAATTATTATTTTTATCATTTTTTCTTTGTTACTGTTCGGTAAATTTTCAATTTGTGCCTATATTCTCTGTGGTGTGAATCACTCACATCGACGATGATAGACATGAAACTTCCTTTTTGAGGAACCAATCAGCATGTAAAAATAATTCGTGTAAAAGACTGCAGTCAAATACTGTAGGAATAATCTACATAACATACCGAGGTTGCGTTATTCCCCTGTGATGTATTGATGACTTTGCCATCAACCATTGTTATAATCAACTGGTGCTCGACCTTGACGGGATTATCGTTGTGAATTACATTTACTGGCGTAAGTCGTGAAATTTCGGAGCGCACGCGGTCGTATTCTCTATTGATCCCTTCTTTAGATTCTTTCTCGTATGATATTCTTATGGGCCTGCAATATCTGTAGTTACATATACAAAAATTATATACACATCAGTATGTAGTCGAACATGGTCCAACATTTGCGATTAATACAGGTCTTACCGACCGACCGTGATAGCCGCGCGGCTAGCGTGTGCGACTACGGAGCGGGAGATCGAGGGTTCGATCCCACTACTCGTCGTCAGTCAGGCCACGCCGTTTTTCGGTCGTCACGAAAACCGGCGGCCTGCAGCGAGTTTATTGTAGGTATCGTTTCCTAAGGTCGGCTACACCTGTGGTCTAGTAGTGACTATGTGGTCTAGTAGATTTCGCAAGTCTACAGTAATCAACAGCATCACAGTAGGGTGTCACGAGTAAGTTTTTTTCTGAATCTTTAAGTAATTATAATAATGTTACCATATTGTAAATTCCCAATTATATGATTAAGCTACAAATAAGAAAAATTTTTTATAGCCTGAAGATGACCGGCCGGGCCCGGTCGAAACGTCGCCCATCACAATAAATGTTTTTATGACCTTCTCCGACGAATTTCTCTTAATTACAACCCAATGGTCACGAATCTACAATATTGATCTACAGTAATCGCAATCCCCTGCGGATAACAGAGTGACTTAGCTTTCGCTAGATCCTGATAACTGGGATAGACGGGAGCTCCTAAGCAAGTAACGAAAAAATAAGGCATTTATTGTCACGCATGAGTCATAATTTTTAACGTCGTGAGATAAAGGTTTATTGGAAGGATAGAGGATTTACGGAATTTTAGGGAATTGATTCTCAGGTGGATATAATTATTTTTGACAGTCCGCAGTCTAATGAGATAGCTGAAGCTTCGGCGCTACTCATTTCTGGAGATTCCTGGACATGATATGTTTTAGACGCATTCGATAATTTTGCTGCTTTGCTTGGAGAGACTGTACTTTGCTGGACAACGGTTGCAGCTGCAAGGTGACGATCCTTCCTGAACGAATAAGAAGCTGCGACCGTCAGAACCTCGCTCTCTTCTTTACGTGAATCCGAATTTATCCAAAGATTCATCACATAAGTAAATCTGAAAGTGAATTCTCGTGTCAATTACAGAGAATATTTTTCAAAAAATTACCCGCAGTTCGCCGCTTTTTTTACGAATCACTCACATCTTGGAACCAAGTCATAACTGACGTGTTTAAGCATGTGTCGCCGGAGACCACTGTAAGTTCTGAACGAAGAATAACACTGATAGTAACATCACCTCAATTTTAAGTGTATGCTGAAATAAACCATGGTCAGTGCACAGATGTCTAGTAACATCGACCACTGCGGCCAGTTTTGTCAAACAAATATAGCATTGAAAAACCATCATACTGGTGGTCAACTGAAAACTTTTACTGTACAATGTCAGACGATGATTCAAATAGCAATAGCCTGTTTATGAACTTCACTTGAAACATTAACTGAAAAAATAACCTTCTTCTACAAAAAAGCATCAAATGCGTTTCGTCTTCTATTAAAACTAGAAATCTCTCCTGTAGAGAATATACCGATTGCAAGAAAAAAGGTTACTTGCGTCACCTAGGATATGGAGCTACGCTTCGACAGTTCTGTGCTGCGATAGCCACGTTCGTAGTTCACACATTCTGGCGGTAAATTTATCCGCTGATTCCATTTTATAATAGAATTGTTGGAGAAAGTTGAAGAATGTCTTCAAGTTGAAATCGTACTCCGTGTTGAGGACGAAGTGGGAATGAAAAGGGAATCGAAAGCTGCGCTCGAGGTCTGTGCGTCGATTGGTATGATGTTACACTCGACTGCTACAAAGTACGAAAATGGCATTTGTATTTGGTCCTACTGCAACTAGACACGGCTGATTCGTTTTTGATTGCACAGTTCCTACTGGATTTCCGATTGAAATTATTAATAAACAAAACTCGATGTAATCAAAGTAATCGCAATTTCATTCTTGTTTTCAGGCTTATTCGACTTTCTTGTGCTTTTGACACGTACGATTTCTAAGATATCGGTCGGGCTGACAGTGGCCGCAAGTGAGGTAATAGTCGACTGAAAGACAGTATACAGATATTCGTTTTCAGATTCAGGAACGCCAGAGATCATTATATCGCAGTTCAGATAATCGACTTAGATAGTCAATCAGTCAGATCCATATTAAGTGACGTGAGACGTGAAATCTCAGCATCCTGGCCCAGACGAGCAGTTTCCAAATCTTCTACCCGATTTGCAAGCGCCTTTACTTTAGCGGTTAGCTCTAAGATAAGTGTATTAGAGGCGTGCGATAACGCAATCAATTGAGAGTAGGTATCAGCAGAAGCGGCTGCTACCGCCCTCAGGATAGTGTCGAGCGTAATTGTTGGTTCTGCCAGAGACTGATCACTGGAGTCCGATATAGAAGAGATGCCACATTCGATTGATGACTTGATATCATCCACTAGTTCGGTATTTGCCGTCATCGTACAAGCCCTGCACTTTTTACAACCCTCGCAGTAGACAGTTGAAGGCAGTAGCCGATTGGAGAGCGATTCATCAGACATATTGTCGGATTGGGGCATCGGGGCGACGATTTAAAAGTATAGGTGAGGCAGAAGTATATAGTAAGATACACGCCGAACAAACCAATACACGTAGACGCCGAAAGTCCAAAGATCACGAAAACTTAGAGCGGCCAGTTAACCGGTACACATCTATATCCATAGAGTTCAAGGTCCAAGACGACTATATCAGTCAAATTTCACAGAAGGTAAACACAGTATAGGCGACCAACGGATAATAACGCTATGTCACACGTCATGTAATACAGAGAATTCGTAAAATTCTTCGTTTGCGGAGGTTTAGCACACACCAACAGAGCGAAAGTAGCACGGTATGTTCAGTTTTTTGCATATGATAACATAAGCACAACACAAGTACAATTCTAAGACGAAAATAGCAGTACGGCAGAAAAGAATACGGAGCAGAGATAAACCCGACCAACTTAGCGAGCAGCCATTAGTAAATCGGATAGATCTGTCAGCCCTACCCCCGATTACGCTTGATGGAATTGTGATTCCTTATGTGGATTGTGCTCGCAACCTTGGTGTCACCATAAATTCAAGATTATCTTGGCATGGGCATGTAACTAGTGATTCGGGCAAGGTGAGCATGGTGCTGCACCAACTGAAAATGAATAGGGGTTTATTTACGCCGTCTCTGCGTAAGTGGCTTGTTATGGCGTTAGTTTTTCCGCACCTTGACTACTGTGCTGCTGTCTATAGCGATCTATCTGGCACCTTCGACCTTAAGCTCCGGCGTCTACAAAATGCGTGTGGGAATGTCGTTGTTGCGGAGCAATAATTATACAATGAGACTCCATTTTCTGTCCATCTGAAGATAATTTCAGGCTACTGGATGATCATCTAAATTTGTCGAAACAGAAAGATTTCTGTCCTTTCTCAATGGTTCACAGAGCTGCCACTGGTAGCGCAGTTTGTCAAACTGCACATAGCCCATACACCTACATGCTCTTCCTCGAGCGTAGGGCTTTTGATCGAATGATTTAGAATATATACCGGGAAATTATTTACCATAGTTCTTTCGGAGACTGTTTGTTCGCCCGATACATAATGTGTACAGTGTATGTTTCTTTTTTCTTTCTTTTTTCTTTTTCTCTTTTTCGTATTGTTACCATCTTTGTTTTTTTCATCAATGCTTTTGGCCACATATTTGTACACCAGGTTTTCTATTTAATTTTTGCTTCATTTCTCATTTCTTATTTTGTTTCACTTCATATTTATCTCATCTTATGTTATAGAATACTGTATATACTGTAAAATGACAGATTGCATCTGATGTTACAAAGAGCCGCGAACCCCAGCGAACCCTTATTAACGAACATCCCCCGAGAGAATGTAGACGAATGACTGTAACTCTTTTAAACTTCGCGCCGAAACCGACCCTGCCTGGTGGCCATGACGATACAAGCGAAATGAGTGGATATTCATTCCTGTTTTATTTTGAACTCTCCTTACATGTAAAGCTCGACGCTACGACCAAGGACAAGACGCAGTAACTGACTAGAGAAGGCCAGGGGTTCACAAACGATCAGCGGGGCAATAGCCTCCTGGACATAAACATCGTCGCCCGAGCAATAGCAGTCAGCGAGGGACGAGTGGTCGGCGGATGAGATTCCCGCGCCTGAAGAGCCTGCGTACGGGACGAGCTCCGGCAAGGAAACAAGAGCCCTGGATGGAGAACCCCTGCGGGACAAGACAACGATAACTCTGAACGTGGCTAGGATCGAGACGGCTGCGTCAGCCCTTTGACGTTAAGGGGAGGCTCTACTCGATTATAACCGACTTACCGACATAAGTGGGCGTGTCGCTTATTTCGATGAAAATTGAAGTCTACGGGCCTAAATCGCAAAAAAGGGCTCTGTCGCGGATCGCTACGTGCAATTCCGAACCTAAATATGTCAAAACCTTTTTGTTTTGTGCGGAAACAAAGTAATGGCATTGTTATTACGAAAATGTGTCAATTGGCGTCGTCGCCCAAATGTCACATTTTCGTAATAACAATGCCACCACTATTTCCACTTTTGACCCAAGTTCGAAACAAACGATCCGCCCTTTTGCTATTTAGGCCCGTGGCTTCAATTTTCGGCGAACTAATCGGTAAGTCGGTCATCGGTGAGCCTCCCCGCTAGGCTGCGTACCAATAGTAGGACGTAGATCCTCGGTCGATTGCGAATCGATAGCCCTAGGCGAGGGGATATGCTAGGGAGCTGGCGACACGCTGTCTGCCACTTGCGATTAGGACCTGGCCTAGTAGAGGCGTGTACTGTGTCCCTTTTGATTTGCACTTTGCGCTGTCGAACTGAAACTGAACTGCACTGTTTTTTCACCCGTTGGGGTATTCAAATTCGTTGTCGAGCTTGAAAAGTGAAATCTGTGTGGAAGAGAAGCAGACCAGAAACAAGAGCCTGGGTCTAAAGAACAACCGACGGTGAGTCCAAGCCTTTAACTCGTGCCTGGATCAACCAGTGGCCATCTTGAAATTTGAATGTAACGGCCTCGTATCTAAGAAATTGCCCTGGTTGTCTCTCGACGGACCCTGAGTGGTCGGCCGTAGCCAGCGTCTTCTACAGAATCATAATTAGAGTCAATAAAACAGAGAATCTTGTGTCTTGAACTGATTAATCTGTCTGAACAAGGGAATATTGATTCACATATTTGAATTTATCGGACGAGGCGAACCAAATTAATTAATTATTGGTGCCCACCAAGGAGAGATTCTTCCTCTATTCGAGCGTGCAAACCTTGGTGGGACCGAAAAAAACCTATAGAAAAATCAAATTTTTATTTTTAATTCTTCGAGTAAAAATTCCCTCGGCCCGGGTTTTAACCGGGACCTTCGCATTTGTACTGCGACGCCTTGTCCAATTAGACCACCGAGGGGCTGAAGGAATCTTCACTCGAAACTTGTATTATGGTATACTAGACACGTCATTGTCCCAGTGTCAGGTGTTTGTTTTGGTGACTCTATCGTTCGCTGTCTTATACATTCACATATTTGAATTTATCGGACGAGGCGAACCAAATTAATTAATTATTGGGGGAATATTGAATCTGGGATCGTCACGGTCCGCCTTGTGGGCGACGTTGCGGGGCGAGAGCCTAGTATGGATGCGTAGCGGTGTAGTTTAGTAGCTTTTCTTACCTTTCAGCCTCCTAGAGGCCTAGTCATTGTTAATTTTTGTTGAAATAGCATCGCGAGTCAGTTATTATAGGAAATTCACCCTGCGTAAGGCTGGAGATTGCTTCGAGTGGGGTCAGGACCTCACGTCGAATCTTAGAAATTAAGCTAGACCTCGTGTCGAAGCTGTACCGATCTCCTTTGCTGTGTAGCTCACTCTTCGGCGAGCTTGCTGGAGGAATTATCCTCAGTAACTTAGTAACGTCGCGGATTACTTTATCATTTTTATCGGTACAGGCTCGGCGGGCGTCCTACTACCTAACTCAAGCTCGTGGGCCTTCCGCCCTAGCCCCTACGCGGGCCTAGTCTTCCTCTAATCAGCTCACGCTATCATTTATTTTGTAGAATTAAGAACATTGCATTGTTTTCGAGTCAGACCCGAGCGGGTCGTTGTTATTAATTTTAGTAAACGATTTATCTTTGTTGCTTTGGTCTAACCAGTCACATTTACCCTTGAGGGATCTGCGTACCCAGAGTGGGGCGGAAATAAATAAATTTTGATTATTGTTTACCCTAACTACGCTTCTTTCTTGCTTTGCCTAATTGCACTGTTCTCCTCCTCCCCTCTTCCCCCCTCTACGCTGCAGACCCCACCCACGCCACTCTCCGCAGGTTGATACTTGCCGGTGCAACCAGACCTTCGCTACTAATTTGTTATTTGCCGTCAATTCGTTTATTGTTGGGATAACTACCCAGCTGGCGCCCAAACCCGAGCTTTGTTTGAAAAGTAAATTGTTTATGAGTTGTCGTTGGGTTCAGTCCCGTTACTGATCCGGGGCAGCGGGACGGCAGAGTTCCACGTCACAATACATAACCTTATTGATCTATGTACGTTTGCTGTGTTAATCCTAGGGGGCGCTGCCCCATGGAACATAAATCTATCTATCTACTCCAAAAATCAAGGGCATGCTGCATTTGATTGTTACCGACATTCGGATATCTCCGAATATCCAAGTCCACGGAAGTAAATCGCAAAATAGAGCTTCTTAGCGGAATTCTACACGTGATTCCGCACAGATGCGTACGAAAATATTTTAGATTTACTAGAAAATGAAGGAATGGCATGATTTCTAAGAAATTACTATCATGACTTCGTAGAGACCATGGCATTTCCTTCATTTTGAAGTGGATTCACAATATTTTCGCACGTATCTGTTCAGAATCAATTATATATTCCGCTAAGAAGCTGTTTATTGCGATTCACTTTCGTGGACTGAAATCACTTGTGTTCAGGTTTCAGGCAAACGGTTGATTCGATTATGTCTCTCGACGTCTCATTTCCTCCGGAGAACACTCCTTTATCGCGTGAATGAGGAAAATTGGAAAATAATTTTCGGACCAAGTTATCAGCAAAAGAGGGACCATTTGCGCTCAATTTTGATAACTGACCATAACTTATCCCACAATTTTATTTCTCTATTTCCCCCGTTCAAACGATGAAGAATTGCTCTCTGAAAAAAATTAGATGTCGAGAGACATAATTGAATCAACCGTGTGCCTGAAAACCTTACGACATGCGACGACATAGATGGGTCCAAAACTTGCAGCGTTACTCAATTCTGAAAGTGAGAATCAAATATCCTGATTCAATAGACTGACCGACGGGGAGGATGGGTCCAAAACTCGCAGCGTTACTCAATTCTGAACGTGAGAATCTAGTGAAAACCCAAAACTCTGAACCAATAAACTGACCAATGGGATAGATGGATCCGAAACTTGCAGCGTTATTATATCCTGAAAGTTAAAACCAAAACTCTGAACCAATAAACTAACCGACGGGGTAGATGGGTCCAAAACTTGCAGCGTTACTCAATTCTGAAAGTGAGAATCTAATATTCTGATCCAAATAACTAACCAACGGGGTAGATGGGTCCAAAACTTGCAGCGTTACTCAATTCTGACAAGGGGAGGGCCAACTTAGTAGGTTGCCGATTCGGTTCTTCTTTGGTACACGTGAAGGTTGACGTCACAGGTATAACAGGTGCAAATAACAAGGTGCGACGCTCAGCCGTTTCCGAGAAATAAATTTATGGAAATTTCCCTGCCTTTATCTACCTTCCACGTTAACGGCGTGACAGCGAGCGGCGTGGCGCAGCGGCAGCGGCTTCGCTTCATAAGCGCGCGGTCGCTGGATCGAATCCCGCCGCGGATTCTTTTTTTTTTTTCCTCCTTCAAATCAATCAAAAAATCATATATAATTTAATATTAATTTGTGTCTTCACAAATGTTTATTTTGGAAATAATTTGAACACCTTATTTTGTAACAGGAAAAGGATTCTGAAAAAACTGTACAGGAGGTTGAAAAATGAATACTTTTATTCCCAGTATTGTATATAAGTATTCGGTAAACTTTTTTTTTTTATTCAATATCTTCATCTTCGAGGGACGAAGGACTGCACGAAGTAGGGTGATACAGGTCGTAGAAACACGGGAAACAGTAATTCTTGCGGCATCTTGCGCACGTGATGAATGCCGTATTTTCGCACTCGCAGGGTTTTTGTAGAACATCTACCGCAAAACAGACTTGGTTCACGTTCATGAACGATGTCCTGATACGAATTTTGTTACTTTTCTTTGTCGAATTCGGTATTTTCTTTTAAAACGCTTGACCCACGTATCAGACGCCTTGAATTGCAAATCAGGAAATTGGCTGGCAGCAGCTAGAGCCCATTGCTGCAAGTTCCTCGTCGTGACTTGTTGGTTGGATTGACGGGCTTCTACGAAGCGATCATGGGTCCATGTATCAATCGTTGCGTATTTATCATTCGTGGAACCACCTTGTTGAATTTGTTTCTCCCATCTCTTCAACTGGTCCTTGCTCTTCAACCGGGAAGCTCCCTTTTTTTGCAGACTTTGTAGGCTCCATTTTGGGTGCTGTTTCGCCATATTAACCACCTTTATTTTATAATCCAGTGGGACGTCATCCTTATCGGATCTTGATTTTTTTTCAGCGGGAATGTACTCGTCGTCGTCTGCTTGTAATCCAGAATCTTTGACTTCTTCGTAGAGGCCTTCTTCGTTGGGTTCATCACAAGTAATAAGTTCGTCCTCTATAACGACAATATTGTCCGCTACAGTTTCCAATATGTATGTATGTATGTATGTAAGGTTTATTATTCCCATAGCAATATTGGGCAAACAGTAGCAGGCGTACAGAGTATAAAAGTGACAAACAAATTACAATAACAAACAAAGAAAAGTAAGAAAAATAAATAAATAAGTCAGCGAGTAAGATTAAAAGATCAGAAAGACAAGCGGAAAGAACAGCCATATTCGGGTAAGTAAAATAAAATAAAATAAAATAGAATAGCGGAAGACTTGTCGTTGTCGTTCTAGCGCCGAGTATCTTCCGTCAGGAAGAGGTGCCGATGAAGACGGCTCTTGAAGGCAGGCAGCGAGGGCGATTCCCTGACGTCAGTAGGCAGAGCATCCCAGTTAGTTATAGCGGTCACGGTAAAAGAACGCCGGAATGCCTCCGTTCGTGCAAATGGCACAGCAAAATCGCCGCGCGGGTACCGCGTGGAACGCGAAACTGCAGGATCACGGGCCGTAAAGAGATCCCGTAGGTAGACAGGGAATATCGTATTGTATAATTTTTCTCCGATCTTCATATGTGCTTCTGCAATCACTGCGGGAGGTTCCGTGGCGACCTTATCATTTTCGAGGAGGAGCTGTTCACAATATACTAGCGCACCTTTCAATTGTATTTTTGAATCTTCAATAGTCTGGGCATTCAAATCACAATCAGATTCACTTTCTTCGGCCGTCGAAGGCCCAGGCACATCACTTTCACGTATAAAATCAGACATTTCGAATTATTTGGAGTATCACGATGTTTATACTTCGAGAGCTAACAAACGAATGCAGTTTCAAACGGTTGCCAGGACTCCCGTTTCCCCTCCTACTGACCGGAATCTTTTGTTCGCGTGCACCTGGCCCTAGCAGGTCAGAACCTGACCCAACAAATACCCAGAAGTACAAGTCACTGCCTGCAGAATATGAGGGAGTCCAATTTTTCACGGAAGTGATGAAAGGAACGAACGGTGCCTTATATACGTATAAAAGTACACGTATTTGTGAAGACACAAATTAATATTAAATTATATATGATTTTTTGATTGATTTGAAGGAGGAAGAAAAAAAAAAAAAGAATCCGCGGCGGGATTCGATCCAGCGACCGCGCGCTTATGAAGCGAAGCCGCTGCCGCTGCGCCACGCCGCTCGCTGTCACGACGTTAACGTGGAAGGTATATAAAGGCAGGGAAATTTCCATAAATTTATTTCTCGGAAACGGCTGAGCGTCGCACCTTGTTATTTGCACCTGTTATACCTGTGACGTCAACCTTCACGTGTACCAAAGAAGAACCGAATCGGCAACCTACTAAGTTGGCCCTCCCCTTGTGAGAGTGAACACCAAAAACTCTGAACCAATAAACTGACCGTATGAGACGATTACAGGCTCGTGAATTTCGTACAGATTTGAACTCGTTTGAATAAAAGTCTAAAAAAAAAATAAGTGAACCGCTGGGAAGACATACATGAACATTACTTGTACACACCATTCGCTAAGGTTAGATAAGTAAAGAGAGATAATCAATACGAAACATGAGATTCGATTGAGTTGGAATTTTTATTCCTCGTTTCAGAGTAGAAGGTCTGCACGCATTATGACCGCCCGGAACGGAACCAATCGAAACGGCGCCGAACCGCGTGAAAGCGAACCAAAATTTTATGCACAGTAGAGTGGCAAAACTTTCGGTTCGCTTCCGCGCGATTCGGCGCGGTTCTGTGCGGTGACGTTCCGGGCGGTCATAGTGCGCGCAGACCTTAATCAAACTCATCTCGGTACATAATTATTCTAAAATTGCTCAAAGTGCCCTCCATTGTTTTGAAGGCACAGCCTCGCTCGGCGGACGATCTCGTCCGGGATCCGTTCCAACATCTCCTCAGTGATGACTGCAGTAGCCGCGTGCAACTTCATCAATAGATCGTCTGGTGTCGTATACGTGGACGACGATCGACGTACTCCTTCATATGCCCCCAAAGGAAAAAATCCAACGGTGTCAGATCGGGGGATCTTGGTGGCCACGCCACGGGCCCTCCTCGTCCAATCTATCGTCGATTGAATTGCTGCCCAATCCAACTTCGGGCTTGGTGACTGCAGTGGGCCGCGGCTCCGTCGTGTTGGAAAAATATTCTCGTCCGGGTTTGTCGTTGTGAATCCTCGAGTATCTCCCGAAAATCGTTATCGAGGAATTCCAAGTAAGCCGCTCCATTTCGGATGTCCGGGAGTATGACGGGCCCCACCTGAAAGAAAAGTGTTCCTTTTTAGCACTAGCAAACGACTGTGACTTTTTTTCATTTACTATGATTACCGTTGGAATTGAAAATTTTGTACAATACAACTTTTTCGACGTGAATCGTCTGAAGCTAATCTCTACCTTCGAACAGGACGACAGATACAGAAAGAGAGATGCAAAAAGAATTATGAAGTAAGGAGAAAGAATAAGTAAGAAAATAATGGAATTGAACGATTCAAAGTGGCACTAAAATCTGAATTTTCGATCAACTGCGTTGGAATTTCACTTACAAGTTTACTGCCTATCAATCCTGCCCAGATGTTGACACCCCAGCGGACTTGAGTCGTTGATGTACATGACCTCAAGCGCTTTGCTTTTTAGGTAAGAACGCAACGACACGTCCGTTATTTTCATCGATCCCAACGTGAATGAATCCGATAACATAACCTACAAACTTTGACTACAGCATTTGGAACGAATGATTCTACAATGTAACCGAATATAGATAAACCATGACACTGGCGTAGTGTCACTTGAGCTTCGGTGAGATATACCGCACGGTGTCACTTGTAACCATTGGACGTCGAACGGTGTAAACGCGACTTCTAAACTCATATAGTTTCTATCGTGTGGGACTCGATCACTCAGCATTGTATAAACATAGAAGTTATCTGGTCGAGTCAAATGAAGGTGGATAGAAGAAAAGAACGACTCCTTCTGGTTTTTAACTTTTCGGCGCTCGGGTTGTCTCCCTCATCAGAAAAAACTGTTCATTTTAGAAAGACAGACGTATAACATCAGTATAAAAACTATTACAAACAGAAACATATAGTTTAGATATTTCTAATCTTAATATTATATTAGAGATTTTCGGGCTGGAACCAAGAGCTGGCGTAGCTGAATATCTAGTTTCTGTCTGAATTCACAGGTATAATTAGTTTCTTTCACCTTCACTTATGAAATGGACGATGACTGACAAAGTATTTCACGTGCTTCAACAGAAGCGTCTTGTTTTTTTGATAAAATCACTAGAAGGCGTTGTTCCTCGTTCGCTCGCTTCGCTCGCTCACTCGGTCGGGGGTGGCGTTGTTCCTCGCTCGCTTCGCTCGCTCGGTTGTCAGTGGTATTTCGAATATTTCGGGAACAAACTGATATTGTTACAAACTATATGTTTTAGATAGTTCAGTTGTATTGTTTAGTTGTTCACTGGTTGTCAGTGGTGTTACAAATATTTGGGGAGTATAACGTACTATCACGCTATGCAATTCGAATTGGTTGAGGGTTGTTCCTCGCTCGCTGGTGTAAATTTCGTAACCGTATTCATCATTAGACGGTTCACTGCATTTCCAGGTATTTGAAAAATATATAGATTGTTATGCATCAGGTATTACTAATGTCAATTTGAAATTTTCCTTTGGCACATACCTAATATTTCCGTCTACGAACATTCAGTATCAAGTCGAGGTACGACAAGAATCACTTCGCATCGAATGACATCATTAATAACAAGGCAAATGTTTATGGTTATAGTTATTTGTTCATTATCTACATAGACATTGTTAGGTTTCGTATCTTTAAAAATAAAGGTGTACCTCAAACGTTGCTCAGTTACAGGGAAAGGTCAGGGTACGTTGCAAATAGAAATATCTAAATTTACATGACATCTTGAATATTATTCAACTCAGCGACTTATCTTTGTAGTGCTCAATGACGTATGGGACATAAATAGGTGTTTTTATAGCTCTCGTATCTGGATGGAGTAGTAGCGGCTGGAGTAGTAGTTTCATTAGCGCTCGTATATCGCAATTAAAGTGTGAGCAGCTCTTTTTGTAGCGCTTTCTGAATGAAAGATCAGCAGCTGAGTTTTAGTAGCGACTGAATCTGAATTGATACCTCAGCAGCTGAATTTTGGCGGTTACATTAATGTAATCCATAGCTGTGCCCCATTCGACGCCCGATACGAATAAAAGCACGTTTCAGATTCCGAGTGGAAAAGAGCACGTTTCAAATTCCGGGTGGAGAAGAGTACGTTCCAAATTCCGGGTGGAAAAGAGCACGTTTCAAATTCCGGGTGGAAAAGAGCACGTTTCAGGTTTACTCGAATACTAGCACATTTCGGGTTGACTCGAATAATAGCACGGTAAAAACGTGCTATTATTCTTTTTTAACGTGCTATTATTCGAGTTAACCCGAAATGTGCTATTATTCGAGTCACCCGAAATGTGCTAGTATTCGAGTCAACTCGAAACGTGCTAGTATTCGAGTCAACCTGAAACGTGCTCTTTTCCACCCGGAATTTGAAACGTGCTTTTATTCGTATCGGGCGTCGAATTATGATTTTCAAAGGTCTATTCGTAGAACCATCAATTACTTCGTGATGCGCCTAGAATTTTTTTATAAACTATATTTCTTGTGCACAGCCTATGATTTGAATTGTCTCGATTAATAGTGACAGATTTTTTTGTTAACAACAGTTTCAAGTTGTTTTGCGACTTGACTCTGGACAAAGCAACGTAGATGAGGGACAGGCACCTGCAGGAGACCACTTTGCCATTAAAAGTAATGGAAAGATCGATTTACAGTGGGAATTGTTTTGTTGAGGCTCGAAAGAGGTTAGGTGGTTTTGAAGACGTTGAGTCCCACTTATTGACTAGAAACTGTAAAATTTTCACCGACAGCTCGCCAGATTTTGACGTAGACTTGATTGATTATCTGAAATTGTCCCCCGAGGTGTTCTTAGCTCGCATTCAATCTCGGGCACGACAAGAGGAAGCGGGTATCACTTTAGAATATTTGACAGCCCTCCACGAGGTTCACGACGACTGGTTGGTTAGACAATCTTTTTCTTCGACTCCGGCTCCTGTTTTAATCTTGGACGCAGAAGCTTCAGCAGATGCTGTCTACAGAAATTTTAGCGAGGTTATGCGAGGTTAACTGTCAACTGAGATGATGTCGCTCTTGCTCTGAGGTGAGTTTTCGACTGTGGTCGACTCTCGCTTCGGTTTGGATCGACTCTTCCCCATTCTATCGGTAACTTCCTTTGAGTCATTTGATTTAAAGTATTTAGTACCAGAATGTTTAATTACTGCAATAAATAGTCACTAGAACGCACATCATCAACTTAAAAAAGCGTTTATTTAACTGGAACTATTGGGAACGATATTAAAAAAAAAAAAAAATTAACTTTACGAGCTGAATTGCTCCTCCGTAACTACGCGCATCGCGTGTTCGATTTTCGCGCACTCCGGACTTTCGGCACCACGAACATAGCAGTGCTTCTCCAACGAAGGCTCGGTGGATCGTCGCTAGGAGACGGAATTCCTTCTTTGGAATGGTTAAAAGAAATAGTAACATTCTGAATTACCTAGACTATCAAAGTAGGATTTTGGGTGAAAAACGGTATCTATAATTACCACGTAATGAAGCAGTGTCTACAGTGCGCCCCTGGGAATGATTTGAGGAAGACCACCTCGCCTTTTCCGCATTTTACTCGCCCCCATTTCTCTTTAAACCAATCTGCTACCTGTACAGACATCTGGGCTTTGATTTCGGTGAAGTCCATCATAGTGGCCAGACTCGCGACGTTCAACACATCGTGTTGTCCATACACAGTTCCATGTTCAGGCGTTAGCGAGGAGGCTGGAGCGGGTGCAGAAATACTTTCGGTGGACATGTTGCTGGTTTGGGGGTTGAGACACTTGTGACGATGCTTGTGTTTCTCCGAGGCTTCTTTAGCAACCGATTAACAAAGACAATTGCTCCTTTTATTTATACCCGATCGAGAGTTGACGTGGATTGTCCGTGGACGTGGAACAGTTGAATTAGATTGATCGCGTTGTTTTGAAATCGGTCCCGTCCGGAATTTCACTATTGTTCTCCTCTTACTCTGCTTCTTCCTCATCTACACCTCCTTGCGCGATCCTTTCTCGGTACCGGTGCCATATGTCCTCTGCATAACGAAATTTGAGAAATAAACATTCCCGACACTCTTCTGCATTTTGACGTTCCGCAGCAGCTCTTTTCCGCAGTATGAACATAGGAGAGTAGGTTGTCCGTGGCAGAGAGTGTGAGTTTGTTTCTCCCTTCCAGTGGCGTTTTTGTGAACTCTGTACCCATAATTTGTTGTTCTTTAGGACTGATTGTACCGAGTTGTACTATTTTTACCCATTTCAGAGGAGTGTTCTGACTTACAGGTTTTCAAAACACCCGATGCAGGCCGTCTTCCTAGTGATTCCGAAATGGATCTCGATGAACTCGGCCTGTCCGCCTCGAGCTCCTTCCCAGGCGGGGGAGTGGCGGTCGAAGGGAGTGGGGGAGAGTCGTAAGCAACGTGGCATCATCCAAATCGCAGCCTCGCTCATTGCTCTTTTCCATTCTTCAGCAACTTCAATGAGACCAAGTGCAAGGCATGTTGCGTTAAACGTTGAATAAATTACTCCGTTCACTGTTCTGAGGCTTTCGGCGTTGAAGGAACTTGTAGCTCCTTTAACTGTCAGCAATAATAACCGTAGATGAAATAGCTCAATTTTCGATGGACTAACGGAATACATGCGACCAATAATGTTGAATTTTCTATGCCTACGTTCCCATCGATGTGTAGTTTGTCCATTAAGTTTTAGTTTTGTAAACATAATGTTCCGGTATGTCTGTGTAAATATATTTTTTAGCAGCCACGTCACGTTGATTCAGTTCGGAATAATCCATTAACAATGTTATTTTGCTTAAAGCAGATATCATTGCATCATCGTCGAAATCACTACTTATTGTGATTGATTGTTTTTGTGGTAAATATACGGGTAGTCTTATTATCGTATGACTTTTTTGTTGTAGAGGTTTACTCAACATTCTCCAGCAAGCTTCAACTGGGCCGACATAGCGAGCTTCAACGTAGTCCTGTATTTCATCATGTACAACGACTGAATCTGATGCAGATTCGTTAACGACTACCGCAGCCGCATCATAGTCTTTATACACATATTTGTATAAATATTTCACGGATCGAATACTTGAGAAAATTTCTACATTGATATGGCTAATAAAAAGGAGCGAAAGTTTTGGACAATACGGTACAACATGCCGATTGTCGATTATACATCCTCCAGGCCGTTCAAAAGTAATACCCGTATCTCTGCGTCGTTCAAATGGATAGCCATCTTCATCCATTACAGTATGATTTCTGAAACTTTTCGGATAATTTTTGGAACATCTTCCATCAAATACACACCAGGAACTACAAGGTCCGTGAATCATATTTTGCAATGAAATTTGACGTAAAGTAGGTTGGTCTATCGGATTTGGAATTTCTGCAGATATCTATCTACGACTTCGGGAGTGGTAATTTTGTAATTGCCTTTCAAAGTTACGAGTAAATGCATGTGCGGCAATCCTCTTTTTTGGAATTTGATGACGTACACATAAGCTGCTACTTCGCCAAAGTGTTTTTGTCGCACAATAAGATCTAACAAACAATCTTTTTTTATATCAAAAACTCGTGCGCATATATCTGGCCTATCCGCAGGTGTATCGTGCGGTAATAAATTCTCTTCAATCTCTCGACAATTCGGGTTATACGTCATTGTCAGGAAGAGATCAGAAATTCCAAATTTTCGCACGATACCCATCGCGTCTTGATAATGCTGCATCATATTTCTCGGTGACCCGACAAATGTCGGAGGTAAAATTACTATTTTGTCTATCCGAGCATTTCCTTGGTTTGCAGCGTTTTGTAGGTGGTCAATCAAACCGTGATACGTTTCTGTTCGTAATTGTTTCAGGTTCGCTTTTAAGAACTCTATTCTATCCTTTTCTATTTTAACATAGCTGTCTACAATCCATTGTTGGAAGAATCGACGGCCCAATAGGATAGAATTGAAACCATCGTCTCTGATAACTATTCTGTACTTAACATAGGCTGCTCTGCTGATGCGTTTTTCTTTATTCGACATCGTCAAATTTCGATGCCATCCCCGGGTTCCAAATGGATGAAACAACGGATATATCCAGGGTTCGACGTTTGGATCCATGCTACTGACGGTTTGTAATTCTTTGGTGATTTTGTTTCGCACAGTCACGTACGATTCCGGAATTTCAGTATCCGCTGTTGTAGAAAAAACCGCGGCGACTTCGTTGACTCTTTGAAAGTTGAATCGGCGACGATCCATACCTGGTTTTAACGTGAACAAAAGCTGCAAGTTTGGTAAACTTTCACCGGATTCAAATGCTTGCTCTTGTTGAAGTCGCAATTCCTCGCCCATCATCCGGTACGATTTTGCAAATAGGTTATTTTCGCGCATAAAACGATTTATAATCAGTGTAACTTCCCGATCCAAATTATAATTTTGATTCAGGCGACAATCAACTGCTTCATTTGAATCAATTATGAAAAGTTGACCATAACTTGGAGACTCGCCGGGGACCGGACACAGTGTGGTATTGGACCTGGTAATATATTTGTCCTTGAATTTTGCAGCAATGTGTCCCAGGTCTTCTTTGATTAAAATTCACAAGATTGGTATTCAAAGACGCAAAAGCAAAAGAACTATTATAACTTCTGATATTTTTGAAAAAATCAGCGGATTTCGCATGTGTGCCATTGAACAGAGATATAAGCTCATTCGAAGGAATAAGCATTGATTCTAAGCATACAGCACCATGACTACAGCAGACGATGAAAGACTTGCCCTTATTGTTAATTTTTTCCGCTGCGAAATGCTTTGCGTGGCAATGCGTACACACGCATCTGACATGAGGCCGATATAATTTTCCTCAACCCCTACTACATGGTTCAAAACACACGTATCAATGTCAGGATATTGCCATCTACGTGCTCGGTAACATCGCTGACGTTCAATGGCACCCATTGGTTGCGCAAATAAAGTTACCTGACCGGTATATCCGAGGGTATATCCATGCACAACGGCATTATTATTCTCAACGATCACACTCCTACACGCAGCACGCCGCTGACGCTGAAATTCCGCGTTCCTCTCGCGTCTCAAACGTTGAAATTCAACTTCTTCGTCGAGGGCGCACATCATTCTTCATCGAGGCATGACCTAGACATAACTCAACGAACCTCGACGAAACCCAAAAAATAATACAAAAATCAAACGTTGCTCGATGTTGTAAATGTTTAAAGTCACAATCCAAACGTAACTCAACAAAACTAATACAAAAACCAAACGTTGCTCGAAATTGTAAACGTTTAAAGTCACAATCCAAACGTTTTTCGGAGTTTTGTAAGATCACAATTTCTTTTGACAGATAGATAGATCTGACAGGTGGCAGTTCACAGCTAACCTCAGACTGATTCTGAACCATGAACAGCGCCACACAACTCATTTGAGCCAATCAGAATGGGTCTTAAGCGACAACAATGGGTTCGAGATAATCGTGACACCTACTTTTTAGGACACCTACTTTTTAGGTGGGGGTATGAAAAATGACTTTTGTCAGTTTTGCCTTTTTTTTACATTTGAAGGTTTATGTACCCCTTGAGGGTAATACTTCGGTGAATTTTTTGCCAAAAATAGGTTTTTGAGTTCTTACAATATTAAAAAGAGGTGTATAAAAAAATCCTTGCAGCAGTTTTTCAATAATGGTAGTATGGGCTGTGAAAAAACATTTCAGCCCCCTGCGATGAAAGTGTATGCGCGAGGAAGTTTTGGCAGCGGTGGGCAAAATCTTCTTCGCAAGATTCCTTGCGCATACACTTTCATCGCAAGAGGCTCAATTTTTTTTTCACAGCCCATAGTACCCTTATTAAAAAAACTGCTCAAAGGATTTTTTTATACGACCTCTGAAAGCGATTATCAAAATTTCACCGAAGTCTCCCCTTAATCCATCAAAATCTCAGCACTCATCACACATCAGATCAATTATTCTGCCTTTTCTTCAATTTTGACGATGTTTGGGTCGTGTCTTATACTTTTCCCGAATCATTCGCTTGCATTCGTCCCAAAATTTCGATCTTCTCTCCTTCATTGAAATCGTGTTAACTGTCTGCTGGAAAATTCGTGATCCGTACTTCCAATTCAAACTCGCAATCTGTAATCGACCCACTTCCAAATTCTTCCATGTCGTTCTGGTATTTTTCGACCCGAAGAAAGTTTGTCTTTATACATATATCCTTGCGTTTCTATGATAGAATTCGATGAATAAATATTAGATTATTGACATTTTGTGTTAGATTTCGTACTTATGAATTTTGTTGTACTGAATACGTCCTTTAGAAGTGTTACTGGAAGTTCCGAAGGTTCTTGATTAATTACTTTTCTCGGGCCGTAATTATTCATCATTGTATTGGATCGTATGGTCAATTCGAAATCTATCGTGCAAACTCTGAACTTTTCATTGCTAGGAACTGCCATCGCGCCATCAATCTGTACTATCTAAATTATAAATTTGATGAATTAATGGGTGATTAATAAGTTGGAGATTCGTAATATCATATTATGAATTGCTTACGTGATCCAACTTGATACGTGGTTGGATTCTCTGAATATCATTATTCCACGCTATGAGCTGCACTGTAAAAAATGTTCGTGAATTTACAACACATTTACTACACAAAAATCTTGCAAAATTACAAATTCGGCGTAGCAAAAAAAAATTACTAAGCTTTTTCTTTGAATTCGCCATTAAATTTTTGATTTTACTAAACTTTAATGGGAAAATACAAAACCGCGTTTGGAATTTGCTGAATTGTATAGTAAAAGTATTGTAATTGTAAAATTACAGCATAGTATTTTTAATATGCTAAATATTTTTCTAAATTTACTGTACACTTGTGTGAAAAATTTCAATCACAGTCTTTTGAAATTAAAAATATTGTGTATCAAACGGAATTGCTATACGTCTTTATCAATTTCACTATTCAGTTTTTAAATTCCCAAACGCCAATTCCGAATTTACGTAAGTGATTTTAAAATTTGTAGTTTGATTTCGGAATTCATGAAACTAAGTCCTGAAATTGCTCCAACAAATTTTGATTTTACTGGATTATGTATTGAACATACCGCATTTAAAATATTGCTGAAAGCTATTCGCATATCCTGGATTTTTTCTCAAATTAGCGCCAATCAGTAATGTGTGACTTGTCTGCACATTCTTATCAAAATTGAAGTTCGAAGAGAAATGAGAGTTTTTTTTCAATAAATTTACTAAAGTTGTGTGTTAATTAAGTGTTATCTGCGGTTTACCTAGAAGTTCAAAAGCAAATATACTATTGTGATAATGTTTTATCCACTGTATTATCTATCTTGGTCGCATAGATCGTCTATTGTATATTCATCACATGAAATCAAGATTTACCATCAGTTAGATTGGCGTAGTAGGTAGGGCGTGCGACTAGTAATCCGAGCGAGCGAGCGAACACGGTTCGAGCACTGATATATATATACACTGGATAGAGGATCGCGCTCCCAGGCCGAGCTCTTATGAACGCCGCCATCTTGTCTGAGATCGGTGGTTCGGCGTGTCTGTCGTCTGCTGGAAGTGATTCGAAGTTGTTTTTGTTTATATGCTGCGCGCGCGTGTGTTTTGTTCGAGACACGTCGGACCACCGATTCATAGCGGCCATATTGGCCAGACGCTCGTTCAACTGAGCACGCCTCGCTAGCATGCGGAGCATAGGCGATCCTCTATCCAGTGTATATATATATCAGTGGGTTCGAGTCCCGGCGGGGACAAAAAACACAGCGGTGTTTTTCGAGCGAAAAAAATACGTTTTCATGCGTTCAGGTTAACCATAAACATCTGAAATGTACTTGGCACTCCCAAATAATCTAAAAAATTAATTAAAAAAAGTTTCTTTTCACCTATTTTTCTCCTTGTACATAATTAATACACATTTACTATAAAATTACTTAACCATGAGTATAGTAAATTCATCAACTACTTTTGAAATTCTAATTCATGTGCATATGAAATTTGCACATGATGAATTGAATAATGATTTCCAAATTTATTAAATTTAGTGCACTAATATTCTATAATTTTACCGGATACTGCATTAAAATTGCAACTAATTTCTCCTAAAACTACCTAACAAATGTATATATAGTAAATTTGCTATCCTGTATATGCATAAAACTTCCAATACAATTTTAGTAAATTTACAACAAACATTTTTTACAGTGTGAATGCGGTGGCCGGCTCCGTTGTTAACGAAAAATTAAAAAATGTTGTTACCGTTTTTCGCACTGATCTTGGCGAATCTACCAAATCAACGTATCCTATAATTAAATTTCACTGTAAAAAATAATTATGGTTTGACTCGGTCTCTTTATCATTCGTAATTCTCATTCGTGTTGTCAATGAATTTTCTTACGTTGTCGTTTCATATTTGGTTATTCTACTGATATATTCTTGATTGCTGCTGAGAGAGAAGTCTTCATCGTCGGAAAATATTGATTCCATCTCATCAGTTGCGCCCTCGTCGGTAGCTGGACGTATTTAGGATGAAAAATAATCATTGATGTATAATGCAATGCAATGGTTTTACGATACACGTAAAATGTTTAATATATGCAAAATATACATACTTTGCACATTTTTTTGCTGGATCCTGCAGTTGTTCGTCTAGTTGCCATTCTTCGCTGCTGAATGATTATTTCTCGTTTTTATGTATGAATTGTTGTTGCGTAAAATTTGATCGATTGTGATCGTCTGAGATGTAACAGATTTATTGTCCTTAGCAACGAGTAAAACATTAAAATGAGTACTCGCACTTTCGTGAATTTTTTTCAAACTTTTGCATGTCATGATTTATGATTCGTTGTTTGTTCGTTTCAGTCTGAACTGTACCTAGACCTGCTCGGACTTTACGCGAGACACCGGTGTGGCCTCACAGAAATGGCGCACGGGACGACATTTGGTCGTCCGTACGCCATCTTCCAGATGCATCCCTTCAAGTCTACGCAGGGAGAGGCCCGTTTAGCCGCGCCTATTGCGGTCAGCGACGTGATCCGGGCGTTCCTGGATCCAACGACGGAATACTCATTGATGGCAATGGCGACCTACACGACGAATCTTGATTGGATTGCTCTCGACCTAGAAAAATTGATCGAGACACACGTCAAATGCGTACCGGCCAAACTGTGCAATCGCCGACAAGATAAGCACGGACGCGAATGGCTGCCGGTAGTGAGTTACTTGGAGTACGTCAAACTGATGTCGGTCGTGGATCCTCAGCACACCGAGCCTTTGAGAGGGCAAGCGGCGAAGATGATGAACCTCAAGCAGATCCGGCCGCATGTCAAAGCCGCGCAGAAGGAAATGATGAAGGCAAAGGAGTTATCCAAGGGGTTAGCCCTCAAGTGTTGCGTGCGATGCCAAGAACTATGTGAGTACACACCGCTTTTTCTCGTCTTGTTTACTTCATCTTCGCGTATGTATGCTATCGTGATAATATTTTGTTTCTCTTTCGCAGTACCGAAGGAACTGACGCCGGAGGAGGCCGAAGCCCTCGAACGAAAGAGGCGACTCGAGGAACAGGAGCTCATAGACCTGATCAACGGGTACCTGCCGGATGAGAAGAAAATCGACCAACTACCTCCCGAACCCTCCGAAACGCTGAAGAGGAAGCATTCGGCTTCACCGCACACAGGGGCGCGTTCCGGCGACATACCGCACGCAGCCCGAAATGAGAAAGACATCACGTACAGGATGATCGAGCCGAGCACCTCGACATTAACACAAATCACCGATGGACTGCGTGCCAAAGATGGTCGGCCTTTGATGGACATTTGTCGGCAACCGACGAATGAGGCGACTGCCCCTACAACCGAGCCGGTAGCAGGGCCCTCGGGCCTGCGGACGGCGCCAAATCCGCCGGTGGCGGACCCCTCGGACCAGCAGGCAGCGCCAAATCCGCCGACTGATCAAGTCCAACCAGATCACGAGGTGGAAAGACGAATGCTGATGGACGCGCAGTCGTACATCCGACAGCTCAAGGGTGTGCCAAGGTGGGATGCCAAATTAGACCCGACAACGAAAGCGAAAGGGAAGTGTAAGTCCTTCTCAGTGTACCGGAGAAATTGGTAATAGCATCGTACAGACTCAGTCGTTTAGGCAGCTACGACCCCGTTTCCGGAACCAAATTCTGGAACGATCGGTCCTCTGCATTTCATGAACCGCCCCCCGACCACACTGCGTAACAAGTTCAACGACTACGCCAGAATTATTATGGAAACGGGTGAGTTTCTAGGGTTGGGAGTTCCACGTGAAAAAATAGTCAAACTCACAACCCTCTTCAAACCGGTGAAGAAACGTTAGGCTCGTACTATATTACTAAGTTTATTTTCTATGTCTTGTATTGTGATTGATTATAATAATGTCGTTTTTGTATCACGTTTTCTTTCGTTTGAATTCAATACACGAATATTTAACAGTATTCAATGCCCGAGTTGTGCCGATTTTCTCGTCCCACACCTCCATCCTTTGTTCCTGCGAACACCGACATAAGGAAAGGAACGCTGTTCGACGGTAAGCATGAGTTAAAAGATTTCCATATCGTGTTTCGAAGGTCCACTTATCGACCGCGACGCAAGATGTTCATAGTGGTAGAGTAGTAATACTGTCATTTTCCTGGGGGAAGTTTGTATAAAAAATTAATGTCAGAATATATTTTTTGTCGGGGCGGCTTCGCCTCCCCCGGACCCCCACCGCCACGTACAGTGGTCTGCCATCGTCATTTTTGGCACAGACCTCGTATTCGACTCGGAATACAAAGTCCCACTCTCATCACTTCCGAGGGACCTTCCCAAAAGTCACTCTGAATCGACTCAGAATCGTCCGAAACGTGGAAAAACCTAAAAAAAAAGTTGAAAATCTTGAAAATCCCACTCGCGTCACTTCCGGATGACTTTGACAAGTCACTCGGAATCGACTCAGAATCGTCTAAAATTGCCGTTGGAATTGACACCTCACCTACAAAACCTACTAACCTACAAATTCCTAGCAAAGCTGGATTCCTCCTCTTCTTCACGTGCCGGCCCGCCGACATGCGAGCGCCTCACTGCTCTTCCTCCGAACTAGAGTCTGTTGGGTTGCTTGCTTTTAGGCGTTTCAGGCTCCTGTATCGCTCACAGCTGCTGTTGCTAGAGTAACAGCTGGAACTGCTCGACTCACTATCGCTCATGATTCCCACCGGCTCATGGGCGATAAACTCCACCCGTCTCCTTTCGTCCTGCCATGATAGGGGTGGTGTTGTTCGTTTGGCGATCTTCTTCAGTTTCCACTCAGAGGTCGTTTCTTGGGGTCCCGTGTTTGAAGGCCCTGGTTGTGGGTCTGGTACCACTATCGGGTTGGTGGGCTGGAGTCGAACCGCGCCCCGTAAATGAGTGGGTTGTAAAACCTCTCGGGTGTCTGGATGGTTTTTCCGGTAATTTTCTTTTTGTTTTTCTTTACCACCGGGCTTACCGATGGTCTGGGAACTATTTTCCGGAGTGGGAATCCAGTCCTTCCCAGTCCCCAGTCTAAATCCTCCGTATCCACTCCGATGTCAGGCCTAGTTCGGAGCAACACAAAAAAAAGCACAAAAAAAAAAAAATAATTGATGATAAAAAAAAGGTAAAATAATATTTCATCAACAAAATTACATTTGGTTTCACGTTGTCACTTTTCCGCGAATTCGCGCGAGTGCGAGTTGCTGAGGGTGTTATATCCCAGTCTCTAGTTTTCATAATCTACAACTAGTGTCGAAGCAAGATTTTGGTATATATACTCTACGACAGACTGTATTTCATCTAAGTCTTCAGTTTCCATCATCTACGACTAGTACCGAAGCAGGATTTGGTCATGCGGTTGAGGAGATATAGCTCCGGACAGACATGAAATCTGACCAAAACCCAGAAATACCTATTGTGGAGGTTAAAAGTTGGGGTTTTTTCCCTCTGTGCTAATAGAGCTCCTCGCTAGTTAACAAATGAGTGCTTGACGACTCTGTTAGGTCATGCGGTTAAAGAGATATAGCTCTGGACGGACATGAAATCTGACCAAAACCCAGAAATACCTATTGTGGAGGTTAAAAGTTGGGGTCTTTTCCCTCTGTGCTAATAGAGCTCCTCGCTAGTTAACAATTGAGTGCTTGACGGCCCTGTTAGGTCATGTGGTTCAAGAGATATAGCTCCAGACAGACATGAAATCTGACCAAAACCCAGAAATGCCTATTGCGGATGTTAAAAGTTGAGGTTTTTTCCCTCTGTCCTAATAGAGCTTCTCGCTAGTGACCAAGTGAGTGCTTGACGACCCTGTTAGGTCATGCGGTTCAAGAGATATCGCTCTGGACGGACATGAAATTTGACAAAAACCCAGAAATACCTATTGTTGAAATCAAAAGTCGAGGTTTTTTGCTCTGTGCTAATAGAGCTTCTCGCTAATTAACACATGAGTGTGCGACACCCAAAAATCATCGCATACAGTTAATTTTGTTTATTTTACTTATAAGAATTGAAACAGATAAATTTTGAGTTTTGTCAATGCCATAATATAGGCACTTAAAATATTAAAAGAAATGATTATATGAGTTAATATTGAAAAGCCACTCGTTTGCCAGAAAATGAGCATAGAATGTCATAGAAGCTTCTAGAACGACGCTCGGGATTCATCGAAGCCCGTAGAACATCAGAGATTAACGCGCCGTCGCCTATATAAGCGACGACGCGCTATAGCGAACCAACCAGTCGGCCACGCGCCTTCTGAGACGAAGCAATCTTCCACTTTAACATTCGGCTTACTACTTACTAGATTTCATTAATTCGAGATAGAATTAAAATTAACGTTCGGATATATGGGATTCCCAGAGAGGACCCAAACCTACTAGTTTTCATTGATTTATATTCAAATCAACTTAACGTTCGGCTATACGGGATTCCCAGAGAGGACCCAAACCTACTAGTTTTCTATTAATTCACATTAGAATTGATGCTTATCATTTTACGAGATTCACATAAGAATAAAAATTTATAAAGTCTTTCATGATAATTAAAACGTCCAACGGACAGAAAATAATCCATTTCCCAGAGTCATAATTTCAAAAAACCCCTACCCACGAAAAATCAACACCTCAGCCGATAATTGAAATTCAATTATCGCAAGACCCACATCCAAAGCCCAAACACCAAAAAAGAAGCTACAATTTTACAAGCAGTTAATGTTGATCACTACGTATCAACAACTGTTCCTTGTAAAATCCAAACCTATCGTTTTACAAGCAGTTATCGTTAATCACTACGTATTGACAACTGTTCCTTGTGAAATTGACATTCACAATTCCACGGTTTTACAAACAGTTATTGCTAATCACTACGCATTAGCAACTGTTGTTTGTAAAATCCGCATCACAAAGTCCACGGTTTTACAAACAGTTATCGCTAATCACTACGCATTAGCAACTGTTCTTTGTAAAATCCGCATCACAAAGTCCACGGTTTTACAAGCAGGGATTGTTAATCACTGCGCATTAACATCTGTTCCTTGTAAAAATCCGCATCTCAAATCCACGGTTCTGCAAGCAGTCACTGTTAATCATTACGATTATCGACCGTTCCTTGCAAAATCCGCAGCCACGATCCTACGGTGTCACAAGCAGTCACTGTTAATTACTACATATTAACAGCTGTTCCTTGCGAAGTCCGTATCTCAAATCCCGTAGTTTCACAAGCAGTCATTGTTAATTATTACATATTGACGGCTGTTTCTTGCGAAACTCATACCATAAATCCTTTGGTTCTATACGAGCGGTTATTGTTGATCAGTAAGCGTCAACGACCGTTCCTCGTGTGAATCCGAATCCCGCATTCACACCTCCCAAACACCCGAACACATACACACACCGATTACCGTACTACCACGTACGAAGGTACGTCCACAAATCCGACACCAGTGCACATACCCCGCACAGAGGATTTTGGGGACGTAACAAGTGCTTGATGACCCTGTTAGGTCATGCGGTTCAAGAGATATAGCTCCGGACGGACATGAAATCTGACAAAAACCCAGAAGTACCTATTGTTGACATCAAAAGTTGGGGTTTTTTTACTCTGTGTTGATAGAACTTCTCGCTAGCTAACAAATGAGCGCTTCACGACCCGGTTACCTCATGCGGTTGAGAAGATATAGCTCCGGACAGGAATTTTATAGGATGGCAAACACATAAGGTTTCATAGCTGGGAATATTTACCACATAAATTACTCTATTCAATCACAGATTGTTTTCTTCTTCTATTTTATCATTAGAAATAGGTATTTGATATAGCATTCAACATAGAATTTTGTAGGATCGCAAACACATAAGGGCTTCTCCCTAGTATATCTCATATACTTAAGGAGTGCCTAAAAATGGTAATTTTCGCTGAAGTCCATGTGAATCAAGGCCTCGTTACTTTTCAAGTTGTCTTTAAGTTCGGTGATTCTTTTGTATTGGTGGCGTACCCGGCCTCTGTGCTTCAGATAAGCTACGATGTTGCTCTCAAATTCCTTTATAATTGCGACAACGGATTGATGAAATTTTCTCTTCAATGTTTTCGTAACGGTTTTTTGTCGTTTAGTCTTATTATCAAAATAAGTCTCTTTTTGTGTAGTCCACTTGGAATGATTGCAAAGAACGATCGTGATCACCGTATATGATCTTTCTGTCTTTGCATGCAAGGCAATCTCTGAGAAGGCACTTCTCTGTCTTCTCCTGACAAAAAAATGACGACATCAAGTAATTTGGATCAGCTTCCTTTATCACATTCAATCGACAGAGAGACTGAAGCAACAGCGTCATATTTAAACAAACTGTGCAACCACAAGTATCTCGGGCCGAAATTTTTCTAGAAACGATATAGAAAGGACGATACTTACACCAAAAAGAATAGCTGACTGGCATGTTCGGGTAATTTTTCGAGAATTTTTTGTGTAAATTCGACAGAGTGTCATTGAGATATCGTTTCTGTTTTACAATGCCATTTCTAGAACAATAATCTCTTTTTCCCGGACACATCCGGTTGTTAATGTCAGACTCTAAAAATTGTCGAATTGCATTGATTTTCTTACACGTTTCCAGTGCACGTTGTCTCTTAGCAGGGTCTTTGGTCACAGTCAGCAGTACATTCCCTCACCAGTGGTTGAAGGTCCTTCGCGAGTCGATACTTTTTTATTACCCTTCCGGAAATTACTCCCCGAAATTTTTGCTTCTCTGTAACGGTTGTTAAATTCGTACAGTTATCCTTCAGTTGATCTTTTATAGCTTCAGCAAATAAAAGATTTTTGGCAATCCGTTCTCGCTGATTACTGTACATCAGTTTCTGCACTCTTTTTGCCGGAGAAGCTTCATTCGATCGGATTGCTGTTATTTTTAATGCGAGACGCCTTTGCAGCCTGTGATATCTTAGTATGTTGTACTGGACCTGCCTACGTAGTTTTCTGATCGTATCATCTTTTCTCTTAGCTAACTTGCTTCTCTGTTTACGATTCCTCATTGCCGTTCGGTTTCCTGAAGCACCTCGTGACGAACCTTGTCTTGATATAATATAACAATATAGTATATAATAATATAATGAGAATAATGACGGAGACTTTAGAATTTAGAAATCTGGACATCCGGACATCTGGACATTCCTCACGTACTTTAATATAATAGGGGATAGTTAAAATTCACAACTTTTCAGAAACGTAATATCTTTTTCTGTAAATATCCATGAAAACTTACGAAAATCTACAACTGAAATTTCTTAGAATCTTTTTTCGTAAATTGTAAATATCAAACTACAAAAAATTACGATAATGCACATACGGATGGGATTCAGGTACAATCCCGGGATCGGCTTCTACAACTATCTACGACAAAAACAAACGAATAATCTACCAAAAACTATGAGAAACTATGCGTATCTACACTGTAAAAAATAATTGTGAATTTACGACCTTTTTACTAGACTAAAGTATTAGAAAATTACAAATTAAGTGAAGCAAAGTAAATTGCGAATCATTTTTTTTTAATTCACAAAAAAAATATTAATTTTACTAATTCATATGCAAAAAACCTGTGATTGTTTCTTAAATATACGAAACACGTAATGTAAAGCCATTGTATTTGTAAATTTACTATACATTATTGGAAATTAGCTTTGAAGTTTTTTAAAATCGGCAAACACATGTAGATGGAAATTACGTACGAATTTTTTAAATTCACAAACTTAGATCCGCAAACGCAATTACTGTACATGTATTGTACTTTTGCAATCACATTACTAATTTTACAAACCTAAATACCAAATTCATGAAAATAATTTTTAAATTTACTAAGCAGTTCCGTAAATTCACTATGTGCCAATCGACCTAACTGTATTCGATTTTTGCTGAATCCTTTTTTAAATTTACTATATCCCTACATAGTAAATTGACGAGAGATTTTTTTTTGAATTCACAAAGAAAATATTAATTTTACTAATTCATATGCAAAAAACCTGTGATTGTTTCTTAAATCTACGAAACACGTAATGTAAAGCCATTGTATTTGTAAATTTACTATACATTATTGGAAATTAGCTTTGAAGTTTTTTAAAATCGGCAAACACATGTAGATGGAAATTACGTACGAATTTTTTTAATTCACAAACTTAGTTAGGCAAACGCAATTACTGTACATGTATTGTACTTTTGCAATCACATTACTAATTTTACAAACCTAAATACCAAATTCATGAAAATAATTTTTAAATTTACTAAGCAGTTCCGTAACAGTGGTTTTATCCTTGCTCGGTTCATTCTACAATCGAGCGTTAGCGCGAGCATCGACGCGTATGAACTATGATCTCCCGAGTAGTGTTGCCAACCCTAAAGAAATTTCTTTAGATCTGAAGAATTTTGACGTCCCCTAAAGAAAAGAAAAAAAATGAAGAATCCGTTAATTTTTGCAGACATCTAAATAAATTCGCTAATTCTTGCAGAAATCTAAAGAAAATGTGTGTCTTTTGATAAAAAATCTGCAGTAACATGTGCATTCTGCGCAAGGGTCAAGCTTCTCGTAAATTTCATTGGATTTGAAGCAACTGTAAAGACCTATTTGATATTTTTAACACATTTTTAAAAACGTATTGACATCAAAAACGTGATAAAATTCGAATTCCTATAAAAATTTAGCATCCATAGAAATCTGAAGAAATCTAAAGAAATGTTAACGGCCACCTCCTAAAGAATTTCTCGTTTTGGAGGTTGGCAATACTGCTCCCGACTCTCGCATGGCTGCATCTACGGAGGATGACATGCGTTTTGTTCCCTGCGTCCGTCCGGTGTGCTCAACAGTTTTTTGGTACGGGCTATGCGAAGGAACTCAGCCACAGATTTATATAACGGTAAGTTAAATAAATTTATATTATGGGGCATATCACGGCATACGCGGAGATTGTAGCGGATATCAAGACTCTCGTAATAGTTTAAATTTGCAAGAAACTGGAAAAAACTTATACTATCCGGCAAGCTAACCTAAAACCGCCACGTGCGGCAGCGATTGTGTTAGCTGATGACGCGTGTGTTTTAGCTGATGACGCGTGTGTTTTACAGTTACTGGGAAGACGATTTTTCGAATGATATCGCTATATTTTACGGTATATCATCACAGTAATACATTGTTGATAATATTCTCAATCACTCGATTCAGAACTACCTCATCGACTCCCGAACGTGGTCTCGAATTTTTCTCTATAGCTTGTCCGACCGCGTCTGTATTTTGAACGTGATTAGTGATATAACGGCATGGGATAGTTTTGGTTGATTGAATTAAACGGGATAAAATAATATCAAGCAATATGTGTATATAAACGGGTCCTAATGAAAAAGAGCCAGATCGCGATGTGGTTAGAAAACAGCCATCCTGCCAAAATCTATAGAAATTTCCAGTGTCTTTGACGAGATGGCTCTTTTCTAACCGTATAGCGATCTAGCTCTTTTTTAACTGGCGCGGTGAGATGGCTCTTTTTCACTAAGACCTGGCGATATGAGCGCAATGTTCGAAGAAAATTCAAAAACATCTAGTTATGTATGGTGCGCCGATGTGTATTTATCAGATGATTTCCATGGCTTTAGCATTGGATCTATTTTGTATTGCTCTACTTCTGATCGTGAGCTATCTACGTCCTTATTCATACAACGCAGTTCAACAGCTGATTACCAAATTTACTGCTGATGAAATTTGGTCTACTGAGAAAGCGGTTGACGCATGGACCTTAGAAGTATTAATCCAACGTAACACATCTACATATCGAGAAGGTCAGTCTAATTAATAATCCGTATTTTATATAAATGGTGCTCTGTTCTTAATGTTTAGGGGGATAGATACACCTTTCAATGGGTTTAAATTCTCATGAAGAATTGTTTTTTGCGAATTATGGAATTGAATAAAATCCCAAAAAATCACGGTGTTTGGGGAGGACTTAACCCTCATTATCCATATTAGCAGCGCCAAAAGATGCCTTTATCAATCCGACATAGAACTTTTTGATATTGCAAGAATTGACAACGTTATTCAGTTTAAAGAGGTTTTTTTCTGGCAAATTTTGCATTCATTGTGCTAATTTTCCCAATATCTTCACCAAAAGCTTGTTATCTAACGTCACGAATACCATAGCCTCCGTCTTTCTGAAAATCTCGCGGTCTAATCCGCGAGTGAACGTGGATGCAGGCCACTCGGTTTAGCAGAGATGGTGGGGGCGTGAACGTATATAGTCCTTACGTAACAAAATAAATTGTAATTTGTAATTCGTAATTGAGTAATTAGAAATTCGCCCAACACTGGTTAAAGAGTACAATAGAGAATATTCTGATGTTTATGAACCATTGAAAAATAATGAACAAGTCTGAGTTCTTTTGCCTTGAGTCTACAAATACTAGATTCTGCGCTTCAAGCCTACGGAGACCGAATTCTCTGTAGACGCCTTGGGTCTACGAAGACTAAGTTCCTCGCCTTGGGTCTACGGAGACTAAGTTTTCCGCCTTGAGACTCTTCCTTGAGATTCTTCCAACTTTCTGATAGAGAATTCGCTCTCTGTAGGCTTGAGGCGGAGATCTTAGTCTCCGTAGACCCAAGGCGTCGACAGAGAATTCCCTCTCCGTAGGCTTGAAGCGCAGAATCTAGTCTTCCGAGACTCAAGGCGAATTCAGACTCGTTGATTATTTTTCAATGGTTCATAAACATCAGAATATTCTCTATTATACTCTTAACCAGTATTTGGCGAATTTGTAATTACTTAATTACGAATTACAATTCGTTTCGTTTTGTTACAATTACAATTTGTAATTTATAATGAAAAAAAAAATCAATTACAAATTATTCTGGTACCCTGGGAATTTGTAATTAAACTGGAATCTGTCATTTTGTCATCAACTTCGAATCATGTTACATAAATTCAATCAAGTAAGATGTAAATCCTAATGTCTATTCGATTCAAAATTTTTGTTGCAGAACTAATGTTCTATTGCAGATTCTGCACGTTTACTAGTATCAAATTGAAAGCCTATCTTAACCATGGAACTTTTCATTCGAATTTGAGTTCGAAATTCTTCTGTGGATTTGACAACTGTAAAAAATTCTTCAAATTAGAAGTATCCCTGCGATCTCATTTGACACGTACTCATGATTTTCGATTCAAACGGGGGATTCAAACGACAGGACCAACAGTTGCACGGCTTGGTGGTGGAGATACCAAATATATCTGTTCCGTGGACGTGTGCAAGAAGGAGTTCGATAAATATGCCAGCTTAATTAAACATCTAAAGGAGCATATAAAGGACAGCATCAAAATCAAGTGTCCGTTTCACAACTGTGAATCTGTATATTCGAAATTGAATTCTTTCACTTCACATCTATCCAAAACTCATAAGCATTCTCAACTAACTCCAAGAAATTTAGTAGCAGATGAAAAATCGTTGTCTGACGAGAACTTTAATATTCATGACAATATTTTACAAGACGGAGAGAGCTGTGAAGAAGGAGAAATTTATTACCAAACTCCTGAAACCAAAAAAAATTGTGCTGAAAATGTTTCAAACGAACCTTCTGCTAGTGAACTTTTCCTGCTACAGTTAGCTCAATTTTTTTTGAAATTGGAAAGCCATTTTTTGATTCCGGTAACTACCATCCAATACATAGTGTCGCAAATTTGTAGTATACATTCAAAAGGCCAAGACGTCGTGAGAAATAATCTATTGTCACGTTTGTACAAAGAACATAATATCCCGCTGGATCAAGCGAATGGCATAATTGATCAAGCTTTCGAACACGATCCATTTTTACAAATCGAAAATTCGTTGGGCACAGCATATAAACGCAGAGAATTTTATACACAAAATTTCCCTTACGTACGACCAGTTAGAGTTTGGCTCGGTGACAAAACCAACGGACACTTTTTCCACTACGTACCATTGCAAAAAACGTTGACTCAACTATTCAACAATAAGTCTCTCGAACAGGAGTTAAAGACTGGCACTACAGACAGTGAAGAGAATATCCTCAAAGATTTTACTGATGGTACAGTTTTCAAACAGAATCCATTTTTTCGAGAAAATCCAAGAGCTCTGAAACTCATTTTGTACCAAGACAGCTTTGAAGTCGTTAACCCTTTAGGAGCTGCAAAAAAAAAATACAAAATACTTGCAGTGTATTTAAATATCGGCAACCTCCCTGATCATGTGCGTTCGCATGTCAATTCCATGCAGCTTGTAGCTCTTTGTAGAGAAAAACATTTTGATCATGAAAAAGTCTATGGCAGAATTGTAAAGGACCTGAAGAAGATTGAAACTCAGGGTGTGAAATTACCATCAGGTGAAATCATCACTGGGTCGGTCGTATTTATTGCAGGTGATAATCTTGGTAGTCACTCTCTCGGTGGATTTGTTGAAAATTTCAGTTCGTCGACTTATTTCTGCAGATACTGCCTAATGAGAAGGGATGAATTTTACAGTACCGGTGGTCCCTTCAAAACGTATGCAAAACGTACTGTCGAATCATATGAAAAAGTTGTGAGTCAGCTTAGCGGCGAAACAGAAATTGACGAAACAACTGAACTTGACAAAGATTTTGACCGCACAGGTATTAAGTTCAACTCGATTTTTAATGAACTGAGGAACTATCATGTTTGTATGCCTGGGTTACCGCCCTGTCTCGGGCATGACGTATTGGAGGGTCTCACAGCTTATGACGTAAAACTATATCTAGACTACTTTGTCAAAAAAAAAGTGGTTTTCATATCATTTGTTGAACAAAAGAATTGATTCCTTCGCCACATATTCGCCAGTGGATTGCAGAGATAAACCGTGTAGCGTATCGCGAACCGCAAAGAAACTTTCAGGGGGTGCTTGGCAACTTTGCACATTCCTGAGATTACTTCCGTTATTGATTGGAGACAAAATTCAAGACGTCGATGATGACGTTTGGAAGTGTGTACTCTTGCTCGGTGAAATCACAGAAATTATATGCGCGCCGGAAATACACAAGTCATACATATCATATCTGCGTGTAATCATACACGAATACATACACCTGAGGCAACAATTCAAAAAACCACTTCGTCCAAAGCATCATTTCTTGCTGCACTACCCTGAGTTGATACTTCAATTCGGACCACTGATGAAAGTTTGGACTCTCCGTTTCGAAAGCAAACATACATTTTTCAAAAGAGTCATCCGCTTCATTAAGAACTTCAAAAACGTTACTAAATCTTTGAGTATCAAGCACGAACTCTTACAAACCTTTCTACGTTCAGGAGGCGATATAAGATGTGAAGTCGAAACGAAAGTGAATACGAATTTTGAAGCTCGATTTTATAACGGCAGAATCCGAGAAGCTTTGAATAGTGCACACTTGCCTGAAAACATCGAGGAATGTAATGAAATAATTGTGAAAGGAGTTCACTATCAAAGGGGGGATTGTCTATTCGTAGCACAGGAGAGTTATCAATATAAGGTTGAAGTGGGCAAGATTGTTATTCTATTATCCGATGAAGAAAATATCTTTGTACTTGTCGAAGTACTGGAAACAATATTCCGGCCACATCTACGGGCTTATGAATTAGGCCAAAAGTTGAGGTACGAATGTTTGCGATTCGATTCCTTACCTAGTACGGAGAATTTGCATACTTACAACACAGGCCAGTTTTTATGCGTGAAACCCATCTACGGATTGGTTAAGAAACATCTCTAATTTTTCGCATGCAGGTACAGTTATTCCTCATACAAGATTGACTTGCAATCCCAGATTTGTAATATACTCAGAATATCTTACATCAAGTACAGTAGCATTCATAGACTCGCGGGCGATAGGAAAAGATAAAAATAATTGTAGTCAATGGCAATTTTTTATTGGAGACAAAGTTGACACTTTGAGCAATGTGAGGATGTACTTTAATTTAATTAGAGGTTCATTTTTATTTACACAGATTGTCACACGATGTCACTTTTCAAAGTAGTCCCGTACGAACGCACGAAGAAAGTGGCCATTAAGGCTGCGACGGTCCAGGAAGTCATCGACAAAGCTACTGTTAAATTAGGTCTTGCTCACGGAACATATCAGGTCACTACTATTTCTCTCAACTTTTGCGTCTCTCTGTTCTAATCTTTTCCTTTCACCTAATAAACTGAATTTTAATTAAATTTTTAATCAATCTGTTGATGAGATCTATTTGGGAGATATTTGTATATCTGTTTCAAAGTTTCACTAAAACGTTTTCAGACCCACAGTGATTTTTCCATTATTTAACATTCAATTGACATTTTATTCTGGATGCAGGTAGCTTTAGAAGAAGATGGCACTGAGGTAGACGAAGATGACATTCTCTTAGACATTGCAAAGACCGCTCACACTGCAGTAACATTAATGTTAGTACCAGAAGGATTGTCTTGGAAAGATAGATCGAGTGTCCAAACTATTGACAGTTCATCGAGAAGTAGGCTTATATTGTTTTACAATCATTGAAATCTGAAGATTTTATTCAAGTTCAAGTTGCCTGAAAAATGTATCCTTTATTTGTTTTAGCAACGGAAGCTACCGTTCATTCAAACGTAGAACCTTCAGTTAGCACTTCCTCTGTACCTGAGCGGTTTCAAATGGACTGTGGATCTAGCCTGTGGCAACGATTTCCAGTGAGATTGTTGAGGACTTGTGAAAGAGACGAGCCTGTCAGAAGCGACGACAGGCGAGCTATGGTAGCGGTGGTAGCGGATTACATGCTCCAGGATTTGAACGACTCTTCCAGAAAAACAATCGAAAGGATTGCTCGGATGATATTTGACAAATATCCAAAAAGTTTCACCGACACTATAAACGATGAAGTACTTGGTACAGGAATGGAGTCGCTGCGTTCGCAAATCTATACTGCCGTGCATTACAGAAAAGATTCTCGCTCTGACAAAAAAAGATGTGTTGAAGTTGGTTCCGACGAAAGCGACAGTGAAACCTCTTCGGTATCATCAGTTTCTCGAAAGCAGGATGAATATGGATGTGTGGAATATCAACCTCTGTTACCTCCGACTGAATCCAAAGCCGCACAAGAGGAGAAACGATTACTGTTGATTCAGTATCACACTTCACGAAGAACAGCTGATGAGGAAGTGATGAAGCTAAACGACGAAACTTATGTGTCTCAAAGACTGTCGATCAATAGAAAAGATAGGGCAATACAAAAAGTTCTAGAGGACTGGCCTTTCCTGGCTAATAGCAATGTGCTAATAAAACATGGATCTCGTCTACTTGGGAAGTCTGTACTGGAGGTATGGGAAAAATCACTGTCAGATAAGGCCGAACCAATTAGAAAATATTTCAAGTCAGTGGAGATTGCGAGGACACATAAAAATAGAAAAGCTGCACGAAAAGCAGGTGCTGAGGGTGACGGTAGTCCTCCCGAAGAAAACTATACATTGAAAATGCTTCGTGAAGCGAAAGAACAAGCCTTAAATATCACAAAATCTGCAATCCCTCAACTTGCAGTGGTGTTTCCGCTAATCATTCACTATATGAAAGAAGAGGAAAGTCTTCTTTTTCTGGTCGTTGATGTAAGTTTTCTACGTCACTGCAAAGTGTTATTTTTTAAGGTAGTCGGCATTCTTTTTTCCATATTAGTTGTCTCTCCTACTTGTCAAGAGGTTTTGTTTTGGTTAACGGAAATTTTGGCACACAAAGATACATATTTTCGATAAGATTCAAGTTTCTATAGACTCAGAAAATTTAACAAAATGGAAAGGAGACTAATTTTCTTTAATTAGATCACGTTTCTAATACTACTACAAACATATCGAAATTCGTCGTCTTATGTATTTTATTAATTTGAATCAATTTTGATTGTGCTTAGGAGGATCTATCTGATGATGCAGTACAGGCCCAGATTACCAACATGAATCCAATTCTAATAATCAGAGGTATAATATGATTGGAAACTAATACACTTTTCGTATTGAACTGAACATTTATCAACAAGTGCACAAGTCTTGGATAAGTTTAGAATAAGCAATCAAAATATTAGTCCGTAAACTTATAAATAGAAATTGCAAGAGTCACTGCCCTTATTGTCATAGGTATAACAGAATTTGTAACTTCAACAATTTACCTTCTTACAGAAACAGATTTACGTACATATGAATAAATTTAATCAAATTTTGATCCCTAGGACAGTCCATGTATGATGAGAATGCGAGATATAACGTCGTTTTGGAGAAAAAAACCTGGATTACTACTGGCAGCCTCTTGACAGGCTTGTTAGTAACCTTCTTGGCATACTATATATTTGGGTATGCATACCCACTCAAGCTGTCCAGCACGCTCGAATTCATACAAAGGTAAGGTTTATGTGGTAGATAAGTTATTATCATTTTAGCCGAATTAACAATTCCTTATTGTATTTACCGAACCCCTGGATTTCGTAATTTATTTGAAAAGAAAAAGAATTTTTCAGTTTCCTCTGCATATTTTGCAACCATTCTTGTTTCTGTTTAGAGTGTTCCTTGGAATCAATCCTGCAAAAGGAGACAAAAGGGACACCAAAAAACGAAGAACGTTGCCGTATGATGCACGGGTGTTGAAGCTGACAAAAGAACTTAACGCCTTCACAAATGCGTTTTGACTTGACGTGCCACGTGGTTATTCATAAGCGATAACTGGGATTTTAAAGGTCTGTTACTGGATTCGACTAAGCATTGGACATTTTTTGAAGTATTCAGAAAACTCTGAAACAACGTAGATGGAATAATAGGCGATGATAGAAAACTGAAGCTATTACGATTTGCACTTGGGTACATTTCTATCCACTTAGCTTGTCAATTTGTATTCGGATATTTTCAAATAGTCTGATAGCTCAGGTACACCTACAATTAGGATTCAAAACGTCTGTAGTAATCTCTATTCCGTTTGTATTTCACTTTCACCTATTTTTATATTTCAATGTTTGAAATAACGTGAAAGCTCCAGTGGAGCAATAACTGGCAACTACAGGAACCACTGTGACCTGTACTCTTTAGTACTCCAGTTCTATTTTATTTGTTTTTTTTTCATTTTGGATAATATAAGAGTAACCTGATAGCTCGGGCGGAGCAATAATTAGCAACTAAGTGTTCCATTGTGATCAGTACTTTTTTTGTATTCCCGTTTTATTTTATATTTTATTTACTTACGATAATTTTGGAATAACCTAATAGCTCAAGTATAATTAGCATTGAGAAGGTCTGTTGTCATCCGTATTTCGTTTGTATTTCACTTTCACCCCTTTTTATATTTCAATGTTTGAAATAACGTGATAGCTCCAGAGGAGCAATAACTGGCAACTACAGGAATCACTGTAACCTGTACTCTTTAGTACTCCAGTTCTCGAGTAACCTGATAGCTCGGGCGGAGCAATAATTAGCAACTAAGTGGTCTATTGTGATCAGTACTTTTTTTTTATTCCAGTTATATTTCTTATTTTATTCACTTACGATAATTTTAGAATAACCTACTAGCTCAGGAAAAGCAATATTTAGCAACTAAAGGGTCTATTATAATCAGTACTTTTTATTGTATCCTAGTGTTAATTGATATTTTTCAATTCAGATCATTTTAAATCACCTGATGGCTCAGGTGGAGCAATAATTCAGCAACTAGAGGGCTTCTGGTGATCTGTACTTTGGTGTATTCTCTTTTTCCTTACTATTTTTTACATGAGATAGTACTAAAGTATTTACGAAACTTGTATACTAAAACATAGTTTAGAATAAGGTTTATTTATGGCTAACCTATATTTTTTTGGTTCATTTGTTCACTGCCCGTACTTCATCTTGCCCAATTTTTTGAGGTTTTGCTTTACGTCTGTGTCAGAATCATTGTCACACAAGCTAGTTGCTAGAGCATTGATCGTCAATCGGTGAGAGGTATGTTCTTATCTCTTTTGGATGATTTTCTGAGACCCACCCATCGTCTGTGCTTCTTCTTAATTTAACTTTAATGATTTTAAAGATAAGTGGCATCTACATGCCAGTCATTTGTGTTTTTATTTCAGTAAGATATGCAGTAGTTTGACATAATAATTGATAATTTACGTCTTAGCCTATTCGTAGTCTTTGAATTTATTTAGAAATATTTGTACTCATACTTCGAGAGAGTAAAAACGTACTCATCTTTAAAGGCTGTTGTGACTTATACTTGTTGCTTCGAAGTCGGGAGTAGGCTTTATTTGCAAGTATAGTTCATAAAATTGAAACCAAAAAAGCTGTTGATCAGTTCTACTATAAGTATTATCGCTGTGTTACTGTTCGATGTATATTTCATAAAGAATAATTTATGTGTAGTACTTGTTGCCTGGACCTTGATGACAATAAAAATTTAACATAAACAAATGCAAAATAAATGTAGCCCCTCATTTCCCTTCCAATTTTACTCTATGCTTTGCGAAAGAACTGCAGTATTATTTTCCAAATCTCGTACATCATTGCAATAAACTTGTATACGAAATTTACAAACAGAATTTTGGAAAACAAAATGCAGCTTACTATATTTAATGAAGGAATGCTGAGTAAATTTCTAATGTTTTCTCTACATTTCCTGGATGCGTTCCTGAAAATTCTAATAAATCAGTTTGGTAAATTCCTAAGCGAAAAAAATGGAAATCAAACCAGAACAATATAGTGAATTTACAAAATGCAAGTTTGCCATTAAGAGAAAAAGATGCCTCGAATTTACTACACGTTTTGTGAAATTGTTAGACTTCAGATCGAAGTAAACAATCATTTGTATAGTAAATTTGCGAAATAGGATGTGAATAGCGCTAAATAAGTGGTGAAGTTACTATACAAATGTTTTGTAATATTACATGACAGTATGTTACATTCGGTAAACGTATTAAGAATATTAACGAACATATGTACATTGAATTTGCAATTCATGATTAGGAAAATAATACCTAAGTTTATTGAAACTACTGCGTTAATGTTTAGTAAATTTCTTCTAACGTACAGGAAATTTAAAGAACACGTTTTTGATAAATAATACACAAAAGCGAAGTAAATTTACTACACCGTATGTGAATAAAACTTCCAATACAAGTTTAGTAAAATTACAACAAACATTTTTTACAGTGTAGTCTAGGAAATTCATGTACGGAATATAATATCAAATTCTATTGTACAACTTTCTACGAAAAATTACAGATATCTATAAAGAGAACTACGGAACGGTCTGAATTCCTTCACCAGTACGATATATTACAAAGTGAGAATTATGAATATCGAGATTTTGAAAAAAATCTCAATTTTCCATTTCGGCGCACCGCCTTTTGCCGCCCCCTTTGACCTGCCGCCCGGGGCAGGGGCCCCCGAAGCCCCCCCTAGATCCAATGATACGTCATTACTGGTCATTTTGGTTCCTATTGAACTTGATTATAACAATTCTATCAATAGTTATTAATACGCTAAAGATAGGCTGTTTTCTCCAAATGTAATTTAAATGATCAAGCTTGCACAGTCTAGAACTTTTTAGATTTACGAGGTTTTGCTTTGGGAATTTCTGCATTTTGAACTACTATCCTTCTTCAACATACCCACCAAATTTCATTTGCTACTTTTTGCTACCTTAGGAATAAATGATTTTTAAAGATTATGAAACATCGAAATTCTGCGCGCAAAGCGCGGTCGGTGCGTGATGCTCAGGTTCGCTGCACATTGCCCGCAGTGTTGGAGGGCAATATTTCTGCAACTATGCACGGTTTCGAATCTAACGGATATTTTCAATAGGTTTTTTTTTATCACTTCTGACCCTTTTATAACGCAGTTACGAGCCTCGTCGAAAAAACAGGCTCCTATACGTGAATTACCTGAAGAAGTTAAATCGTTATTGAAAGAGTCAGAAAAAGACCGAGATGATGAGCGTGAGTTCGAAGAAGATGAAACAGTTTGAATTTCGTACATATAGTCTATTGTTCAACTTTTCATGAAATTTGTGTTTTACTTTGTACATATAGTCGATTGTTTAACTTTTCATGCAATTTGTATTTTGTTCTGTACATATAGTATATTGTTCAACTTTTCATGAAATTTGTATTTTCGGCCATTTGATTCGTCATATGATAAATTATAAACCAATTTAATCAATAAATTCATTCCATGAAATAGTTGAAAAACGTCTACTTTTATTGCTGATCTTTGAGCGTCCATATCTTTGTTGAAATAATTTTACAACGCTCGTTGACAACTCATATTACAACGGCTTAATTAGGCTTCAATTTGGTTTTTTAATCAACTCTCTATCACTTTTGGTTGCAAAGTTATTGTACAATATTCATTATGCGCGCGTTTTAGCCAGTTCCGGCCCAATATGCGTCGCAGTACAAATGAGAAGGTACCATTTCAAACCCGGGTCGAGGGAATTTTTACTCGAAGAATTGAAATTTGTAAGCAAGAGACTACAGCTAAGCAGTTATCCTAGCAATCAACGACTCAAAAGTAACATTTCAGGTTGCACCAGAAAGCCAGGCGTAATAATACCGTAGACGTAGCTCTGGTCCCATTCTGAACACAATGCAACAATTTCTAATTCTACTGCTTTAAATTCGATGCGATACAATTCAACGAGTGCAAAATCCACTGAGAGGCTGTGGCGGAGGGGCACACGACCCAAACTAGACTACGGAAGGTCCACGGACCCTGTACCGACGAACAAGGTGAAATAATCGATGACGTTACAAAGTTACCGAAGACAGTTTTCTCAAGCAAGCCTGCCGACGAGTGTAATTCATTACGTCCAGTCGGGGAGCTGGTTAGACAACCATATTCAACGTGAAGATTATTCCAGTAGTTCCTGAATAATTATCTTTGTGTGATATACACATTTCTGAAAACCGATTCAGTCGTTTCAGGTCCGTGACGTGAGTAACTATAGCCAACGTCGTACCCAATTGTTCAGATTCGTTGGACACCCTTTGGTATAACAGAGATTTGCTAGATAGTAAGAAATCAGTAAGGGATGATTTCCTTCACAACTGTACATCAGTCATGTGATCATCGATCAACGATTATTGTAACAAGTCACCGTGTGATTGTTACCTAACTACCGTCAGCCGAAAAGCTGTATAAAACATTAGCGTCCTGGTTGCTTCTGAAACGGATACTAATAGTCGGAGCAGACATCTGAGCCACCACACGAACTATACTGCTATATTTTACTGCTATCGGTGTATCGGTTATTGAATTATAAAATTCATGATCGATAGATTCAATTATCAATTACTTTGGACATAGTATTGTATGGTTGCAGAAGTCAAAACCCCCGTCAAAGTCGACGAAGAAGACGTATACAGACTCTTCGATTGCTTGCCGAGGTAATATCCGTTCCATCCTCACACACTTACATCCAGATTCACAAAGTGGTTGTACATTGTACTTCTCAGGTATATCCAACTTGTACCCCCGGGTATGAGAAACATGAATGTTTCGTAATCATACACGATAGAGCGAAAACGTATGAAATAACAAACAGTCAATTTTTAAATTAAATATCTGTATTTGAAGAGTATTTTATCATAATAAAAATATTAAAAAATACTATGGATATAAATGAAATATTTGAAATACAATTGAAACGTGTTTCATATTTTCATCATCACTGTTTATATCATCATTTAATGAACAAAGGGTTAAAGTAAACGGATATAAACAGTGATGATGAAAATATGAAAAACTGACAATGAGTGACACGCTTCATTAGTACTCGAGCATCGACTGATGAACAAGTATAACAAAATAGTACGGATATAAATAGTTACGATAAATATTAAAAACTGAGTGACACGCTTCTTCAGTATTCGAGCATCGACTGATGAACAAGGATAACAGTATGGATATAAGTTGTTACGATAAAAATATTTGAAATTAAATTGAAACGTGTCTTTGCTTGGTATCAAGTAATGAACAAAGGTTAATAGTGAATGGATTACGGGTATGAACGGTGACCATGAAAAATAATTTCGTGTATTCAGAGTAAGAGGAAAAAAAAAAATGAATTCGCGTGTATTTCGGAGAGACACCTTGTACTAATATTTCTATTTTCTATAACAGCCTTAAATCGTGTGAGTGAATGAGTGAATAGGCCACACTCGAGGGAAGTTTCGGAATGCGATCCGGGGTGGACACTATACGATTGTGGTCTTCCGCGGTGGAGCCGTACACTCGCCTGAACGTGCCCAACTTCTGCGAAATTCCACCGCTACGCGGCGCCTCTGTCCACGTCAAATCATAGGTATACACGGAGAAAAAGGAGCGGTTCCTGTAGCTGATTGAATACATATTTGCATGAACATGAACTGTAACAGCTATGGGAGCCATGCTGTCAGTTGCTGCAACCTACCGTATAGCTCCCACAACTATACTCCGGCTCCCAAAGCTATACTCTGCACTCCTGTAGCTGGACAACACACTGTTATGACCAAAGAACCTGATTGTAAGCTACAGGAACCAGAAATCTGACTGTCACAACCACTCCTTTTTCTCCGTGTACGAATACGCGCCGCGTAGCGTTGGCATTTCACAGGAGTTGGGTAAGTTCAGGTGAGTGCGCGGCCCCACCAGCGGAAGACCACAAGCGTATTAGGACACTTGGCTCTTTGACTTACTTTATCTCAGTGCGTCTACGTGGTAGAGCATTCGCACCCAAAGCATTGTCAAGCTTGCTGGAAATGAGGAACCAAACAAGCTTGAAAATGTTTCGGGTCGCAACGCTCTACTATTTTTTTTCACTGAGATACAGACCGTCAAAATCCGGATGTCCCGATAATAGTGCCAGACTAGTGTAGAAGAACGCTGCATCTGCAATGGAGTCACCATTCCTCCTTCGTAACGGCAGTTACTTGCTATTTCCCATCCCGAACACCACGTGCTGTGTGCTGTACAGGAAATCAGGTATTAATATTCTGTCAGGGTAATTACATTTCGTATTCGATATTAGTACAGTAACGGTTCAATGTGGAGGTAGAATTGAAAGAAATGTGCACATTGCGACATGTCCTAATGAAAAAGAGCCGACTTGCCGTGCCAATCAGAAAAGAGCCAACTCGCCGTGCAGGTTAGAAAACAGCCAACTCGCCGAAGACAATCGACATTTCGTAAGATTTTGGCGAGTTGGCTCTTTTCTAACCGGTACGGCAAGTCGGCTCTTTTTCATCAGGACATGTCGAATTAGGTAGTCCTTTGTATGCTGTCAATCTAACCTAGAATCAGTGATATTCGCGTGCTGAGATTTTCCATAAAACGCGATGATCTACCTTTGGTTGCAATAATCAATTTCGAATACGAATGTTTGGTGAATGCAGTAGATTGGTAATTAATTCTGTAATCAAAAGTCAGTTTCGACGTTTCTATTCCACACGCGACCTCGCTTATGACTCAATTAACAATCTTTTATGCAGACTAATACGTTCTTCATCTTACATGAAATTTAAATGAAAATTAAATAATCATTCTTGTGTTAAATCAATATGAAGATTTTAAGAGACAGTTTTAAAAACCACGTGTTTGAAGCCTTATTATATTATTCTTTCGCTATTCACCGTTGACGAGTGTACCTTATAGCAGCTGCTCAAAGTGTCCACCTCCACATTCCACGCACAGTTGCATTCTGTGGTGATAGTCGTTGATGGAATGGCGTATTCGTCGTGGAGTGCAATTCCCACAAATTTCCTGTACCCGGGCCCATAATTCTGCCAGATTGTTCAAAGGTCGATCTGCGTACAACTGGTTCTTCAGGTGTGGCCACACGAAACAGTCCATGAGCGTCAAGTCCGGAGAACGAGCGGGCCACCTTCCTGGACCATGACGGCCTATCCAACGTTGAGGGAAACGTTCGTCTAAGTGTCGACGAACGGCCATCGTGCTATGAGGTGGAGCTCCATCGTGGATGTACCACATATCCCCATTCAGCTGTTGGTAATGTGAGAGAATGATTGCTAAACTCGAAGAGGTTCGCACGTCTCTGAATAAAATTATTTTTTTACGCTAAAACTTTTTGATTTCATACTATTCTCTTAATTCAATTTCACTAAGCGAAATATTATTTTCATTTTTCAAATCATGTATTCATGTATTGTTTTTTGATTGAAGTGTGAACTGAATACCTTGTGTAGTTTCAATACATACTTTTTGTTCCACGTTGCGTAAAGCGTTCCCAACCTCATTCTGGAGCATGTCCAGGTATAGGCCGCCGCGGCGCCGTTCAGATTGCCTTCGATCACGTGTGGTACTATTAAAGTGTACCCGCTATACTGCACCATATAGCTTTAGTTCAGCATCACAGGGTACTGTGACCGCGTTTCGACGAACTCGTGGTGGTTCTCCCTGGATCAAATTCGAACATTTTGCTTATTCGGTGTGCCGTACAACTGTACTGTGCACTCGTCGGCGACGCACATCCTGCTTAGCATGTCAGGATCTGCATTGATACGACCCAGCATATTTACACAATATTGGCTGCGAATTGGCAAATCAGGCTCGAACAATTGCTGGTGCACACTCATTTTATATGGCTTAGATTTTTCATCTTTCAGGACCTTCCACACGGTCGATCGGGCAAGGTGCATTTGCTGAGCGATTCTCCGCGTGAACGCCCGGTTATCCACTTCTGCACTGGCAGAAACCAACACTTTTTGCTGCTCTGATAACGCCCTAGTTGGGTACTTTACCTTGCGATAACCTTTCGCCACAGATGCATCATCATGGAACCTGTTAAAGGTTTTTAGTATTGAGGTATGATGAGGTCTGAATCGGTCCAGATTCTCAGCTGCAAATCTCTCAACCCACACCACGCGCACTCAATCCCGAGGCATAATTTAGCACCCAAGAAACCCTCTCGTCGTCTGTGTATACATAATTCGGCATTTTATTCACAAATAATTTTAATTAAGATTAAATCGAAACTTATATCCGAAAGACGATGCGACGCCAAACGCAGTTTATGGCGTTGTTTGAAGAACAAATTGGTTACTAGGTACGCACGCATTTTTCCAGATTGTTTTAAAAACAATTGAAAGCTACGACCTGAATACGCTCGCCTGATTTCGACAGCACGTCATCATTGGTGAGAGTAATCAAGTTATCATTGAAATTTTCTAGTGGTGGGGGATCCGGGATATGATCATCAAGCGATATTGGCAAATTTAATAGACGACATTCGATTATTTCTGCATTTATAGAAGTGATTGAGGACCTCGTGGAATTGGATGACCTTGATACCTCTGCTTTAATCACTGATCGTATTGCACTTTCGTATTGCAGTTCTATTTATGAAACACTTCTTTGATTTTTTACGAATGTTTTCAGTATCCCTCCATGAGTTTTGAACATTTAAAACTGTACATTTTGACATTTCAAAGTTGTATTTAAAAATCCACGAAAATTATGTTGATCATGTGGAATAACCTTGCTTCTTCAGAAGCATGGGACGAATTTCTCTTCTGACTTTTCTCCATAGTAGGGAGGTTTTTGTTTCACGATTGATAGATTTGAACAAATATATTTTACTACAATAAACAATAATGCCGGAATATTTAGTTCTAGAAAATTCATGATCCAAAAAGGGTTGGTCCAAAAATCTGAAAAAAAAAAAAAACAGGGGAGTGATCCAGAGATATTCGAAACCAGAGATAGTAAAGTTAGGTCGGGCTAGTCACAGGTCTTTTCTCTGCTTCTCTTAGAGCTAATCGACCTTCCAAGTTCAGTGTTGTGTTTTTGGTACTCTTTGGTGTATATGTACCTCGTGTGTGTTATTGGTACTCTTTTGTGTAGGGGAGACCGGGGCAAATGATCCCCCCTAAGGGAAAAATGACTATATAGTCTAAACTATTTACTTGAATAATTCAAACATAGAGGCCATGGATTGTGCCATCCTTCGGCAGTGCCAAAGCATCATTTTGCCCCATGGTGCGGGGCAAAATGATCCCTTCATTTCAATATAGAAAACTATGTACATCTGGGTTTAAAAGTTTAATATTTAGTACTAAACTGTTTCTTCAAGCGAATTATTATTATTATGTTTTTTTTTTTGCACAGTTATGTATTCTTACAGTCGGTTCTTAGTTAGTTTTACAGAAATTTTTTTCTAACGCACAATTACCACCATAATAGTGCATGATAGTGCATGATAGTGGTGATCATTTTGCCCCAGGCCATAAATGAAAAAGTCCCGAAGGAAAAAAGTTTGCACACTGAATTGACGCTATAGGTGAATCGTAATCTTTAGGTAATGTCGACATTTTGTTTATTAATTAGGTACAATGTTCACAGAGATCGAAATATGGCAGTCGCCTTGGAACGCGAAGTCTCTGAAGTAGTTTTTCATAAGGACAACATGTAATACTTAAGTTTGCGTCCTTCTGTTGTCATGCACTGTTTTCTACAACTACCATGCATATTATTCGGGGAACAATGAGTTTCTGAGCAACGCCAATCAGCTCAGAACCTAACATGATCGTTTTGCCCCGCGGGATCATTTTGCCCCGGTCTCCCCTATATGTACCGCGCGCCGTTCCCTATAGTCAAAACGCATTCGCCCCTCACACACCCATTTCCATGTGAAAATAAGCCTGGGAGGGAGAGAGCGATTGCAATCTCGACCGGACCTACAATTTTTTATACGGTGGGTTCCGAACCACCAGAGCCGCAGAATTGAGCACTTGAAAATTTTTCTTTCGAAAAAATTTCAGAGGTGCCGGCTCGGGATTTGAACACACGCCTCCCGGGCGCAACTGCGACTCTAATTTTTGTTTATTATTATATCACTATTATTATGATTATCATTATTACAATCATCATCATCATTTCCGACCAATAATGATGATAATAATACTAATAATAATAATAATACTAATAATAATAATAATAATGATAATAACATGAAGAAATTGTTCAACGAAGTGATTCAATCTTTTTTCTGTGATTTTTCGTTTTTTATGATAGTAATAATTGTTGAAATAATGGGCATCTCAGTCATACGTGGCGCTCTCACTATATGATTTTCCTTACTAAGGGAGCGAGCGACCTTTCTCGCCCTCTCTCTTGTGTGTGACTTGACGGCGTGCACGGGCTCTTTATAATAAAGAGATTTTCATTAAGGAAAAAGAAGAAGAAGAAGTATAAAGAGATTTAAGACCGTTTAACAAATATTTCATTTTATTCGATATATTCGCAAAGTGCTATTGAAACATAATATTACTGTGATTTTTCGAAACACTTGTACCTCTGCCAATCTGTTCACACGCCTTAAGAACAAAGTCGACACCAAGGATCAATCTGACCTCGTTTATAAGTTCGATTGCAACGCGTGTGATAAATAATACATCGGACAAATGAAACAACATTTACACAAAAGTATCTACGACCATAACTATTATACACATTTACATAACTATTATAGCATCCGATGCAAAGATATCACCAAATCAAGGCTCATGCTCTCAGCTGGGGTCATAGTTTCGACTTTGATAATACACAGATAATTTCGTGAGATATAACATAGCGAGACGGAAATCAAATCTCGGTCACTTCGCCGATATCGAGCCTACCCTGAACATTGTGACGTGGCGCTCCGCGCCCCGCCACAAGTGTGTGTGAAGTCCGCATAGACTTCACACACACACACATACGGGAGAGTCCCCGGAGCGTCAGTCGTGGTCAGGCGCTCGCTTGAGGCGCACGGTTCTCAGCAAGAGCCCTGGGTTGAGACGCAGATATAGGAACATGCATCACACACCCGGACAGACACACACACACACACACACACACACAAATTGCACAGGTTAGTCAGACTGCGACACTGACCCCCCCACACACACACACGCACACATACACTCACACACACGTTAGTTAAGGATATTCATGTAATTAGATTTAAGAACGGACAGAATATACGGAAATCATCTGAATTCTGGTGTTTCCCCTGGTATTTCTTATCCTTCCCCTGCCCCCGTCCCCTTACATTCATAGCCGGCTGAGTAGCCCGTTATAACATTCAAAGAAAGGTAAGTTTTCTGCTTTTCCAGATGACAGATGAGATATTATGAGCCTTCAACGCCTTTTACCTCCTTGTTTTAATTTTGAGAATAATTTAGAGTTGCTTAGAATCCAATAATATCTAATTATTCTTACATTTCGGTTCAACATAACCTCAAAAGTTATACCGGCCACGTTGTGCCTCCAGTCCAACTTAAATCTATTTGCTTTATGCAATGTAATTTAATAATCCTGTGCAATACCAGAACTAGGATATAGAAGAACGTCGGCCCCGTGGGCGTGGAATATTCAAAAGAAAGTTATAACTATTCATTCACTCATTTGTTCCAGTGTATATAGTCGCAAAAATAAATTCCGTAAGTCTAGCCCTGCACGCTCAGGAGGGGCGGGCTCAAAATCCCGACCGACTTTGTGCAGAAAGGTCATAAATCCGAGTTAAAAAGTACCGCACTGAAAGTCTTGTACGGTGCGTTCTAACGAAAGTCTGGTACGTCGAACGTTATAAACACAGAATGGGCCAGAGTGCCTAATCAAAATGATACGAAAATCGTTGCATATACGAAACGCTATTCCGAACCGGTATCCCATAACAGATGAACATATCGAATTCATAGTTTCCTATAACAAAAATGCCGAAGGTTCGATTCGGAGAATCATGAAGTGTCGAAAAGTAGACCACAGAAGAACGATTAATTCGCAAGTCTAAATATCATACGAATGTCGTAGCTTCCAGGCTCCGAAATCACCGCCACGAATATCAAAACCTCCGACAATCATAGTTACGAAAAAGCAAACTTCCGACAATCATAGTTACGAAAAAGCAAACTTCCGAAAATCATGATTTACGCTTGCGGCGTAGTTTACACTACGCGTAGAGATGGCAGCACTGCTGACGTAAGGATCTTTAAATAAACCGATGCATACATATTCATACGCACTCTGGTGGATAAAACAGACACTATGATTTAAATAGTATCTGCGTTCGCGCTAGACAGAAATTCAAAAATATTTATCCTCACGACACTTCGAGAGACATTTTCTACAATTTCCATTTTCTTGCAAATAAAAATAGACGCCAAATTAATGCCAGATATTCACGAGGGTGGCATATACACCTGGTCCCAGAACGTTGAGTGACATAATAGGTAACCGAAGGCAAGACAATACGAAATTTACTCTTTCCTGTTCCTAATGATGATTTAAAATATTGGATTAACTGTTTGAGGACTAGAAGTATAGTTCAGATAATAGTTAGAGTTTGAAGGGGGAAATCGAACATTGATGTGAGTTTGCAATGGAGATAGGTGGCGCTTACTGGTCTCTGTAGCTGATTTTCATTCATTCGATCGAGTAGCCAGCAGTTGATCTGAGAGCTCATTGAGCTCATGAGGCGCTCATATAATAAAGACCACGGTTTCAAGGTGCGCAATTTCACCTTCAATTTCAAACATAAATTTTACCATGATATACAAATTGTGCCCGTAGCGGCTACTGAAGTACTGGTCGGTAAAAACCTTTGTTGAAATCTGCAACCACAATCCCGGCCGAGTGGAGATTTTTGAGTCGGTCTGTAGGATGAGTGAAGCCGACGATATGATCGTATGATAGAGAGCGTATTCCCATTTTTTTTTTTGCCATATTTGCCATTTTTCAATGCCCTAGTAATTCTGAAATGATATCGCTAAACAAAATTTTCAAATCGTTTCATGTGTTCATTTGTCCCTTAGAACCTTTAAAAAAAATTAAGGGAACCAGCACAGTTTGATTCAACAAATTCTGCATACTCCAAAATTAATACACAAATATTGCAAGTACATCCAGTAAAACAATGTATTATTACCCCACGCTTACTGATATCCAATGTCATGTATATTGAAGCTCACATCATTATCAAGGTAGCCATACGAATATATGAATTTTCGAGGGAAGAGATTCTGAGATTTTCACCTTATTAATGCTCTTACTGTCGAATTGCAGAATCACACCTACCGCAGTACATTTTTTGCAAGGATAACAAACTATGTCAGGCCCTGATCTGGCACTCGTGAGGACATTGATTAGGGCCTACATACTCGCGTAGAAAAATGTTGTGTGGCCAATCTAAAGCGTGTGTATGGGATATTGCAATTGCAAATATTTTGGCAATATATGATGATTATATTCCCCATATATGGGTACACTACTGCTAAGGCACAATAGTCAATATTCATGCAATATACAGGCAATACTGTGTGGCAACTATATGGCCAATATATCTAAGATACACTTGAACGAAAACTTTATTTTTATTGATATTGTTATTGTTAGTAAAAATGAAATATAATATAAACTAATTATGCATTTACAAATCTTCAGATAAAGACATATGGACATACATATACTTGTGCAATTCAACCTACTTTGAATATTTGAATATTAATAGATTTTTTACATTATATTTTATTCTTAATAACAATAATTATGTGAATGAAAATGAAGGTTCCATTCAAGTATATAGATCTATTGGCCATATAGTTGCCACACAGTATTGCCCGTATATTGCATGAATAATGACTATTGTGCCTTAGCAGTAGTGTACCCATATATGGGAAATATAATCGTTATGTATCGCCAATATACCGTATATTGGCCACACAACTTTTTTCTACGTGGGTACTTATCCTGTAAAAATTGATCAAATCGGGGCATGCTGTGCGAAATGTTACTTTTCCGATCGAAGCTGGGAATGGACGCTTTGATACGTGCCATAACATAATAGTCAGTCCTTCCCTGACAAATTTCTTGTAGAGGTTGAAGTGGACTCAACAATGTGTCCGAATTTCCGATTTCTTTGACCATATTTATTTTTCGATAAGAATCGATTACTCAAATGTTAAATCAACGTGAAATGTATATTAATGATGAAAAAAAATTATCCGCAAACGAAAAATAAATACCGTTCGGACGGTCACCAGACCGTGTGGATCAGAGTTATGATGCGCGAATAACTTCTTGTGATGAAAATTCATGGGAAGTAATCCTGACGGATGCAGGTAAGTTATGATTGAATATTTGCGAAAGAATAATTGAATCTAACAAGGCATACTACGAGTCGATATTTTTTATGCAACAAAACCCCCGGTTTTTACCACTTGCAATGGTAACAGCCTCTTTTTTCAAACGCACCATTATATTGTTATTTCGTGTTTGAGTAACGTATTTTCAGTAAACTCATGTGCAATATTTTTTTCAAAGTGATTGTGCCTCACGAATGCGTATCCGGTTTCCTACATAAGCACAAGGTAGGTATAGATTGATGTAATATCACTTTTAATCTTTTTAATCTTTAATCTTTTAACTCCTAAGCATTCTGAATAAATTTAACAATTCGAGTAATTGAGCGCATACTTTAGATTTCTATTCGTATTCTGGTAGGTTGGGAATGATGAAAAAAACTACTTATATAGGTACTGGATTCAGTATGCCGGGTATTAGTCGTTTAGAATCACACGGAAAATGAATAAAAATCACGCATGTAAAAGAAATTTCATGGTAAATCTAAAGCTTTTAATCAGAAAATACGTCAGGCTGCTAGTGATGGGCTAGTGCCGTCGATGGATCGGTCGAATATCTCAGATACGCCTCGTTAAAATCCATCGAATTTGGTTCCAATTGCGTGCACAAAATGTGAGCCCATGATGAAAACACCCACATCGGCACCATAAATGGCAATAACAAAACATTTCTCACGCATTGTCAGTTTCCTTAGGACCAATGGATTTATTGAGTTGACTTTCAAAAAGTTACAGTAGTTTAATAAAAACTGATTGAACCTCACAAACTCAAAACATGTGCAACGATATTATAGGATTTTTAAATTATAGATTTTTCGAACTTGAAAACATTTCTATGTTTTAATAACCTTATGAGATTTTCAAAGTCCAGTGTTGCTAAACATCACTCATATTTCATCACACTCAAAATGTGATGAAGTTGACCAATTTTGAATCAATTTTCTCAATTTCAAATTTGAAGACTTGTACGTTCTGCGTTTTTGGCTCACAGGCGTATATTTTAAGGGAAGACTTCGGCAAAATTTTGGGTAATATTAGGTTTTTTAATTGTTCCAATATTGGAAAGAGGTGTGTAAAAAAAACCTTCCAGCAATAGTTGCTATAGCTGTGAAAAAAACATTTCAGCCTCCTGCGACGCAAGTGTAGATGCAATGAATTTTTGGCAGCGGTGTGAAAAATCTTCTTTGTCACTTGCATACACTATAATATTCTGAAAATCAGCCTAAGACAGTGTAGCAGGAACACCACGCTAGCTATGTGTTCTTCTAGAAAGCACCCACTATTTTCCTTCATGTTCCAGATATTGATTTCATTATCCTATTACTTTCACGTTAACGTTTTACTCAATTTCTTACACAATGGTAAAATTCCTGGAATTTAACAAGCAAAAGCTTAACGTAGCAAGCAAACTCATGTAGTACTGATTGCGAACATACCTTATGGTATATTCACTCTCTCTATGACTTGATTCTGTAATTATTCTATACAACACACGTTTGTTTAGCAATGCAAGTTTTCTGGAGTATTTTTTTGAAAGTCTCAACGTGTTGAAGTCAACCGTTTCCCATCTGAAGACTTATCTGCGGATCACTTTTGATCCAGCGGTTCAAGGAATAGGGGTCTGGACGGACATGAATCCGAAAAAAAACATATTCTTGCATATTGTGTGAACCATGGTAAAGTCACCAACGTTTTCATTGATTTAGTAGGGAGAGTGTGGACCTTCATAGTTCCTATAGTTGGTCAGGTATTGCTCCGGACGGACAGCTGGTAGGAGGGCTAACCCATTAAGCTTTTTCTTAGTCCACGTTTTACACTTAGGGAATGCCTGAAAATTAAAGTATGCTTTTGGGAATTGACCCTTTAGATTAACTACTGAATTGAAAAAACTTGAAATTGAACAAAAATTGCATTACATATCTGTATAATCAGTAAGAAAACAATCTAGATTCTCTAAAATCTTCCCTCAATAAAGGATCAATGCGAATTCGATTAGTTGGAATGAATTGGTAGAAATCAGCCTGAGGTAGTATAGCAAGAACGTTACACTGGCTACGTGTTCTTGCAGAAAGCATCCCCTACTTTCGCTCGTTTTCAAGATATTAATCTTTTCAACCCATCACGTTTAAATGCATATTTCACGGAATTTTCCACAAAGAGGTAGAAAATCAGCAAATTGAAAGCGCATGTAGTACTGTGGGAGTTTTCCTCATCTCCTAACGGTTCCGAAGTGAGTTTATGTTATATTCATTCTATTGGAGACTATATTTCACCCAAGTCATCATTTCTCATCACCTACAACTCCTGTCAAAGCAAGATTTTACAATAATATCTATTCTACAACGAGCTCTGTTCAATGCAAGTCTTTAGCTTTCATCTCCTGGAACCTGTGTCGGGGAAGATTTGAGAATATCTATTGTATAACGAGCTCTGTTCAATGCAAGTCTTTAGCTTTCACCTCCTGGAACCTGTGTCGGGGAAGATTTGAGAATATCTATTGTATAACGAGCTCTGTTCAATGCAAGTCTTTAGCTTTCATCTCCTGGAACCTGTGTCGGGGAAGATTTGAGGAATATCTATTGTATAAGAGCTCTGTTCAATGCAGGTCTTTGCTTTCATCTCCCCTGGAACCTGTGTCGGGGAAGATTTGAGAATTTCTTTTGTATAACGAGCTCTGTTCAATGCAAGTCTTTAGCTTTCATCTCCTGGAACCTGTGTCGGGGAAGATTTGAGAATATCTATTGTATAACGAGCTCTGTTCAATGCAAGTCTTTAGCTTTCATCACCTACAACCTGTGTCGGGGAAGATTTGAGAATATCTATTGTATAACAAGCTCTGTTCAATGCAAGTCTTTAGCTTTCATCTCCCCTGGAACCTGTGTCAGGGAAGATTTGAGGAGTATCTATTGTATAACAGCTCTGTTCAATGCAAGTCTTTGCTTTCATCTCCTGGAACCTGTGTCAGGGAGAGGATTTAGGGGTATCTGGCCACATAAGAGCTCTGTTCAATGCAAGTCTTTAGCTTTCATCTCCTGGAACCTGTGTCGGGGAAGATTTGAGAATATCTATTGTATAACGAGCTCTGTTCAATGCAAGTCTTTAGCTTTCATCACCTACAACCTGTGTCGGGGAAGATTTGAGAATATCTATTGTATAACGAGCTCTGTTCAATGCAAGTCTTTAGCTTTCATCTCCTGGAACCTGTGTCGGGGAAGATTTGAGAATTTCTTTTGTATAACGAGCTCTGTTCAATGCAAGTCTTTAGCTTTCATCTCCTGGAACCTGTGTCGGGGAAGATTTGAGAATATCTTTTGTATAACGAGCTCTGTTCAATGCAAGTCTTTAGCTTTCATCTCCTGGAACCTGTGTCGGGGAAGATTTGAGAATATCTATTGTATAACGAACTCTATTCAATGCAAGTCTTTGCTTTCATCACCTACAACCTGTGTCGGGGAAGATTTGAGAATATCTATTATAACGAGCTCTGTTCAATGCAGAATCTTTAGCTTTCATCTCCTGGAACCTGTGTCGGGGAAGATTTGAGAATTTCTTTTGTATAACGAGCTCTGTTCAATGCAAGTCTTTAGCTTTCACCTCCTGGAACCTGTGTCGGGGAAGATTTGAGAATATCTATTGTATAACGAGCTCTGTTCAATGCAAGTCTTTAGCTTTCATCTCCTGGAACCTGTGTCGGGGAAGATTTGAGAATTTCTTTTGTATAACGAGCTCTGTTCAATGCAAGTCTTTAGCTTTCACCTCCTGGAACCTGTGTCGGGGAAGATTTGAGAATTTCTTTTGTATAACGAGCTCTGTTCAATGCAAGTCTTTAGCTTTCATCTCCTGGAACCTGTGTCGGGGAAGATTTGAGAATATCTATTGTATAACAAGCTCTGTTCAATGCAAGTCTTTAGCTTTCATCTCCTGGAACCTGTGTCGGGGAAGATTTGAGAATTTCTTTTGTCCAACGAGCTCTGTTCAATGCAAGTCTTTAGCTTTCATCTCCTGGAACCTGTGTCGGGGAAGATTTGAGAATATCTATTGTATAACGAGCTCTGTTCAATGCAAGTCTTTAGCTTTCATCTCCTGGAACCTGTGTCGGGGAAGATTTGAGAATATCTATTGTATAACGAGCTCTGTTCAATGCAAGTCTTTAGCTTTCATCACCTGGAACCTGTGTCGGGGAAGATTTGAGAATATCTATTGTATAACGAGCTCTGTTCCATGCAAGTCTTTAGCTTTCACCTCCTGGAACCTGTGTCGGGGAAGATTTGAGAATATCTTTTGTATAACGAGCTCTGTTCGATGCAAGTCTTTAGCTTTCATCTCCTGGAACCTGTGTCGGGGAAGATTTGAGAATATCTATTGTATTACAACCTCTGTTCGATGCAAGTCTTTAGCTTTCATTACCTGGAACCTGTGTCGGGGAAGATT
>JAEUYN010001483.1:0-31142 GCA_018257835.1 Euura lappo
TTAGGTTAAGGCTATTTAGGTTAACTTAGCTATTTAGGTTAACTTCTATTTAGGTTAACTTAGGTTAAGGTTAGGTTAGGTTAACTTAGGTTACAGCTATTTAGGTTAAGGCTACTTAGGTTAACTTAGGTTAGGACTATTTAGGTTAACTTCTATTTAGGTTAACTTAGGTTAAGGTTAGGTTAGGTTAACTTAGGTTACAGCTATTTAGGTTAACTTCTATTTAGGTTAACTTAGGTTAAGGTTAACTTAGGTTAAGGTTAACTTAGGTTAAGCTATTTAGGTTAACTTCTATTTAGGTTAACTTAGGTTAACTTCTATTTAGGTTAAGGTCAGGTCCCCCCCTAGGGACCTCATGACCTTGTCGTGGTGGGTGGGCTTAAGTACTCCGATGAACCCCAGGGCTATGCCGGCGGGGGACTAGTTCCCCCGGCAGGGCCTCCCAAGCCGGACAGGCCTGGGGGGAGGAGGAAAAAACCAAGAAGAGGTCCAACAGCCCAGCTAGACTGAGGTGGGAGGCATCGTGCCAACAGCGGGCACCGGGGGCTAAACCGGTGTCACCCAACGATCCCCTGGCGGCACCAGGCGACCCCGCCTTGTACGCAGCCTTGCCTGGCCAAACGGGGCTCTGGCCAGGCGGACCGCATATTTCCCCGCCACTCGTGGGACAAAAAATGGAAAAAAAAAAGATCAATGAAGAAGCAGATGGAAACAGCGACGAAGAAAAAACAGCAGCAACGAAAACAGCAGGGGGCCCAGGGGGACGGAGTAGCACTCCGATCCGCAAGACAACGATCATAGAAGAAACAATGGTCATAGAAGGAGAAAGCGAGATACACTCAGCCACGGGAGTGGACGAGAGTATCGTGCCAAACACACCAACTAGGGCAGACACCCGACGGGGAATGGGGCCAGAGATGGACCTGGAACAGATGATCGAGGTCACAAGGAGAAGGAAGAGGCGGACGCTGAACCGCCTCACAGAAATAACGAGTGACATAATGTCAACCTACGGCCGCAGCCGGAACTTAAAAAAGGAAGTGAGACAGATGCAGGACGGGAACATGAGGAAACTGAAAGAGGCCTTAACAAACGGCACAGCGGACGGAAACGTCGACGAATACGACGACCTCCTGGAGTGGGGAAAGGCGATCGGCCAGCTGCTCATAGAACTGGAGCCACAAAGAGGGTTCAGCAGGGAGCTAATAACAGAAATGGAGGGCTTAAGAGAGGAAGGACTGGCCCTCACTGACAGGTTCTTCAGGGCGGAGCCACTGAACCTGACCGACGAAGAAGTGAAGAAGAAAAAGGTCGAATGGCTACAACCGCGCAGGTACGAGAAGAGGCGTAGACAGAGGAGAGAACCAGAGCCAGAGGATGGAAACGCGGAGAACGCAACCACAAGCAACACCTCCGCGGAGAGTGAAGAGGACCGAGCCCCGCCACAACAGCGGAGGAGAACGGACAAGGAACCCCCCCCCCCCGACAACACCAATCGGAGGGGAGTGGACCCTCGAGGGGCCCACCAACAAGAGGCACCCCGCACAAGGGCGCAGGCGGCGACCAACGAAGCCAAGAAGCAAGAGAGAGCTACTATAAGGGTCGAGGCAGAGGGTAAGTCCTACGAAGAAATAATCCGAGACCTGAGAAGGCGGGTAAATACCCAGGATATAGTAATCAGACAGGCCAGAAAGATGAGGACCAGCGAGAGCGCCATCCTAGAGATAGAGGGCGGCGAAGCAGCTGCCGACGCGCTCCACAAGAGGGTACAAGAGGCGGGATATACGGCCGTCATACTAGGCCAGAGACAAGCAAAACTATACCTTGCAAGACATGACCCCACAGTGACACACTGGGAAATCTGCAAGGCAATGTGTGAACGCCTAGGAACGGACGACTGCCCAGGCAGAGTCTTATTCACTAGAGACAACGAAAATGGCACACAAGCAACGTGCCTGGAAATTGAGGAGAAAGCAGCCAAAAAACTCGCCCAGCTCGGGACAATACAAATTGGGTGGACCGAAACCAGGGTAAGGTTATTCACCAACTCAACCCGATGTTACCGGTGCGGAAAGGACGGGCACAGGGCATTGGACTGCCGCAAAACCGAAAACGTATGCTACAGGTGTGGCGAACCAGGTCACAACCAGAACGCGTGCGAGGATATAGAGTCCGAAATCGAACCCACGCAAGTAGAGGCCGGTCAACCCACCAACGTGGAGGGGCCGACGCACCCGGACGTCAGCGAACGACCAGAAACCCGAACAATCCGCGGCAAAGAGGTGATGGACGCCAGCACACAGACGAACCCATGGACGCCTGCAGGGCAGGAAAGAGGAAACCACCGTGCAGCATACAGTGAAGTGGCAAAGAATGGACAGAGCGGAAGACGGGTACAAGATAATGCCCCAAGGGAACACGAAGCGAGGCCAACCTCAAGTACGGCCAGCACCGGACGCAGCCGCAACAAAGACAACAACGACCCAGCAACACGGAAAGAGCTCAGGCCCAAAAAAACTACGGCGATAATCATCCAGCCGAATGAAGGGAACTACGAAGAAACGCTCAAAAGACTAAAAACCACAGTCATTATACCAGCGGACGCGAAGATCCAGAATATTAGGAAAACTAGAACAGGACTCGTCCTGGTGGAGGTGAAGGACAACGAGGCTGGGGAAAAGATCAAGACAGCAATCGACACGGCCATGGGCGAAACAGCGGAAACGAGAATCCTCGGACCCAACCGGGACAGGTACGTTAAAATAAGGGGCATGGACGCCCTGACCGACGACGCCGAGATAATGGACGCCCTGGCGAGTGAGGCGAGCAATGGAGCGGAGTTCAGGGAGAAGACAACCCTGATCAGAACCTTCCTCTACCCATGGAAGGAGAAAGCCGCGGTCCTCAGGATGACGGCGGAGCACGCAAAGCCACTCCTCGAAAGAGCGAGAATCCGAATCGGGTGGACCATGGCCCGACTCTCCATAAGCGAGCCGCGCGGCAGATTAGGGCGTCAACCCAAACTGACACAGAGAGAACAAGAGAGACAGGAGCCCGAACCGATGCAAGAGTGCGAGGACGGAGACGCAGGGGGAAGCGGGGCCGGAAATAACCTGCAAAAATGAACGATACTAAAGTAATACAAGCAAACCTGGGTCGGAGCCCGGTGGCACTCGACCTACTGCTGCAGACCATGGAAGAGGAGCAGACCAGCCTTGCCATCTTATCGGAGCCCCCAAGAAAAGCCCGGGGAAGCGGAAGGTGGTTTTGGAGCCAAGATAGAAAGGCCGCAATAGTGGTCCGAGACAGGCTTCTGCAAGTCAGGGCAATAAGCAAGAGGCAAGGCAGCGTTACTATAGAGCTGGGCTCCGGCCTAACGATAACAGCGCTGTACTTCTCCCCGAACAGGGACGTACGCAGCTTCGCGACCTTCTGGCAACGAGAGATGAGAGAACAGAAGGAAATGGAAGCGAAAGGCTCGAAGGAAAGAATAATGGCAGGGGACCCAAACGCCTGGTCACTAATGTGGGGCAGCGCAAGGACAAACCCCAGGGGCACGGTCATACAAGACTCTCTCGCGGGAACCAATATGGTATGCTGCAACAGAGGAAAGAAAAACACCTTCGAGGCGGGAAACCGGGGCTCGGTTATAGACGTCACCTTCGCGACGACCGTGACCGCGAGCAAGCTCACCCGCTGGAGGGTCGATACGCAGGCTGAGACGCTCAGCGACCACCATAGAATCAAATACCAAGTAGCCAACGAAAGAGTCGACCCAAAGGAAAACAAATCAAGCGAAAGAGAGGGAGGCTGGAACATACGGAAAATAGACAGGGAAAAATTCGAGGAGGTGATGTCCCAAGTAGAAATAGACTACGAGGACAAGGGACTCACGGACGCAACGCAGGAGCTAACGGAGGCCATATCACGAGCGTGCGATGCGGCTGCCCCAACAAGAAGAACAACAGCTAAGGGAAGACCACAACATTGGTGGAACGAGGACATTGGTCGGAAGAGAACAGACTGCGTCGCTTCAAGACGAAGAATGCAGAGAGCGCGCAAAAAAGCCGGAAGGGGTGCAGATCCGAGGATAGCAGCACAAAGGGAGCAGGAGTACAGGAATGAACGGAAGCAGCTGAAGAAAGCAATCTCCAAAAGCAAGTCTGAAGGATGGAAGCAGCTCATTAACACGGTCGACGGAGACCCCTGGGGCAAACCCTACATGATTGTTATGGGCAAGCTCAGCAAAAAATCACCACCTCCCACACACAGGGAGGAGGTAGGACCGGCATTGGAAAAGCTCTTCCCACAAGGGCCGGCACAGGACGCAACAGGGAACGAGGCAGTGAGGACCCAAGCACAGGCGGAAACCCCGGCGGAGGAACTGGAAGTCACGGCAGCGGAAATAAAGGCGGCCCTCAAAGCCGCAAAAGGGGGAAAGGCACCAGGCCCAGACCGAATCCCCACAGAGATCCTAGGGATGGTATACCAAGCCAACCCCGGGCTTCTGCGGGGCCTGTATAACAAATGCCTGAGGGAAATGAGAATACCCACGAGGTGGAAGACCGCGAGGACCATCCTAATACCGAAGGGGGAGACGGGGGCCTTCAGACCCATATGCCTATTAGACACAATGGGGAAAATATTAGAAAAGATCCTGGCCAATAGGCTGCTGGTGCACAACACCAGACACAACGCGATAAGTGATAGGCAATACGGCTTCATGCCAGGCCGATCAACAACGGACGCCCTAAACGACCTAAGCAACATGGTGAGGACCCACAGGACACAGAAGCGAGTCACGATAGCCGTCGCGATAGATATCAAAAACGCATTTAACACGGCGGGATGGGAATGGATCAAAACCGAATTGGAGCAGAACGAAACACCCAAATATCTGCGGGCCATAATAGGCGACTACCTCAGCGAAAGAAATATTTACTACGAGATCCCAGACGGGCCGAGGATAGACAGACCAGTCACGATGGGAGTGCCACAAGGATCAGTCCTAGGCCCCCTCCTATGGAACATCATGTTTAACGGGGTGATGAGCGCAGCCGAGGGGGAGGGGACAAATGCGCTCTGCTACGCAGACGACACGCTCATCGTAGCATCAGGAAGGCACGCCGAAGAAGCGGCGGAGAGAGCCAGCCAGGCGACGGACAGAGCCGCACAGTGGGTCAGGTCAAGAGGCCTGGAAATGGCAACCCACAAAACGGAGGTCATAATGCTAGGGAGAAGGGCCAGCGCAAGGGCGCCAAAGGGCATTCGGGTGGAGGGGCAGGACATCAACTTCTCAACACACATCAAGTACCTAGGCGTCACAGTCGACATGAATATGAGACTGGATGCCCACGTGGAGAAGGCGGCTGAAAAGGCGCTAAACATAGCAAGGAGATTAGCCGGCTTGATGCCCAACATAGGAGGGCCAAAGGCCCCAAGAAGGAAGTTGTACGCGACCGTGGCGGAGTCGATAGCGCTATACGGGGCCCCCGTGTGGGGGGGGAGCTGCGGCAACAGAAAGAGAACCGCTCTCGGGAGAGTGAGAAGGGAGGGTGCCACGCGGATGATCGGAGCGTACCGGACGGTGTCATCCGGCGCCGCGGAAGTACTGGCCGGCCTACCCCCCCTTGACCTGGTGGCAAGGGCAAGGGAAAGAAGATACCGAGAGGACAAGGAAACGAACAGCAGCACAGACCTGAGCCAACAGGAAAAGAGAGCGAGAAGAAAGAGGACCGCAGCGGAAACGCAAGCAGAGCTAAGGGCCGCGTGGAGAGCGAGATGGGAAAACGAGGTGACAGGGACATGGACAAGGAGGGCCATTACAAACATGGAGAACTGGCTAAACAGAAAGCACGGGGACATGACATACCACACCACCCAACTATTGACGGGTCACGGTGCCTTCGGGGCATACCTGCACAAATTTAAGAGAAGACCGTCACCGAATTGCGAATACTGCACGGAGGCGCCAACAGACGACGTGAACCACACTATCCTAAAATGCCCGAAGTGGGAGGAGCACCGGACAGATGACAGAGGCAGGAGACTTCTGCCAGAAACCCTAGACGGGATCGGGGACCGCATGGCGGCCAACAAAAAGACATGGAAGCGTATCGAAAGAGCAGCGTGTACCATCATTGCAGCCAAAGAGGAGGCTGACCGGCAAAAGGGCTGGTAGCACGTGCAAACACACATCTAACAATACATACACACACACACAAAACACGGTGCCAACAACAACAACAGGAGGCACCAAAAAAAAAAAAAAAAAAAAAAAGGGGAGCTGGGGAAGAGATATAGAAACACACGCACACACACGAACAACCAGAAACACACACACAGACATAAAAACGACTAAAGGGGCTGGGACAGAACCACGGGACAGACAGCTAGACAGAAAGACAAGGTGGGCAGAGCCAGGACAGTAACAGAGAAAGAGATAGGTAGCCAGCCTAACCACCGACATCCCTTGGAAGGGTGCTGCCCCGCGTCCCCACGGGGAGGGGCTCCCGACCAGGGGCGACTGCCATAGCCGGTCCCAAGCCCGGTTGAGAAAAGTAGAGGGGCTTGACCTGACTTGACCTTTACCCCATACCGGCTGTCCAACGCCGGAGAGTTAGACGCAATGCCGAAAGGCAGTTCCTAACTCCCGGGTCGAGGAACTCCAACTCGGCGACAGTTTCGGTCAAAAAAAAAAAAAAAAGGTTAACGTAGGTCAAGGCCATATAGGTTAACTTGGGTTAAAGCTATTTAGGTTAACTTAGGTTAAGGCTATTTAGGTTAACTTCTATTTAGGTTAACTTAGGTTAACTTCTATTTAGGTTAACGTAGGTTAAGGCCATATAGGTTAACTTAGGTTAAAGCTATTTAGGTTAAGGCTATTTAGGTTAACTTCTATTCAGGTTAACTTAGGTTACAGCTGCTATTTAGGTTAACTTAGGTTAAGGCCATTCAGGTTACCTTAGGTTAAGGCTATTTAGGTTAAGGCCATTCAGGTTACCTTAGGTTAAGGCTATTTAGGTTAACTTCTATTGAGGTTGACTTAGGTTAAGGCTATTTAGGTTAACTTAGGTTAAGGCTATTTAGGTTAACTTCTATTTAGGTTAACTTAGGTTAAGGCTATTTAGGTTAACTTAGGTTACAGCTATTTAGGTTAACTTAGGTTAAGGCTATTTAGGTTAACTTCTATTTAGGTTAACTTAGGTTAAGGCTATTTAGGTTAACTTCTATTTAGGTTAACTTAGGTTAAGGCCATTTAGGTTAACTTAGGTTAAAGCTATTTAGGTTAAGGCTATTTAGGTCAACTTAGGTTAAGGCTATTTAGGTTAACTTCTAGTTACGTTAACTTAGGTTACAGCTATTTAGGTTAACTTAGGTTAAGGCCATTCAGGTTACCTTAGGTTAAGGCTATTTAGGTTAACTTCTAGTTAGGTTAACTTTGGTTAAAGCTATTTAGGTTAACTTAGGTCAAGGCTATTTAGGTTAACTTCTATTTAGGTTGACTTAGGTTACAGCTATTTAAGTTAACTTCTATTTAGGTTGACTTAGGTTAAGGCTATTTAGGTTAACTAGCATAGGGTCCTACAAGTACGATGTAGGATCGTGGGGCAGATATTCACTCACATTTATTAATTTATTCATTTATTATGATTACAAGCCCAACAGGCGAACCCAGTAAGGGCGACAGCAACAAGGCGTACAATACACTTAAATGTTCAAACATATAAAAAGTAACACATGGGTCGCGATTCACCATTTTTTCGTACCGAAATTTTGAAATATCCGCCCCTCGACGATATAGCGAGACAGCAGAGGGTTTTACAAGTACGATGTAGGATCGTGGGGCAGGTATTCACTCACATGGGTCGCGAGTGACTATTTTTTCGTACCGAAATTTCGAAATATCCGCCCCTCGACGATATAGCGAGACAGCATAGGGTCCTACAAGTACGATTTAGGATCGCGGGGCAGACCCAGATAACAAAATGCCCACACAGTCCATGCATAGTGCGCGCACGCGTGCGGGTTTATCCGCATAGCGTGCGCGCAGGAGAACATACAGATGCGTCCTCATTTGATGGATATAATATGTATATCCGTGAGTAACCCTGGATACCGAACACTCGGTTTAGCAGAAATGGCGGCGGCGTGAGCGTAGACAGCCAGTGGTTCTCGGTGTTTGGACCCGCACAGAGAGGGTTTCCAGATATGCCTCGTTCAAGCTAACTTGGTTTTGTTTCAACGCGCCGAAACGCGCGATTCAAATTTTGTGGTTAGATTGAGGTTAAGAGCAGTGTTGGGCAGCTGCAAATTACGTAGTGTAATTCATTACATTCAACAATAATAAATTACAATTGTAATTGTATTTTACAACAATAATAAATTACATTTATAACAATAATGAATTACAATTGTATGCTCAACACTGGAGGAAAAATGTTCTGATGTTTATGAACCATCAAAAATGATCAGAGAGACTGAATTCTTTCACCTTGGTTCTACCGAGACTAGATTCTTCGCCTTGAGTCTACCGAGATTGAATTCTCCGTCGACGCTTTGGGTGGACGCAGACCAGATTCTGCGCCTCAAGCCAACGGAAAGTGAATTCTCTGGCGACGCCTTGGGTCTACGGAGACTAAGTTCTTCGCCTTAGGTCTACGGAGACTAAATTCTTCGTCTCAAGCCGACGGAGGGTGACTTCTTCTTTGACGGAGACTAGATTCTTAGCCTCGAGTCTCCGGAGCGTGAATTCTCTGACGACGCCTTGGGTCTACGGAGACTAGATTCTTCGTCTCAAGCCGACGGAGGGTGACTTCTTCTTTGACGGAGACTAGATTCTTAGCCTCGAGTCTCCGGAGAGTGAATTCTCTGACGACGCCTTAGGTCTATGGAGACTAGATTCTTCGTCTCAAGCCGACGGAGGGTGACTCTTTCTCTGACGGAGACTAGATTCTTCGCCTTGAGTCTCCGGAGAGCACTTTCTCTGACAACGCCTTGGTTCTTTGCCTCAGGTCTATGGAGACTAGATTCTTCGTAGACCTAAGGCAAAGAATCTAGTCTCTGCAGACCCAATGCGTCGTTAGAGAATTCACTCTCCGGAGACTCGAGACGAAGAATCTAGTCTGCGTCAGAGAAAAAGTCACCCTCCGTCGGCTTGAGACGAAGAATCTAGTCTCCGTAGACCTAAGGCGTCGTCAGAGAATTCAGTCTCCGGAGACTCAAGGCAAAGAATCTAGTCTCCGTCAAAGAAGAAGTCACCCTCCGTCGACTTGAGTCGAAGAATCTAGTCTCCGTAGACCTAAGGCGAAAAATCTAGTCTCGGTAGAACCAAGGCGTTGCCAGAGAATTCACTCTCCGGAGACTCAAGGCTAAGAATCTAGTCTCGGTAGACCTAAGGCGAAGAATCTAGTCTCCGTAGACCTAAGGCGAAGAATCTAGTCTCGGTAGAACCAAGGCGTTGCCAGAGAATTCACTCTCCGGAGACTCAAGGCTAAGAATCTAGTCTCGGTAGACCTAAGGCGAAGAATCTAGTCTCCGTAGAGCCAAGGCGTTGCCAGAGAATTCACTCGGTAGACTCAAGGCGAAGAATCTAGTCTCGGTGGACCCAAGGCGTTGCCAGAGAATTCACTCTCCGGAGACTCGGGGCGAAGAATTTAGTCTCCGTCAAAGAAGAAGTCACCCTCCGTCGACTTGAGTCGAAGAATCTAGTCTCCGTAGACCTAAGGCGAAGAATCTAGTCTCGGTAGAACCAAGGCGAAAGAATTCAGTGTCATTGATCATTTTTAATGGTTCATAAACATCAGAACATTTCCTATAATACTCTCAATCAGTGTCGAGCGAATTTGTAATTACTCAATTACAATTGCAATTCATTACTGTTATAAATGTAATTCATTATTGTTGTACCAACAATTGTAATTGGCATTTATAACAATAATAACTGACAATTGTAATTTATTATCGTAGCAATTACAATTGTAATTTATTATTGTTGTGAATTACAATTGTAATTTATAATGGAAATGTAATCAATTGCACTTAACCTCAATCTAACCACAAAATTTGAATCGCGCGTTTCGGCGCGTTGAAACAAAACCAAGTTAGCTTGAACGAGGCATATCTGGAATCCCTCTCTGTGCGGGTCCGAACACCGAGAACCACTGGCTGTCTACGCTCACGCCGCCGCCATTTCTGCTAAACCGAGTGTTCGGTATCCAGGGTTACTCACGGTATATCTGTGCATCAATTTTGATGACACAAAAAAAAATGTGATTTTCCAGCAGGGCATTTCGACGGTGCCAGTCAAACACCTTCAAAGGCAAGTCCTGTAACTGATGTTACCGAAAGTCTGGAGCCTTCGCAAGAACTACCCAGTGTTGAACCAAGGAAGCTGTCTACCGTCCACGTCCACATTACACCCTATCGACACAGTCTCAGATGGCTGCCAGTTGCAGACCGTCGCCTCTTTTTTCTCGGCTCTTTCCTGGGGCCGTATTCTGGGAAAATTTTCTCACGTTGTCACTGTGAGACTAGGTGAAAAATGGCCAAAAACCGCGGAGTGCGCATGCGCAGGGTCGATGTTTTTAGGTCGACTTGTGCATCGGCGTTCTAACTGAGCGTGAAATGTGCCGATGAGAGGAGTGAATTGCGTGAATCAACGATGAAACCGCCTTTTCCTGAGTCCAAAGAAGAATCGTGCACAGGAAAAACCTTGTGAGATAATACGTGAGAATGTAGTGAAAACATTATCTATGAATAAGTGCGAGAGTAGTGTATTTAAAGCCTTGTTAAAGGCATATATGTATATATTAGGAATTTTCAAGCTATCCTCGATAATGACTGATCAGTAAACTACAAATACTGTCTATTATTATTATTATTATTCTTGTTTTGATCATTATTATCATTGTTGTTGTTGTTTTCATTATTATTATTATTATTGTTATTTTTATTATTATTATCATTGTTGTTGTTGCTTTCATTATTATTATTGTTGTTTTGATTATTATTATTATTGTTAAGTGATAACATAATATGACCCAAAATAAATCATTGCGGGGTGAAGTTTGATGATACCAGTTTTGTGCTGATATGTGGTTTTATATTTGAATACAACAGTATAATATACACGTAATAATCAACGGAACCTCGCTAAATATAAAATGATGTTAAGCAGCGTTGAACAAAGAAAAAATTACCGCTTCATTTGTTGTTTTATCAAAATAGCAAACATTACGTCTAGTAGATCAAGAGAGGATAATCACTCGTGTAATCTGGTGTACACCAGTTCGAAAATCTCTTATAATTTTTTTAAATCCTTTGTAGTCTTTGTAGTCCTGTAATCTGATGAACACCTGAGTGGCCATTCATTAATTACAAGGATGATTTTGGCGATTCATGCCCCCCTCCGTACCCCCATGTAGGGGTACATAAGATTCCCCCCACGTATGATTCTATCTCGTTTTGCAGAATAATATTGTTGCTTGAAAATAAAACAATCCTTTTTGATTTTCCAATTTATTTAAATGAGATTAATACGCGGGAAGAATGTACTATAATTATTATTTATTGAGTAAAGCTCCTTTTTTGACCATATCCTCAGGAGTTGTATGAATCTTTCTTAGGTATCGTAGGTCAGTGACAGCAGTTTTTTTTTTATTTTTCATGTTTCGACCCCGAAGAGGTCGATTATTATTCACAACATTTGAAATGGATAGAAATGAATACCTACATTTAAAAATTTCTAACTTTATTGTACAATAAAGAAACATGTAAATCGCAGTGTACATTATAGAATGAAGAAAACCATAAGGCATCCGAGATGGAACTAGATTTCTATTAAATTTTGACTTACAAAATATTGCGCAAGAATGGGTTTTACCCCTTCCCCCCAAATAAGGGCATCTAAAGACTTCTTTAACCCCCCCTCCCCATCGGGACCCTTACGTAATTAATGAATGGCCCCTAATTGACGAGTGATCGACCACCCTCGTAGATACATAAAAATATTTCACAGGATTGTTGTTCAATGTTAGATAGGATTCTTTCTTTCGAATAAAAGAGAACGACATGTTCAGGATCGTTTATCAACATTTAATTACAACCACGTCTATAATCCCTAAACCTTTCTCCAACCACCCCTACATCATCAATCCTTCGTAGATAGAACACAATATATCTACTTCACGTACGATCTTATTACTGTTCAATAAACTGGCATTGTATATGAAATACTCAGGGCTAATAATCCATGATTTTCGATTCGAACCACGAATTTATCATCAAACTATGATGCTTTGTACAGGGTGTATAAAAATGATGTGTCACCGCTTCGCCAGATGATTGTCCAGCTCGAGATCGGTGAAGATCTGAAAAAACATGTCCCCGCAAAATTGTCCTTGACCCTCATTTTCACGGTCAAATGGGACAAAAAAATTTTATTGCTCCAAAAAATTCTACTCGTCGAGAGGAACAAAAGTCTCCGAGGAACCATGGGTGTAAGCTGAATATTTCTGATCGAATAGGGCCTTTGAACAAAAAAAAAAAATTTCAAAACATCGAGAACCGGAAAATTGATTTTAAAGTCCGTTCAAATACGAATCAATAGAAAAATAATAATATTCCAGTGCAGTAGAATAACACCTGCGTTTGTTTTTAACAGCAAAACCTTTCGATAATAAAATCATAGTGTTAACTGGAATGCCTACATAAATATGTCAGATTTATGTTATCTGGTGTAGGTGAAATCAATTCTATTCTTAATTAAGATCAGTCGACTCACATTTCTGTTAAAACTGACGCTCAGAATTTCTACGGCTAAGTCTAATGGCACCACGGTGCCGGTAAAGGAGTGACCGACGTGTCCTTACCACCTTCGGGTACGCTCGGGCTGACAGTCGGTAAAACTCGCGCATCAGTCGACGCATGAAAAGTAGGGATGGTGGGCCTTAGCAGCACAACGCATACTAGCTAGTACGGAGTCTCACTGCACCCCTAACTATCTATTGCTTGCGGTGAATGCCATGGAGTGTCGTCAGCCACATCATCGTGGTCGTATACGCGACGGTCGGGACTACCGCTTGATGCTACGGGCAATTGACCAGGCTCTAGGAAATTATGTTCGAGCTCGAGAGATCTATGCCCAGTGGTTACGTGATCGTGCCAACGGGCGACGGTTACACCCTGGTGCAATACCTGATCGCCGGGAATTCCAGCGCCTAAATCAACGTTTTGAGGATCAAGAACGGTTTGGAAATCAAGAAGCTGGATACCGTAGAGCCGGACGCCCTCGCATCCATTGGAGGATCGAAGAACGCGTTATTGCCTACGCACGGGCCTTCCCCCTCATGGGCCTCCGACGAATAGCTGCGCGTGTTGGGATCGCTCATATGACGGTGCGGCGGATTATCCGCCAGGAAGGTTTGCGGCCTTATCGGGTACAGCCAGTGCAGGCGCTGCAGCCTGACGACCATCGTGCTCGTCGAGACTTCTGCAGATGGATGTTGCGGAAATTGAATAATAACCCCCAGTTTTTGGAAAACATTTTATTCACCGATGAGGCCAGCTTTTCCAGCACTTCTATTCTTAATAGGCAAAATGTCCGTATCTGGGCTGATAGAAATCCTCACGCTGTGCTACCACGAGTCATCCAAGGTCGCTTCGCCGTAAATGTCTGGGTAGGCATTGTTCGCAACAACTTCGTTGGTCCAGTCTTTCTCCCGTTGCGATTGAATAGTCACGCGTATCACACTTTTCTACGGCGTGATTTGACGAATCGCTTGCGTCGAATTATTCCTCCTCAACATCGTAATCAAATATATTTCATGCACGATGGTGCACCACCGCATTGGGGCCTTCAAGTTCGCCGCTATCTCGACGAGATGTTTGGAACACGATGGATAGGACGCAGGCCTGCACCACATTTGTGGCCTCCACGGTCCCCCGACCTGAACCCCCTGGACTTTTTTCTATGGGGAGCCTTGAAAGCCATCGTTTATAGATCGTGTCGTGTTATCCGAACACCCGAAGACCTCAGGCGTCGAATAAATGAAGGAATGGCTACATTGATTCAAAATAGGGAAGTCCTAGCCAGGGTCCGAGCCAATCTAGAAGCAAGGCTGCGAGCATGCTTACGCAATGGAGGACGCCATGTGGAAGCGGGAGAACAAGCTCGGTTGTTGAGAGCCATCGGTGTAAACGGAACTGTCCTTTGGGTTCCACGTCGCAACCGTCGTCGTCGACACCCACCAGGAGAGGATTAGAAATTCGCCGTCCATTCTACTCCTGGCACCAACCAACAACGAGAATTGGGCATCATATTTCATTTCGGGAGTGACGTCTGTGGGATCCTCATCTCTGTGTGTGCGATGACACTCATGGAGCATATAGCAATTTCAATATGAGTATTTAAAAAATGTGAGTCTAATTAAGCTATGTGATGATCGAAATAAAATATATTTTTTTGAATAAATGTCACTCGTGTTCTGTTGATTTATATAATGCGTTGACCATTCATTTTAATTTGCGAACTATTAGTTAAAATCATAGCTGACATAGTTCACCTTCAGGCTGCGCAATATTTTTCCTTGTTTTCCACTTTGACATGGATCTATAATTCATTCAAATGACGAATTCCTTATTTCCGAATTCACGTGGAACTAGGTAATGTTAAAAGATTAAACGATGTTCACGTAATCATTCTATGCGTCAACAACCCTTATGGACCGTTGATTCCCACTGAGGTGTTATTCTACTGCACTGGAATATTATTATTTTTCTATTGATTCATATCTGAACGGACTTTGAAATAAATTTTCCTGTTCTCGATGTTTTGACATTTTTTTTTTCTTCAAAGGTCCTATTCGACCAGAAATATTCAGCTTACACCCATGGTTCCTCGGAGACTTTTGTTCCTCTCGACGAGTAGAATTTTTTGAAGCAATAAAATTTTTTTGTCCCATTTGACCGTGAAAATGAGGGTCAAGGACAATTTTGCGGGGACATGTTTTTTCAGATCTTCACCGATCTCGAGCTGGACAATCATCTGGCGAAGCGGTGACACATCATTTTTATACACCCTGTATTAGCTTCAACACTACGAAAAACATCAAGGCAAAACCAAAAAGGTAAATGAACAAATTCATCCTATCTGAAAAAAAAGGAATAAGTTTACTTGGAGTATGATTTGCTTCATGCTCCAAAGCGAACGATTTTCTTAGTACATATTATACATCGCGTGGTCAATGTCAGAAGGTCGTATACTTTTGGTTTCATATTTATTTATGCGAAAAAGCTTCCAATACACTCAAAAATGTTGATATTGAAAATTTGTCAATTAAAAATCAGAACGTCTTAAGTTCTGGCGCATACATCCTTCTGAACGTGATTCAAAGAAAAATAATCCGGCTAACGAATTACAGGAGGTCATGAGCGACATGACATACGACTTTCTGTCTTTAGTCAAAATTGAAATATTGAAAAACTTTAAAAATTCGAAATTTAACAAACTCGAAGCGGGAAGGTGGATAAATGCAAACAATGGTGGTTACGACGTTCTGCCCTTATTCCTGCATTTTTTTATCGAATCTTCCGGAACTCCAGTTTTTCGAGTTATCTACGACCAAATACCTCGAAAATAAAAACATTTTCGTTGTTAAAAGAGAGAGCATTAGAGTGAGTATCAATGGATATCGCTGAGCGGCGTTTGGTGCCATATGGTTTACTCGGCTGGTTCCATTGCCTCTGTGAACTCTGTAAATATCCTTGTTTGTCCCACATCGGACCCCAGCTGTTCTTCATCATCCAGAAAGCAAAAGGTTTGTGGATGATTGGATAAACTGTAACAACGGATAAAACGTTTGGATAGTAAAATGTCGTATTGAAAGAGGGATTTTCTAAACCTAGTTTTATCATTCCTTTTTTTTTAGTTATTTCACAAATTAATACAATTTCCATAAGGAATGTTCGATTATTGATTCTTTGAGGTTTTCGATGCATGGACGGTTTTGGTTTATCTTTGGTTAAAATAGCATTTGAAATATGTAGTTAATAGAGTATATTTTCGAATAGAATTTCACTGAAATAACTTCAATTGCAAATGCCAAATACTATTTGCTCATGCGTGTAGCGAAATATTTATTTTCTGTAATTATTTGATGGTAATGGCTTCTAAATAAAATTTTTGAAATAGTATTTCAAATAAAATGACAAAATAATTATTTGAAATAATTATTTACAGTAGGCATACTGGAAATAAAGTATTTGAAGTATGTTATTTCAATGTATGTATGGGTAAGACATCCATTTCAACTCATTATTTCATACAAAATCATTAGACAAAGAATTATGTGGAACACGGAGAAAAAACCATTTTCAAAACAGCAATATTGTATTTCTTAGATCAAAAATCCTAGTGTCGATTCAAAAATATTTTATTGCTTGATTGAACAATCCTTGTAGTCTCGATTCGCGAATACTTTTTTATTCAATGATGTATCAACTACCCGTAGATTCAACAATTAAAATACGTAGATACAAATAAAATTTTGCGTCAATAATTATTCCAAACGCTTGCAAATATTTCATTAATTAAATAGTATTTCATTGGAAAAAGTATTTCAAATACTATTTTGAATTGATTTTTATTGAAATAATACCCACCTCTGCCTGTAGGGTTTCAACCAGGCGGTCACTTGAAACTCTCTCTTTCTTTCTCTCTCTGATAGCTGAAAGATTGCAGCTGTGCTTGTTTCCTTCGACGCAGTAGCTCTATCCCACTCTGAATTCGATCTTGTACAAACTTTTAAAAAAAATTGTATTCTTTTTTTTTAGAGAATGTGATTCCTAAATATCGGAAAATAGAATATTGAAATATAAAAAAATGAACAAACTTTCTGAACATTCATGAACAATTCAATTCGAAAACCTCATATTTCGTCAAATTCATTGTCAAACAATTATAACAACGATTTCAGATAGTTGAAATTTGTCTTTTCTTGCAGGACTTTTTTCTAAAGCGTATCAGACTGTTTCTAAACACGTTTTTTTGCCCAATATATGAAATCTCGACCCTTGATCAATGTCTTCTGTAATCTTTGAAAAGTATTTTCTAAAAAGTCCTTTATTTCTTTTACTAATCTGAAAATTTCTCCTCCCGCAGGCTGCGGTCGCCTATTTTGAACCAGAGGCTTACAAGGTGCGGGCCGCAGATGCTGGTCTTGTGATTGTGGTCGCCACTGGAGAGACTGAAAACAATTTAGAGTGAAATGAGACTACGTTGTAAGTCCAAAAATGAAAATTATTTCGCCATTGCAATTCAAATTATAGTGAAGTAGTGAACTATACGTACCTGGAAAAATGTTGACTTGATTGCTTCTGTGCTATACCGGGTGTCCCATTTGACACCTTTTATCTTACTTACTTACCATTTTAATCTTACACCTGATTTATCGCGTAAAGTACTGCTCGGATCGAGTTATAGGTAACATAAAACTTTTGGGGTTTCGAAGGGCGACGTTAAAATAAAAGAAACTTCAATTTTTTTAAATTACAGATGGTGGCGTAAAAATGACAATTTTTTTTTTCATTGGCAACAAGACTTATTTTGTTCAACAAAAAATTGTTAGGTCAAAACTAATAACTTTTTCAGGAAACATTTTTCAATTGTTATTAACAATTGCCAATGTCACGGTGTTATGGGAAGCTACATCTGCTACCGCCTGTGAGCCCCGAGACCTGGCCCCGGACCCCAGCGATGATGGAATGGGAAGAGGAGGCCGGAAACAATAAAATGGGACACCCGATATACATTATATGAGTTAAAAAATAAGAGTTATTTCGCGCTCGCAATTCAAATTATAGTAAAAAGCCTGAACTAGTGACCTGAACGTACCTATTTAGAAAATATTTCGATCTGATCCATAGAATCCGATTGTGTGGTATTTACATTATAAGTTGAAAAAAAAGAATTGTTTCGCCATTGCCATTTAAATAATAGTAAAAAGTATAAACGAGCGACCTATACGTCCCTGTTTGGAAAAATGTCGACCTGATTGCTTCAGTGATATACATATGTATACGTCAGCTAAAAAATAAAATGTTCATTTTGGAATCACAAGGACTATTGTTGCAAAACTTACTTTTGTCAAATTTATCATTATTTTCGTTCTCCTCGCACATTAGTATAGATTATCCTACCTACCTCTGTACAATAAACCACTGGAATCTAATTATGTATTTATAAACGATGTTGGTCTAACTAACGTAAGTTGGACGTTCTATACATGAATACAATCGATTATTCAACAGCTCTCAGGTAGGTAAGCCTATACATGTATTGAGTTTGAAACCACATATATGCGTTAAAGAAGTAGATACACAACGTCAAACATCACTCACAATTAGTTAGAACAGAGCAGTTACACAGCTACAGATTTAACACAACGTGGTAAAAATATTGTAGCATTGCGGATTCATAATGTGATTTTCGCATGGATTTCGGCACGATTCTGCAGCCGTGCTTCTGAAGATGTGGATTTACGCATAGTAATCAACATGACTATTATTCTAAAAGTAGACATATTATACAATATTATTATAAATAAGATACATAACATAACTATTAAAATTCGTTGAAAAATATGTTGGGAGGTTTATTGAAAAGTTTGCAAATATTTCTGGAAAAAAAAATGTTTACCATTTCTTTGGATACTTTGATATATTTTTGTCTTAAATTTTATATTGAAATTAAATTGTTTGATATTTATTTATTTTCAAAAATTTGATTGATCTGATAATATAATATTCTGATAATCTGATGATATAAGATATATATGTACATATAATTGTATAACAATTTTATCATATTAAACAGTTCAATTTCGATATAAATTTTAAGAAAAAAATTTATTAAACGATTCGAGGAAACGATAAAACGGATGAAATGTAATTTTTTATCTCTATTTTATATAAAATAATATGTATATACATATATTATTTTCAATTTATTTCATGTATAATATATATATTAAAAACATATTATTGTACATAGATATTGCGAATAAATAGGTATAGGTATATTCATGTAACGGTAATAAGTAAAAAAAATCGAAGGGGTTAATCTCTAGGCGATAATGGCGTGCACCGATTACAACTGCAGTGATTACATAGATTTCAAGTGATTACAAATCCCTTGTACACCGGATTACAACAGCGATTAACCCCTCGGAAAAATTATATAAGTCTTAATGCCATATCTACTAATATTAAATGTAAGCCACAATTATCAGTGGCAATGAATTGATAAATAAAGCTAGTGAAATAATATTAATTTAGGATTCCACTTTCAATTTTTTATAGGTATATGATAATTTTGAAATGCGGAACCGAACTTTTGTGGAAAAGGTAGTATTCACTATGGTTTCACACGTTTCACGACTTTCGCCATCTATCGGGTTTCACGGTGAAAACGTGAGAAAATTTTCCCAGAATACGGCCCCTGTACCAATTATTAAACACATCATCCCCTCGCTACCTCCGCACACTTTTCCAAGACCCCGATCCTTCACTGCGCCGCTCGGCTAGGCTAATTAACTCCAATGCCTCCTCTGCTTTCCTCATCCCTGCATGCAGAACGGCTACATATCGAAATTCTTTTCTTCTCACTGCCATTCATTTCTGGAACAGTTTGCCTTCATCTATGCGTGATTCAGCTACCGTGAATGTGTTCAAAAAACGACTATTCGATCACCTCTTTCTAACTGGGGTAAATAGCGTCTCTGTCCTCCCACGTCCAAGGCTTTGAATTTCGGGCGCCCCACCAGCTCTGTTGTAGTTTGTACGCATGTTTATTGTTGTTTATAATTAATTATTAATAATCTTGGGCTTTCGATTATTTTTACTTTTATCTTATATTTATCTTTACAGGCTAATATCTAATTAATGCGTTGCCTATGTTCAAATTAATTGGCCATCCATTTGTTTATTTATACCTATGTATTTCTTAATGTTTATATTTTTAGTACCGTCAACGATTATTCATGAACTATCTAATATTTATTCTTGTTATTGCTTACTTTTATATTTATTCATTAATATCTTATTATTGTTTCATCTGCCTATCATCATTTCTCTGCTAATTATTTTTACTGGCTACTCAAAAAAAAAAATTTCTTATTGCGCCTGCTTACGAACTGGTTCGCAACATTTAATCATCATTACCTACAGCGCTCAATCCACTACATTACCCAGTCATTTGATACTAGCGGGTAGTCTTGCAGCTCTCTCGCTATTATCCATGCCTCATTCTTCTTCTTCGTTCATCTATGCCCCCTCGCTCACTCATCATATTGTATATGTCTTAATGCTTCATCGTTTGGTCTTTACACCTTTCACCCTCATCATCCGCATCCCCAACTTCATAGTAACTTCATAACTCCGAAACTTCCTAATCACTCAACTATAATTTATCGAGTATATCTATATGTATCTATGTATTGTATCTTTTTGTATACTACTCCGTTTGCCTAATGGTTGTTCATCGGCCAAGGCATATAAATAAAATAAATTACAAATTACAAATTACCAATCCGGACTCAGATGGAAAAGATCAAGATGCTGAGAATGTAGTACACAGTTCTGAATCCTCAATAACATGCCCTCAATGCAACCACACAATAGAACTGGGAGACCTGAATCGAAAATTCAAACGCAAATCGCCCTGTGAAGAATACTGTTCAAAGCGGCCTTGTACTGAACAACTGATGGAACAGAGTGGAATTTCCGAAGCCATGGTTGAAGTAGGATATACCACTCCACGTAAAGAGCCTGGTTTGTTGCGATTGTTCCGCTGAATTTCAATTTATTTACATCTTGAAAAAATGACTTTTCTTTTCAAATCATGATAAAATTGTACCATCATTATTTTTGAGTGAGAGTACTGTTGGGGATTTTTGTAGCCAGAGATTGGTATGAGTGGCCGAGAGAGAAGGTTGGTAGAACTGGTCGTTCGAGAGAGAGCGCAGTACTGTGTGTGTGTGTGGAAGGGCCAGGTAGGCGCCACGACGGCTGGTCGCCGTGAAATACTTAGTATTGTGATTAGATTGGAATGAAAGGTTTGGTTAAGATTATGAGTAGAAGGAGTGGAGTGACAAGAAAAATAAACGGAAAGCATCAAATACTTTTCCCAAAACACGTGCCGAGAATTTCTTTTACCCTCATTCCCGGCATCCCGACACCCGGCTTATTCCAAGAAAATTAAGCTAACACATCAGAAGTGGGATACGAGGGCGATTAACAGTTCTGGAATCGTGTGCGGGAAATCTAAACGAAAAAGTGAATGAGAATAAAATTCGTAAAAGTTATAATGGACAAAGGACGCTTCGGAAGCCATTTTGTGTAACGGTTCGATTCAAACAAGGACGCTAACGACGCCATGACGGCAGACGATTTCGACAAGTTCCAACAGGCATTATTGGCGGAACAACAACGCCAGTCGACGCAGAGACACTCGGTTTTGAAACCCGCAACGTTCGTTCCTCCGACAAACGACGCTACGGCAGGTGGTTCGAACTCAAATCAACAACCGATCGGAATGAATAACAATCAGGGCGGGTTACCACCGGGAAATCCGGATGGTCCGGGATTGCCTGGATCGTATAACAACAATCAGCCACCAAGTAGGTCGGAAACTCCAGCGAGTAACATAAACAGCGTCCCAATGGACCAACTAACACAGGTGTTGGCCGCGATGACCGAACTATTGCGTCAAAATACCACAGCGATGCAACAAACTATGCATTCAGTGGCTCAACCAAGCTACCATGTGATGCCAGACTTATCAAAGACGATCGGAGAGTTCGATGGTCGTGGAGACGCGGTAGAAGCTCGCCAATGGCTGGACCACGTAGAAACGTCGGCGCGGCTCCACCAGTGGCCGGAGGCCTTTCTGTACGAAACCGCGACCTCACACCTTCGTCAAGCAGCACATTCTTGGTTCGTCGCGCATCGCAGTGAGTTCACTTCTTGGTCGCAGTTCCGAGAAGCATTCAAGAAGACTTTTGTACCACAACTCAACAAAACGGACTTGTGGAACCAAATGCAGTATCGGAGACAACAAACCGGTGAGGCTGTAGCCGACTATTATCACGACAAAGTAAAAAAGTGCAAATCCCTCGGTTTAAGTTTTCCGGAAACCAAAGAACAGGTTGCCTCAGGATTACAGTGTCGTGAGACGGCGATGCACGTCTTATCCGCTGTTCATAAAGACGAGGACGAGTTGTTCCACGGAATTCGTACCTTCGAAAAGACACTTAAAACGTTTGACAAGTTTCATCCACGGGAGGTGAAAAAGGATAAGGATCAACCAACTTGGGGGAAGAAGCCAACCGTCGATCCCAACAAAGTCAGTAAGGAAGCGACATCAAAGAGTCCGGCAGATCCCCAAGCAACGGACGATCCTTGCTGTTTCAACTGCAGGAAGACGGGTCACTACGCACGTAAGTGCCCAGAACCGAAAAGACCTATCTTGTGCTCAAGATGTAACGAAGAGGGACACCTAGCCAAGGACTGCCCTAAACCAAAGCCATTAGACCGAGCAGGCGTTAATATGGTAACGGAGGACCCAGAAGTTGAAGAGACAAGTGTCGACGCCGGGGAGACAACTCTCGCCAAATACTTGAAGAGAGTCAAGGTCAACGAGAGCACCCTGGAAGCTATGATCGACACCGGCAGTTCTGTATGCACTATCAAGGCAACGGCTGTGCTAAGGGAGGGCTTCGACATTATAAGAATCCCAAGTAGGTTGGAAGGATTCGGCGATCAAGCTAATGTGGTGATGTCTTACGGTATTATCAGGGCAGACGTCGACATTGACGGAGTGGTAGCCAAGGGGTTACAACTTCGTATCGTACCAGACCACGTACAACCAAAGGATATCCTCATAGGGCGCACATATACGGAGCAAAGTCATATCGCTTTTGTAAAAGTAGATGATCAGTTGGTATTCGTAGACCGTGCCATCATCGATCTGTCTAAGATCTTGCCAGAAATCCAACCGACACCACGAGAGGTCGAGGTTGACATGGAGGGAGAAAGTGTCTTACCCCCAGCGTCGATAAACTTCGTTAACGTGAGGGACCTAGCAACTGCAGTATCGCTGCCTGTGATGAACTGCGGACGAGACGAGACCTTGCTGAGAGAGGGATCAGGCATGACACCGAGAGTCTACATCATCGACGAAGCTGTTCCGGAACTCGTACCCAGGTACGAACCCATCGATGCAGCGGAGGTGAACCTGGACGACGATGCAACGGAAGATCAACGCACCGAGTTAACGCAGTTGTTAAACGAGTTCCGTGAGTGTGTGGCTAAAAATATAAGTGAATTGGGCAAGACTGATGTGCTTGCAATGGACATTAAAGTGAAACCTAACAGTGAGCCGGTGTGTTCCAAGCCTTATCGAGCGAATGCGAGAGAAAGAGAGATCATTAGAGACATCTTAAGTGAATGGAGGAGTGCGGGGTTGGTCAGAGACACAACCTCACCATACGCAAGTCCTGTATTGTTAGTTAAGAAGAGAAATGGCGAGTACAGGTTGGTAGTGGATTTCCGCAAATTAAACGCGCAAACTGAACGAATGAATTTTCCCCTACCAAACCTGGACGAGTATTTAGAGATACTAAGCAACGCCAAGGTGTTCGCAACCCTAGATTTAGCACATGGGTACCTACAGCTGCCTCTGACTGAGGAGGCGTGCTCCAAAACCGCCTTCATAACTCCGGACGGGACTGGAGAGTTTACGAGGACCATGTTTGGGTTAATGAACGCCCCATTCTATTTTTCCAGACTCATGCAGACCGTCCTGGGTCCACTACGAAATAAGATAGTATTGTTTTATTTAGATGATATCTTAGTGCTAGCCCAAGACTGGCCGGAGTTGATGGAACGGTAAGAGTGGTTTTTGAGACCCTGAAAAAGGCAGGTCTTACCCTTAAGTTAAGCAAATGCCATTTTGGTAAGAAAAGGGTCGAATATTTGGGTTTTGTGATAAGCGCAAATGGCATAGAGCCTGGCCCGACGAAGGTAGAAGCGATCGCTAATTTTCCTACTCCTACAGACGTACATGGGACAAGGAGATTTATCGGTCTTGCTAGTTTCTTTCGGAGGTTTGTACCTCGATTTGCTTCGATTGTTACTCCACTAACCGAATTACTGCGTAAGGACGAATTCTTTGTTTGGACCGATAGACGTGATTTAGCTTTTCGTACGATCAGACAGATGTTGTCGTCACGACCAGTATTGGGGATATATAATCCAAAGGCTAATCGAACGGAATTGCACACCGATGCCAGTGCGGATGGTCTGGGGGCAATATTGTTACAAACAAACGACGCTGGTGAATTGCACCCGGTCTACGCAGTGAGTCGGAGGACGTCAGAGGTGGAAAGCAAGTACCATTCGAGTAAATTAGAATTAATGGCAATGATATGGGCCATTGAGAGGTTGCGAGTGTTTCTCATCTCCATCAAATTCACTGTGTACACCGACTGCGAGGCACTAGTTTATTTGAACGCTAATAAAACTACCATACCACAAGTGGTACGTTGGTCGGGTACCCTGTCTGATTACGATTGCGAGATCAAACACCGTAAGGGTGAGAATATGCGGCATGTAGATGCTCTTTCGCGAGCTCCTGTCGAAACGCAAGCGGAAGAAGAAGAATTAGAACGTGCATACGTGTACAGTATCCTTGCGCGAGAAGAAGAAATCTTAATCCATCAGAGGGTTGATGAACGGCTCAAGGAAAAGATTAAGGTTCTGGAAAAACCAGAACATGAACGAACCAAATCTGAAAAATCCGAAGTACGTGATTATACACTTCGAGAAGGGCTTTTATATAAAGTGAGAAGGTGCGGAAGTAGAGAGTCGGAGCTCTATGTAGTACCGGCACAAATGAGAAAAGCGTTAGCAATTAAGTATCACGATTTAAGTAGCCACTTCGGTGTTGATAAGGTATTGGCTCGCATGCAGCATTATTATTATTTCCCAAAGATGAGAACGTATTTAAAGAGACACATCTCCCAATGTCTAGAATGCATTTTGAGTAAGAAAAAGAGTGGACAACGGGACGGTGAACTACACCCCATACCACCGGGAAAGCGTCCATTTGCTGTTGTACATGTCGATCATGTGGGACCGTTCGTAACTTCGAGTCGAGGTAGCAAGTATATTTTGGGGATAATCGATACCTTAACAAAATATGTGGTATTCGAACCTGTCAGAAACGCAAGTGCGGCGAGTACCATCAAGAAGATAGACAATCTTATCGATCGTTTCGGAGCACCCGAAAAAATTATAAGCGACCGCGGAACTAGCTTCACCGCGACTAGTTTTACTGAGTTCTGCGGTAAGATGGGGATAAAACACACGTTAAATTCGAGTAGACATCCGCAAGCAAATGGCTTGATCGAAAGAATGAATCGGACATTGCTTCCGGCTATGATCGCTAGGACCGAACAAGGGGATAAGGTAGATTGGGATAAAGAAGTCAAGTTAATTGAACGCGATGTAAATTCCACAATCAACAAAGCAACTCGAGTAACGCCATTCGAAGCACTGTACGGGTACTTACCACGCTTTGACGACGGACGAATGCGCGAATTAACTGTTCATTGCGAGACTTATCGTGATCCGGTAGAAGTACGCGAGGAGTGTCGGGAACGAATAATTCAAGCGCAGGGTGATTACAAACAAAGATATGACACCCGACGAAACACTCACGTCACATATGCGGTTGGTGAGATCATATACGTACAAACAAATCCGGTAGCGACTGGAGATAGCACGAAATTGCAGAGTAGATTTAAAGGACCCTTTGTTGTAACTGCAGTTTTGGCAGGAGACACCTATCGCATAGCGCGGCTAGCTAATAAGAGGAAAGAAAGGCATCCGTTAACTGCTCACGTCAGTCAGATAAAGTCTTGGACCGGAGTAAAGAGTGATGATTGCGACGATGATGAGTCGGATGACGAAGGGATGGAAAGCGAAGAAGAGCCTGTAAACGAGGTGATCGAGATAAATGCCTCAGACAAAGCAAACGAAAAAGAGGTAAATCCGAATGAAAGTCGGGAGAGAGTGAGAAGGGTTACTCGACGACCCAAGCGTTTTGATGATTACGTCGAGTTAAACGTACCTGAAATGAAAGTTTTTATAAAAGATGAGATATGATTTAAGAATGTTGTATTAGAATAAGTTGACATAAAATTTGAAAAGTGAGCTTTATTATTATAATAAAAACATTGTACCTGTAAACCAAAAACGATAACAAGATTATATTTAAAAGAAAAGCATATTGTTTAAAGTAAAGAAAGGGAAAATGTAAATGGTGAATTACGATGTGAGAAAGAATCTCTTGGAGGGCCAAGAGAACAGCAGGATGGTCGAGTGTTGGGGATTTTTATATCCAGAGATTGGTATGAGTGGCCGAGAGTGTAAGGTTGGTAGAACTGGTCGTTCGAGAGAGAGGGCAGTACTGTGTGTGTGTGTGGAAGGGCCAGGTAGGCGCCACGACGGCTGGTCGCCGTGAAATACTTAGTATTGTGATTGGGTGGAAAGAAGGTTTGGTTAGATTGTGGTAGAAGGGTGGGTGACAGAAAAATAAACGGAAAGCATCAAATACTTTCCAGAACACATTGCCGAGAATTTCTTTTACCCTCATTTCAGCATCCCGACACCTTATTCAAGAAAATTAAGCTAACAGTACACTATTATTTCACTTACAGAGCCTGCAGTGGCCTCTTCTTCTACATCCCAGCAGCGAAGTGAATTCAAGTCACTGGATGTTAACGAAAATAGGAAACGGATTAGGCATGACCACCACTATGAGACTAGTCCACTTACTGCTAAGAGGAAACTACAGTCTTTTAGAGAGAGTAACAAGAAGCTACGAAGGGGTCTGAAACTGGAGAGACGAAGATGCAGTCGTCTAACGAAGAAAATTACCTCACTGCGGGAAGTGGTGGGTGAGCTTAGACGTACACGTACCTTACCTGAAAATAGTTTAGACTGTTTGGACACGATTGCCGATACTGATGTATCGGAATTCCTGAAAAGGTTTTTAAAAAATGCTCAAAGTAAAGACACAGAACAAAATGTGAGTAAAACTAAGAAAAGACCGTGGAAATCTCAGCGGAATAAATGTAAAGCTGGAGCCAAAGGACCGACACGTGAAAAATATCCTCCGTCACTTAGAGCTTTTGCCTTAACTTTACACTTTTACTCTCCAAAAGCGTACGCATTCGTCAGAGCAAAATTCTGTAAAGCTCTTCCTGAGGCTTCGACTCTACGAGCATGGTATTCCGCTGTTGATGGAGAGCCTGGATTCACGAGCGAAAGCTTCGAAACTTTAAAAGCTAAGGTTGCCGACAGTAAGCAGAAAAATAAGCGTGTGCTTTGTTCTCTCATGATTGATGAAATCGGTATTAAAAAGGGTATTAACAGAGCTCCAAATGGGAAAGTGCGGGGATATATCGACCTAGGCACTGACATAGAAACGAGCGACTCTTTGGGTCTGGCAAAAGATGCTCTGGTCATCATGGCTGTTGCGGCAGATTCAAATTGGAAACTACCTGTAGGATATTTCCTCATTGATGGCATAACAGCAGATGTGAGTGCTAACATTGTGTCTCAAGCACTAACTCGGCTTCATGATGTTGGTGTCGAGGTCATGTCCCTAACTTTAGATGGACCCCCCACACATTTTGCTCTTCTGAATTTGCTCGGAGCTACTTTTAAAATGCCTAGTACCAAACCCTTCTTTCCTCACCCTGTCACTAAGAATCCGGTGTATGTTATTTTTGATGCATGCCACATGTTGAAACTCTTTCGAAACTGTTTGGGCGATTTACAAGCTCTTAAAGATGGTGAGGGGAGATACATAGAGTGGAAGTACATTACTTCTTTGGCTAAGCTCCAAGAAGCTGAGGGTTTAAGGGCAGGTAATAAATTAAGGTTAGCTCATATCAATTATTTCAAAATGAAGATGAAGGTCCGTTTAGCAGCACAGACATTGAGCAGCAGTGTCGCTGACACATTAGAGCACTGTGACAAAGTACTGAAATTGCCTGAATTTAGCGGGTGTGAGGGAACGGTACGGTTCATTCGTTGCATCGACAGGCTTTTTGATTTCATGAACTCCCGCAACCCATTTGGAAAAGGGTTTAAAGCGCCGCTACGTAGGAATAATGAGTATATATGGCAGGATGGAATCCAACAAGAATTAGCGTACCTTTCTCAACTTCAGGATCTGACGGGTAAGCTTATGACAGATACCAGAAGGCATGTAGCATTCGTAGGAATGTTTACGGCAGTTCAATCAGTTATAGCCATTTTTGACACTTACGTGAAACCCATTGATGCACCACTGAAGTATCTTTTAACTTACAAGCTGAGTCAGGATCATTTAGAACTCTTTTTTTTGTGCTATTCGCTGCTGTGGCGGGTGGAGTCCTAACCCAACCGCAGCACACTTCGTCTCAGCCTACAAGCGCCTATTAATACATCATCAGGTTCGTGGGGTCAATGGAAATGTTACCGAACTTGATTCTACTACAATATTACATGTTCCATCAACACTACGTAAAACAGCCAGAGTCGATCGATATGATCCTACAGTTTATAATGAGGTGGCAAATCTGCGCGTGCTAAAAAAATACGACCTTGAGGACAATAAAGAAGATGATAGTAATATCCTGACCGATTTCTTGAAATCTCAGTGGACGCTTTCAGAAAAGCTATCTGATTTTTCAAGAAATTCAGTTAGTTATATTGCTGGATATGTAGTGCGTAAAGTATCGAGAATAATTAAGTGCGAACACTGTAAGGTTGCTTGCCTTCAAGATGGCCCTGCGGTTCACAATACTAAGAGAGATGTGTATTTGGCTCGCCTTCATGCCTATATGCAAGGCTCGCCAACACAAGGCGAAAAAGATATTTCCTTAGTATTTCAAAAAAGTAGAGGAGGACTATTGATACCTAGTGATTCTGTTATTGATATATGCCACGTTTCAGAAAAGTTATTCCGTCGCTGCTTAAACATGAACAAAGGTCACCCCCCGCGCGAGCCGAATTTCCCTGCTATCCTATGCTCCCAAGTCCTGCATGAACTGGTTGAAAAATCTTCTGAAATATTTCCTGCTCTCGATGACCACAATTTTGACGAAGATCCTGAAGAACTATCGAGTCACGTGTTCCGATTGACCAAAGAAATAACTAAAGCGTATATAGAAATACGCATGTTTTCGGTGACTAACTTAGCTACTGAAGCTGCAACAGGTACTAAAGTAAGACATCATCTGTCGCGTCAAATTATTTGGCAGCATCAGCTGATTATCCAGCAGCTTAAATGTATTGTTCTTTGGTGAAGGTAGCACAACCTTACACTTATTCACTTGCGCACAATCCAGTTCATGGGTAGTTAGTTTTTCTACACTTCCAAAGTAGTGAAGACAGCGATCGCAAATGTATTTTTTAATTTTTTTTTTCGAAAGTTGCTTGCAAACCAAACGAGACAGGTCTTTTATCCAGACGTAATGGAATCTGATTGGCGTCTCCTCTTCACTGCTACTATCTTCATGGTCTATTTCCGTTCCATCGACGTAGTAATTTTGCAACATGAGTAAATTCACATGCTCATTCTTCTTCAGAGGTGTGACGTAGATGGGAACAGTCTTGAATTTTCCATTACGTTTTTCCAAAATGTATATATTCACGGAAATATCATTTTGTTTCTCAAATTTTGCTACTTGTTTCGGCGTTACAGGAAAATCTATACCGTCGAAATTCAATTCGTCTTCGTATGGCTTGTATTTTAACACCCGTTCTGGATGATCCCACCACTCGACTGGATGTAACGCAGACAGCAGCGCCCATTTAAAACACTGATCATCATCATTACGTACGTTGACACATGCTTGCTTTTTCTTGATGGGTCCAGGTATTTCAATGTACGAGCTCCCGCGCATAGGATTATATTTGTTAATGTTTGAGTCTTGGCTTCCGGGTTGGAGCCGCGTTGATGAACGGTGTGTTGCCGACGTTTCGTAAACATTGCAGTTTACTTCATCAGGGCGAGAGGTAACCTGATACTGGTTACCTCCAGACAGGGTGTCCCTATTTATCCGGAGCTGGAGTCATCGGAACGTGACGTTCCAGTTGGGTGGAGTTGACCAATCAGGTGCTTTTAATTGATTGGCCAATCAATTAAAAAACCGGGAGGATGGCGTCCCAAATTGGGTGGGTCTGATATCCTTTATCCCTATTGATGTTGTTGGGATGTTTCCGAATTTCAAGTACTTCTCTGTATTTTCGAGGGAAGTACTGTTTCGAGTTTGCCAGAGATGTGGTCTGGTCAAACAGGATTTCATGACCCGTTTCCATTTTGTGTTCCGCCAGAGCTGAGATGGTGTGGTGTTTTAGCTTGACGCATCTTTCATGTTCTTTAAGGCGAGTGCTGATCTTAATCCTCCCGGTTTCTCCGATATAGACTTTTCCACAGGAACAAGGGATCCTGTATACCCCTGATGAGCTGAGTGGAGGGCGATTGTCTTTTGGAGAGGTTAGGATTTGTCCGATTTTTTGAGGTGGTTTGAAAATCGGTTTGATGTTGTTCTTTCTCAGGATTCTCCCTATGGAGTCAGTTACTCCTTGAACGTAGGGGAGGAAGGCACATTTTCTTGTATTTTCAGTTGTTGTGTCCGTCTCGGGGTTAGCGGGGTTTCGGAGTTTTCTGATGGTACGCTTGATTTGATGAAGAGGGTAGCCGTTGGACTGGAGAGTTTTGTGTAAGTGATTCAGTTCTTGGTTGAGGCTGCTGGGGTCTGAGACTACGAGAGCCCTGTGTGCGAGAGAGCTGATGACGGATTCTTTTTGTGAGGGGTGGTGATGTGACGCTGCATGTAGGTACCTATTGGTGTGAGTAGGCTTGCGATATACCCCGTGGCCTAGATGTCCATTGGGTTTTTTGGTGACCAGTACATCCAGGAATGGAAGTTGGTTGTTCTGTTCCGTTTCCATGGTGAAGCGTATGTTGGGGTGTTGGCTATTTAGGAAGGCGAGGAAAGCTGGGAGGTTTTCTTTACCATGAC